>BTPG01000002.1:112153437-112395937 GCA_036245525.1 Semisulcospira habei
TAGGTTTTGAGATGACTGGTAGAATGGAGATAGGTCTATAATCATTCAATGAGTTTAAGGTTTTGCTTTTGGGAAGGGGAATGACCTTAGCTGTTTTTAACTCATCAGGGAAAATATTTCTTTGAATAGACAGATTGTAAATGAACGTTAGAGACTCAACTATGTAGGGCAGAGCTATTTTAAGAATTTCGCAACTGATGCCATCTGAACCACATGACCTCTTTTTCATATTAGATATATATTTACCCACGTCAAAAACAGTCATTGGGGGGAGTGAAAAAACACAACCAGCAGTACTGTTACTGTGAAATCGTAGTTGCTCAGAACATTGGTATTTCGCAGGATCATTTGTATTAGTGCGTGCTAAAGTCTCAGCTATGCTAAGAAAGTGGGTATTGAAGGTATCTGCAGTGAGCTCAGGTGCAATGTTCATGTCTCTGTGATTGTGACCTTTAGTAAAGGTGTTGATAACTTGCCAAACAGAGCGCAGGTCCTTGCCATCTGCAATTATCTGTTCGGCATGTTGTCTTTGAGCTTTTCGGACTAAAGATTTGACAGAATTTCTTTGTTTTTTATAGTCAACAAATTTCTTTTCTTTCTTAAGTGTATCTCTGAGTTGCATGGCTGCTTTTATTTTTCCAGTTAGCCATTCAGGGATTGTGGGATGTTTGACACGTTTTGTTCGCACTGGGGCATGTTTATCTAGAACACCGAGGAACAGTTCATACCAGCGGGTGATGGCTTCATTTGGGTCATTGTAATTTAACACATCATTAAATGGGATATTGGATAAGTCATAGAGAAAGGCATTCTGGTTAAATTTTTTGAAAGACCTGTAAATAATAGTAGTATGCCCTGTGCAAAATTTCTTAGCTAATTTGGCAGACAGCGAGAAAGATACTGGGAAGTGATCACTGATAGAAAAATTGAGAACATGGACATTATTAACAGCATTTACATTTGTAGTATAGATATGGTCTATCATTGTCGCAGAAGATGAAGTAACTCGTGTGGGCGACTGAACAACTTGTGTTAAACCAAGAAAAGAGATCATTGAATTCCATGAAGAGTAACAGTCTTTTAACAAATCAACATTAAAATCACCTAGGATATGTATATCACCCCTGCATTTCTGTACTGTGTCAATCATTGATTCAAAGTCATCAAGCCATGCCACTGTGGCCGCTGGATTTCTATAAATAAACCCTACAAGAACGGGTGATGACTTCGATGTTTTTATTTCCAGCCACATGCATTCAATTTGCTTTGATTCTAGGTCAAATCTTCTAGTCACATATTGAATTATAGAGTCATGTATGTATATTACTATGCCAGTTTGGCCTAGAACAGAGGCATCACGACGTAGAATAGCAAAATTAGGTATGGAGATTGTCTGATCACTGATATTGTCTGTCAGGCGGGATTCAGTAAAGCCAAAGATATGAAATTGTGATGGCTGATTTAAGAGAATTGTGATGTCAGGTATTTTGCGGCAGAGATGATACACATTAAGGTGGCAAATGTTTAAGAGACGATCTGGGTTGTTGGTATTTGGTGACATGTGTCTTTCTGACTACAGGATAATGGGAGAAAAAAAAAACTGGTTGCACATGTGAAGTAACAAGAGAATGAGAAAGTAAAGCTAAATAACCGAAGCTAAATACCCGATAACAGGTTTAACACGAACGATCTCAGAGAGAGAGAGAGATGATGATGATGATGATGAAACGTTTTTATTCAGGATAAAAAGTTTTAGGCATAGCAATGCCTATCTTCCAAACTGTCCTGCTACTCTACACATATAAGAGAGAGAGAGAGAGAGAGAGAGAGAGAGAGAGAGAGAGAGAGAGAGAGAGAGAGAGAGAGAGAGAGAGAGAGAGAGAGAGAGAGAGAGAGAGAGAGAGAGAGAGAGAGAGAGAGACTCAGACTCAGACAGTTTATTGTTCAGACAAATTGTCCATACAATGGAGTGAGACATTACATAATTTATAATTCAGGTGTATATAAAGGCCATAAGGCGATGTTTATATCAACACACACACACACACACACACACACACACACACACACACACACACACACACACACACACACACACATTTCCATTCGATCTACGCCAGCACATAATAGCCACTTTTGACCTACATGTAAAATGCGGTATCCAAATCCAGGCCACAGCCGTGTACTACACAGAACCACAGTTTGCACGTGGAATCATACAAGCATGCTGCTACGGAGTTTAAAAGCATGACATACAAATCTTGCTAAATCGGCAATAGACTGCGGGTTGGTAGTGTCTAGGATACACAATTCTTTCTTTCTGAGTTCCACAAGGTCAAACTTACATAGGTATTTGGCTCGCAGTTCATCATAGAATGGACAATAAAACATAAAGTGAACTTCATCTTCCACAGCCTTGGCACACAATGGACACACTTTCGTTACAGCATTGGGAGTACTATATCTTTGTTTGTTACTTTGCAATTCGGTTATGCCAAGTCTAAATTTAATGTATAGATTTTTGACATAGGTTGGCTTAACCAGTTCAAAATAATTTTCTTGGACAAGTGTATGTTTAAAACTACGATACACAGTAAAACGTTCACTCTCAGAAAGCTTTGATGACCAGTTTTGTTTGGCACAATCAACCATCCTTTGTTTAAACTTGTTTATAAAAGCATTCCTGTTTCCAACACCTTGTGAAATCCATACATGACCAAACCCATTTCGGAAAAGCAAATTCTTTATCTTTGACACCCATGTTTCTTTCCCTTTATCGTCTAAATCCTTAAGCATATGATAAGCCATATTTGCAAATCTAGTAACAGGTAAAGCGCAGAGTCGAAGCCAGTAGGAAACACATCTTACTGACGTTAATACTGACAGGGGATATCGACCAAGTTCACCATAAACCATCAGGTTCGGTGTGCGGAAGTTGACATTAAGAAAACGTTTACATGCAAATGTATGGACTCTTTCAATTTCGGCACACTCGTTTATACCCCAAATTTTTGAGGCATACAACAAAATTGGGACAACCTGCGCATCAAACAGCTTGAAAAAAACATCAGGACTAGCGCAGTTAATTTTCTTCAACATACAGAAAATATCGATTACACATTTTTTTTGCCTTAGTCACTAAGTCATCAACGGATGTGTTTAAACTCAAACGTGTGGTAAAGTTTAACCCAAGGTACTTATACATATTGACAACTTCTACACTCGTTCCCCCGTAAATCCATTTTTCATATTTTGACAAATACCCACCATTTCGAAACACAATTATTTTTGTCTTGTCTAGGTTAACAGACAAACCAAGCTTAGATGCTTCTTTGTATAAATTGTTCAGCTGAGTCTGAAGGCCATTGGGGGTTGATGAAAACAAAGCAATGTCATCTGCAAACATCAACAAAAACAGTTCTGCTGCATCGGCTTTTAGTTGGAAACCATGTTTACCATTTTCAATAATGTACACAGCAAGCTCGTTAATCAAAAAGGAGAACAATGTCGGCGATGCTAAACATCCTTGTTTTAAACCTTGGAAACACTCAAAAAACGCTGTACAATTCAGGCTGTCTCTAACACAAAATTTCACAGAGTCATACATTGCCTTCATAGCTGAAAGCATTTTGCCGCGCACTCCAGCCTTCAATAAAATATTCCAAAGCACACCTCTTTTAACAGTATCGAAAGCTTTGCGGAAGTCAACAAAAGCCACATAAACTTTCTTATTTTGTAGAAGTTGTTTTTGAACAATAGCATAAAGTGTAAATATATGGTCCACAGTAGAGTAGGATTTCCTAAACCCGGCTTGTGTTTCAGACAGAATATTATGTTCCTCAGCCCAGTCTGTTAACCTTCTGTTCAAAATGTAGGTATACAGTTTACTAACACAGCTAATGAGAGCAATACCACGATAATTATCTGGATTATTTACATCTCCTTTCTTGTGGAGTGGGAAAATAATAGCTTTAGACCATTCGCTGGGGAACAACCCTTTGTTGAATAGAGCATTAAAATACTTAGTGAGAAAGGAGATGATAGCTGGGTTGGAGACTTTAAGAACTTCATTTATAATTCCATCAGGCCCGGGGGCCTTTCCTGCTTTGGCATGTTTTATAGCAGCAATAACTTCTGCTTCTTCTATGTTGATATCTAGGTCATGAAATAAGGCTTCATCAGACTCAGAGTCTTCTGAAAAATATACATCATCATTATTCTCTTGCTGTGCTATGTTTTCATTTAGAATGCTAGAGAAGTGATCAAACCACTGCTTCTTTGTTATATTGTTTCTTAAACGACGTTTTCTTTTCCACTTCTTTATTTCCTTCCAAAATGCCTGAGAGTTATGTCTATACTCAAGAATTTTGTCAACAGCTTCCCTCTTAAAATTAACTTCTTTAGCTCTAAGTAATCTCTTGTATTGTTTTCTCTCATTAACAAACGATGCTTTATTTTCCATGGTTTTATTTTTTGTGTAGTAAGGCTTTACGCGTTCGCATTTTTGCATTTCTGCATTCCTGGTCAAACCAGGGGTGACTAGCGGTGTTTGTTTTGTGTGTATTGCTTGTGGAGGAATGAAATTGTTTTGTCATGCAACTAGCAGCGTCTTTGATAGCACATGTGAAAATGTCTAATGCACTATTAATATCATCATCGATCTCAGCAGTAGCAGCTACTAGAGCATCCTGGAATGCAGGAGTAGTTAAACTGTCGCTGAGCGTTTGGGCCTTAGCAGGTTCCCAGATAATCTTATCAAATGAAAAACACTGCGTATCATCATCAGAAACATCGTTGTGGGGTGATACACGTACACAAGACACAGTAAGGACCAGTGGCATGTGTACAGACTCTATCCTCTCGCCAACTTCAAGTTTGTCACACAAACAAATAAAGTCAGGAGATGCAACAAAATAATCATTAATACTACAACCAGTGGGAGAAATAAATGTCAGGTGCTTTGACAGATCAGGGCTACAGAACCCATTCAGAATCATCAGTTCAAAACATGCACACAAATCTAATAGTTTTCTTCCAAATGTATTTACAGTCATATCTTCAGTAAATCGTGAAGGTTCAAATAGAGCGGTATTAGTTAGTAGTGTTTCATCAGGATCAAGCTGAAACAAATATGGATTAGGCTGCAAATCCCCAGTTCTACCATTAAAATCACCACACATTAGGAAATGAATGTCTCCAAATTGCTCGAGGGCACTAGCAAGACACTGTTCTAATTCTTCCAAAAGGCAGTCGTACGGTAATTGTCTATAAAATGGTGAATCCTTGGGCGGAACATAGCACGCGACCAAAAGCACATCGCATTCAGTACCAAACAATGATCTGTCAAGTTTGAGAAAGACACTTTGAGCGCATGTCATGTTCACTTGGAAAACAAACTTGGCATACACATTTTTTACTAACACAACAACACCTCCCGAGCTTCTTCCTTGACGTGACAGTTTGACTGCAGGTAAGGAAAAACACGTGAAATCAGACCAGCAGTCAGGCGGGACGAAAGCATTGTCTAAAAATGTTTCAAACAAACACACAATGTCATAATTACTTACATATTGTAGAAAGTCTGGGTCAGATAGCTTGCTCCACAGTCCATCAACATTCCATGACAGAAAGGTAAGTGTATGCAACACATTATCTACTGGCTGCTCTACAACACACGCGCGCATCGGTGACACATCCCGTGCAATTGAGGTGGGAGACGCGGCTTGGCCGACATATCACGGGTCACTGGATTCGTCCCCGACCTCAATTGTAGGGGAACTGTGTGGCCGGCGCCGTTTCGCTGGTTTAGGTGAAGGCTGTAACGGGGACACCAAGTGTGGCGCACGTGCCGGTGTTGCGTTGACCTGCTGACCAGTAGCTGCGGCGGCACCGAGTCCTTGGATACGGTTGTCCGGTCTTCTGTCGACGCTGTTGTCTGTCGCATGACGGCGGCCGAAGTTGTCGGTGTCGTGGTTCCGTTGAACTAGGGGTCCAGCGACGACCAGCTTGTTTCCCTTGTAGTACGCCCGCATTCCTTTCTCCCGGTGCAGCCTGATCTGTTCATGTTGCCGGTTGGTTAAGTCACCAGCAACATTAACCCCCTTTTGCTTGAGTGCAGCACGACCCTTGGTCAGGACGTCCATCTTGTCCCTCCATCTCGCGAACTTCACGATCATGGGGCGGGGCTTGTTGTTGGCTCTGGCACGGTTGGCTGCTACAGATGCAAAGTCCGGTTTGTTCCCCACCCGGTGTGCGCGTACCAAATCGTCCTCAGTCCAGGTTTTATTTGGCACTGTGCCCTGCAGACATTCCAGTACTTTGGTGGCACAGGAATCGAAGGTCTCGCCTGGCGTTTCCACGATTCCAAAGAGTCGCAGATTGTCCCTAAGTGAGAACGCCTCTAGCTTGTCTAGTTCTTCCTCGTAGCGTTTCCGCAGATCTTCCATGTCCTCCTGCAAGTCTTCTACAGACTCGGAAACCTCCTCCTGCTTCTCAGTCAGTTCCTTGCAGGTGTCCTCCAGGCTGCGAGCGCGTTGCTTCAAGTCAGCAATGTCGGTGCCAATCGCCTGTATAGAGGTCAGCACATCACAAAGGTCAGCACGAAGAGACCCCAGTTTCTCGTCAATCACCTGTGTCTGCTTGTCGATTATACGCTGAATGTCACTGACAGTAACTAAAGGTGGTGTAGTTCCAGAGACCTCGAGTGGATATGCGGATAGAGCTTCTTTGTCTGCCATCTTAGCACAGTTCGATTGACACAACAGTGCTACACAGTAATACACAGTACTACACAGTGCACGTAGCTGGCAGTGTTGTACTAACAGTCACACCGACGATTGTCGTACTCAGTTCAATGGCGATACAGGAAAACCAGTCAGATGGCAGAAGTCTGTGGTCGCACAAAGTCCAAATGTACACCGTTATGATCAGCGTAGATAGGCCAAGACACTGGTAGTAAAATCCAAACAGTAGAACTTTGATTAGTGACGAAATCGCCTAATTTTGCATCGCTAATTGACTCTGAACTTTCTTTGGTGTGCTACATTCGTGAGCTCGAACTCAGAGAGAGAGAGAGAGAGAGAGAGAGAGAGAGAGAGAGAGAGAGAGAGAGAGAGAGAGAGAGAGAGAGAGGGAGAGGGAGAGAGAGAGAGAGAGAGAGAGAGAGAGAGAGAGAGAGAGAGAGAGAGAGAGAGAGAGAGGGAGGGAGGGAGGGAGGGAGGGGACAGATATGAAGAAGGTTCAGTTCAGTTCAGTTCAATTCTTTTCGCAATCCACGTGAGTAGGCACGGGTAACAAAGATTGTCCACAGCCCCTGGTGTGAGTTGGTGGGACTCTCCTACGCACACAGAAGAAAAGGAGCGGAACAGTCTTTCAAGGCGGGACATTCACACCTTACAAGTCAAGCTAGCCTTTTTGTCCGGTATACAGCATAGCTATCAGATATAATACGAACATTAATAAAAAAAAAGATCGAGCTATTGCAAAACACATCAACCCTTTATCGAATGGACAGAGCAGGTCGCTTTAACCCTCCAATGCCAAGAAAAAATGGACACCACACTGCAAGAGGCATAGGTCCTCATGAGCCCCCACAATTGCGGGGGGAGGCGGGGGGTGGGGGGTGGGTGGGTGGGGTGGGGTAGAGGCTCATGAGGACCTATGCCTCTTGCTGAGACCACATTGTATCCGTTGTTCATGGGACGGCTGGAACTCTTTCGCGTTGAACTTGCACAGATTTCAGACGTACAACGTACGTATAGTGACAGTGAAGGAGTTAAGCGACTTAAGGTAACTAAGTGTGCAAGTCTCCTGGACAGTAACGTGACTGATTATATCTGACGTGACAGCTCACACCGGCTGCCTACCTCGATTCGTTGCGCTGACCAGCGTGGTGGTCTTGCACAAAACGGGCACCAGAGCAGTGACCTGTACCGGAGGCTGTGAACACAAGCGAGGGCAATGAACGTGACTTTAATAAACGCCACATGAATTTTTAATCTGAAGACGTCTGCCCACCAACGGATGATGATGATGATGATGTCCACTTGTAATTCGCACCCACTCCATGCTAGCAGCATGCTCAGGGCGAAACAAACAAACAAAACAAAACCACCATCTGGTGCACAGTAGTCCCAGAATTAAAAGTCAAGAAACAGGTGGGTCTTGAGGTGCCTCCTGAAGGTGCCAACGCAGTCAATGTCCCTCAAGGATTGTGGTAGTTCATTCTACAGCATAGGTCCGCAGTGTGAAAATGCCCAGAAACCATGGCGCTTCTTTGTGGCTTTCAACACTTGGGGGGTGCAGAGTTTGGACCGGACAGCAGAACGGAGCTGCCTCGGAGGGTTATGGCGTAATACAAATTCCCGGAGGTACTCTGGTAAGTCTAGGTCTGTTACGATTGTGGTTGTGTTATCCTGTGAGAGCGTACATGTGTTATTCGTAGGTAACGATCCGATGTTTATTTGAGCTATCTTGGTTACGATTCACGTGTCTTTTTAGTAAGATTTTCTTTTGTTCGTGAGTAGAGCCGATTTCGTTTTGTTAAGTTTAGTCCGGAACGTTCTAGAAAGGTCGCACTGTCTAGTGGCCTCGTAAGTGTCACGTCGGTTAGTAGACATCGCAACATTTTCGCTACTTTTTGTTTTCCTGTGCGCGTGAACTGAGCAGCCTTTATTTTGTCTTGGGAATGTTCTCGTACCTTTTTGAGCTATCATGGAACGTGGTGATAGGGTTACCATACTTTTATGTGTCTTTATTATACGCTAGAATTTAGAGCTGAAGTGAGCCGCCGAGTTTTTGTTGCCTGTTATAGTTTATCTGGAAAGTTTATGTTAATGAGCTTCGGCTGCGTGTTTCGTTCTGATTGGTTGAGTTGTATGTTTTCCGTAGAAGATTCTGGAATTTGATAGTATTTATAAGGAGGGCGCTAGGAAAGCCCGGTCGTACATTGTCTTGCTTTGTCAGTTGTAGAGACACGTAGTTTATTGCGAGAGACGCTGTGTATGAGAAACTTTGTGTCGCAGTGTGGACATCGCAGAAGAGACTTTGTATCAGTAGTTTGTGCATTTGAAAGTGCATCACTGTGTGGATATCGCATCGCTGAATTAAATATTGTTGGAACTGTTACTCCAGTATTGTCTACATCCTTAAGCCACGTCAGTGACGGATTGCAGCTGAACGAGGTTTATTTTAAAGAACTCTACGTGTGTGTGTCTGGCGTGTTTATCATACTTCGACTACAACTCCACCACGTAATAAGGTCATTTACAGACTTGTGGCACAGAGTGAGAATCTTGTGATCAATTCTTTGCTTGACTGGAAGCCAGTGCAACTGCTTAAGGACTGGTGTGATAATTGAATTATGCTCCCTTCTTTTGGTTCTTGTGACAATTCTGGCGGCAGTGTTTTGAACCAATTGAACGGACGTAAGCTGGTCTATAAACAATAGAGACACGGGTCCAGTGAGCCTTTCAAACACACCGAGGGCTATGTGGGAGTTAGTACCCAATGCGCAAAAGGCCATCGGACCGAGGTCGGCCGGATGGCCTTGTGCGCATCGGGTACTACTTTCTCTGTGGCACCACGCATGCACTTTAACAGTCATGCACAGCGCCACTTGACCCCTTCGATGCCGAGAAAACAAAATGGGACACCACTCTACTCTGCGAGAAGCATAGAGCCTCACGAGCCCCTGCAGTTGCGGGGGCTCGTGAGGATCTATGCCTCTTGCTGAAACCACTTTGTAGCCATTGTTCGTTGGGCGGCTGCAGCTCTTTCGCGTTGAATTTACTGACGCAGATTTCAGACGCACAATGTACGCACAGTGGCAACGAAGGGGTCAAACAATCGTAAGTCCAAAGCATAAGAACACCGGCCGTCCAGCAAACACGGGGTCAAACAATCGTAAGTCCAAAGCATAAGAACACCGGCCGTCCAGCAAACACGGGGTCAAACAATCGTAAGTCCAAAGCATAAGAACACCGGCCGTCCAGCAAACACGGGGTCAAACAATCGTAAGTCCAAAGCATAAGAACACCGGCCGTCCAGCAAACACGGGGTCAAACAATCGTAAGTCCAAAGCATAAGAACACCGGCCGTCCAGCAAACACGGGGTCAAACAATCGTAAGTCCAAAGCATAAGAACACCGGCCGTCCAGCAAACACAGATACAAAATCAAGGCAAGCAAAAGGCATAGGTCCGTTTAAGCCCCCGGCGACTGCGGGGGGGGGGGGGGGGGGGTCATAAGGAGCTATCCTCTTGCGGTTGGGTAGTCTTCAGTGTCTCCGCAGTTATGGGGTTAATCTGAAGGTGTGAACACTCAATCTGTGTGAACTTTCTGCGATATTTAACACATTTACTGACAAGTAAAAACGAACGACATGCAAATGCAAGAGGCATAAAACCGTACGAACCCCCCGCAGGCGCGGGCGCTAATGAGGTTCTATGCCCTTTTCTGGGCTTGGTTTGTATTACTGTTTTATGAACAGCTGGGGTTCTTTCCGGGCTGATTTGACAGTGATTTTTGACACACAAAATATGGCCGATGGCAGTGCAGTTTAATTACTTAAAGAAAGAAAGCAAAATCAGAAGAAAAAGAGTAAATAAACATTGAAAACATTGAGGGAAAAAAAAAGAAAGATTGAAAGAATCAAGCAAACAAGCAAGCGATATAGAAAGCAAGAAAGAGAGAGAAAAACAACACATGGACATTATAATCTCTGTTCGTCTTAACCCGTTCAGTGCCGAGGATTTCTGAACGCCACTCAACTGCAAGAGGCATAGATCCTCATGAGCCCCTGCAGTTGAGGGGGCTCATGAGGATCCATGCCTCTTGCTGACACCACACGCTCCTGGGTGAGCTTGTCCGTTTTGGTTTTGCATCAACAAAGAATGCAGAAAAAAATATACGTCAACTAGCATTGAACGGCTTAAGGTCTGATAAAAAAGACTGATCATTAATCATGGCCTGTGACGAAAGCAGGTATTGAGTTTCCGCGATTCCGCAATTTTGTCGTGGCTGAATTGTCGCGCATGTGCATGCGCACACGAGATGCTTGAGATATTAGCTTAGTGAGTTATTTATGTCCTTTCTAAACCTTCACGTTGATCTTTGCCGCGGCTATCCCTGTTAGATTGTGGCCTCTCAGGATTTTTGTTGCTGTTGTTTAACCGTTACGTTCCTCCTCTGCTGAGCCGCAGACTTAAGACGACTCCCTCAAGTTGAAGATGTAAATGACGCTGATTTCGGCTGGCAAGAGACATCGATTCTCATGGGCCCGTGCTGTCGCAAGGGCCCATGAGAATCGACGTCTCTTGCACACTTAAGACGACTCCCTCAAGTTAAAGATGTAAATGGCGCTGATTTCGGCTGGCAAGAGACATCGATTCTCATGGGCCCGTGCTGTCGCAAGGGCCCATGAGAATCGACGTCTCTTGCACACTTAAGACGACTCCCTCAAGTTGAAGATGTAAATGACGCTGATTTCGGCTGGCAAGAGACATCGATTCTCATGGGCCCGTGCTGTCGCAAGGGCCCATGAGAATCGATGTCTCTTACAGAAGGACTGGGCTGGTGGACACTCCGTCCACTCATTTTCAGTGGCACATGCTTGTTGCTGTGTTTTTTATTGGACGTTTTGCATGCAGGACAAACAAATAGCTCGCTGGCACAATCTCACAATGAGCACATGGCCATCGGGCAATATCGGCCGGAGGGACATTTTTGCTTACTGGGCTGTTTTCGTAGAGCTTCTTCAGCTCAGAAGCTGTTTTACACTATGGCCAGAAGAGCTTCTGAAGAAGCTCTTCTGGCCATAGTGTAAAACAGCCTCTGAGCAAAAAGCGTGGAAACGTAACATGGGAACGTGAACACAATGGAACGCAGTCGAAACTTCTAACTTTAACCCCGTCACTGCCGACACAAAGTGAACACGATCCAATTGCAGGAGACATAGTTCTTCATGAGCCCCCGTGCCTCTTCCTTAGAACAATTGGTATCCATGTTTCTTGGATGGTTGTGACTTATAGTCGTTGCATGGGCACAGTTTTCAGAAACATAAATGTACATACAGTGGTAGAAAAGGGGTTAACTTATATACAGTTGCTAGCAGGCTGGCGTTTCTTGGTACTCTTCTAGGCATTCCACGCCTCATGCAGCTAGCTGGTTGTCAAATTCTCTCTCCCTCTCTCTGTCTCTCTGTCTGTCTCTCTGACTCTCTGTCTCTGTCTCTGTCTCTGTCTCTCTCCTCTCTCTCTCTCTCTCTCTCTCTCTCTCTCTCTCTCTCTCTCTCTCTCTCTCTCTCTCTCTCTCTCTCTCTCTCTCTGTGTGTCTCTAGTAGGTAGTTTTGTCTGGCTCATTGCCTTTAAACATTAAATCATTTTCAAGTAAAACCGATTTTAAACGTGCATTGCACACTCATTTCCAATCAGCGTGACTTCACAGTTCGCCATATAAAACATAATACTGCTGATATCACGTAAACGTCAAACATTTTCTAATTCTCCATATATTATTTGCTAACTGAACATCTATTGTAATGTCGGTGTCGCTATACACTATTGATGCTTCTGATTCTATGACACTGTCTTAGATGAGTATAATATTAATGCTATGCACTAATTTATTTCCCTTGCTTTTTGCATAGGTGGCAGTTACAAATTCCCTTGTGCCATTTTTCCCCTCTCCTTTAAATAATTCACCTATTGTGTTTGTTAATTTTTTTCCTGAATTTTTTTGGATGCTGTGTTTGTTTTCCTGGTATATTCTGTTTTGTTTACAGGGCAGCTTGTAAGACAGCCATTGAGTTACCTAATAGCTTTATACTGAATAAAAGATTCATCATCATCATCATCATCATCATCATCTCTCTCTCTCTCTTTCTCTCTTTCTCTCTCTCTCTCTCTCTCTCTCTCTCTCTCGCTCTCTCTCTCTCTCTCTCTCTCTCTCTCTCTCTCTCTCTCTCTCTCTCTCATTTTTTAAAAGAAATTATTTATTTTATTAAACACTTATTAAAACACTTCTTGAAATTTACTTTGCTTTACGCAAATCCCATAATTTCAGTAACTGTCCGATCAGAGATAAATACAGGGGTGTCTACCAATCCCACGATTTTTGGACGTATATTTTAAAGTCGATCTGTGCTAGTTCTGTTGTAACTTACTTTCCAGCCACCGAGGAAATAAGTAAGTCTGTCTGTGTGCTGGTCTGTGATTTTGTAGGCCGTAAGGTATAAAATCACAGACCCGCACACATTCGACTCGCTTCCTTCATCAGTCTCGTGTCTGTGTTCACTGTTACGCGCACGATCGTCATTATCTCCCCTCACTTTCTATCATCGCGGCACGAGTTCTGTCCCTTGCGGTACCCTCCAATCACCTGCCATCTATCAGTCCGCTCATCCAACCGGAAGTTAGTAGTGATTAATGGACAGCCTCGCGAGCCTTGGGGAGGGATTACGAGGGAGACATAAGAAGGAGACGTGAGATTTGCGCACGGTCTGGCGGTTTTTAATTAGGACTTTTAATATATGCTGCGACTTGAAATCAACGTGTGCCGGTCAGTGACTTCAGACCTTACGGCTACAAGCTATAAGGTCCAAAATCACAGACCAGCACACAGTGACCTTTATGAAGCATTTTTCGTCATTTTTTAGCATAGGTTTGTAAAAACTGGCGTCGCAATAAAGATTGTCATCATCATCATCATCAGTCCCTTGCCCGAACTGGGCGTTGGGGGGACTGAAAGGCAGCAGCAACAGACAGTGCTCTCCACTGAGTTCTATTTTGGGCGGTGGCAAGCAAGTCTGGCATCTCGAGTTCGGTCCATTCTTTTATGTTTGCGACCCAACTCTTTCTCTGACGACCTCGCCGACGACTTCCTTCGAGAGTGCCTTGGAGGATAGTCTTGGACAAGGTGTTGTGTCGGGTCACGTGGCCAAACCAAGCAAGCTTGCGCAGTTTCACGGTTGCCAGAAGGGGTTCATGTGGGCCCACCAGGGAAGTGACGATGCTCCGTACATATTCGTTGGTCTTGTGCTCGCGGTACGAGATGCGGAGCAACTTCCTCAGGCACTTGTTCTCAAAGGCCTGGATTTTCTTTTCTGAGTCTGCAAGCAGTGTCCAAGTCTCACAGCCGTAGAGTAGAATAGACACTACGAGGGACTTGTAAAGCCTGTACTTGATGGTGAAGCTGATGGAGTTACTTCGCCATATCCTGTCCAGCCTGGCCATTGCGGATGTTGCTGTACCTATCCTGATACGGATCTCTGCTATGCAACTACCGTCTTTGGACAGGGTGGCTCCCAAGTACTTGAAGCTATTGACCTCTTCTAGCTTCTGGCCGTTCATGTGAATGTTGCTGCTGCTGTCGCTTGTGGTGTTGATCATCACTTTGCTTTTATCCGTACTGATCTCCATGCCATAAGACCCTGCGCTACTTGAAAGTTTGTCTGTCAGGTTTTGGAGCTCACTATTGCTGCCTGCCATGAGGTCAATGTCGTCTGCGAATCGAAGATTGCACAGGGATCTGCCACCAATAGAGATTGAAGTATGGTGGTCGTGGAGGGTTTCCTGCATGATCTTCTCCAGGAATATGTTGAAAAGGACAGGAGAGAGCAGGCATCCTTGACGGACACCGATCGTCGTCCTGAAGAACTCGCCTGACTGATTGTTAAGTAGAACCGCGCTGCAGGCGTTCTTGTAAAGCGCTTCTATCATTTGGATCACTCCCTCCTCTATGTTGAACGATCTCATGACTTGCCAGAGTCCGTCGTGCCAGACGCGATCAAATGCTTTCCTGAAATCAATGAAGTTGTGGTAGAGTTTGCGCTGATGCTGCAGATGTTTCTCGATCAGGACGCGGCAGTTGAAAATCTGCTCCACAGTGCTTCTTCCAACTCTGAAGCCAGCCTGTTCTTCTGCCAGCAGTTCCTCGGCGAAAGTTTTGAGGCGGTTGAGAATGATTCTAAGCATTACTTTGCTAGGGTGACTTATCAGACTGATAGTTCTGTAGTTCTGGCACTGTTTCAGGTTTCCTTTCTTGGGGAGCGGGATCACTAGAGACTGTGTCCATTCTACTGGCCATTTCTTTTGCTCCCAGATCTTTTGACAGAGTGTAGTGAGGACCTTCGTTGTTACTTCTCCTCCATGTTTCAACAGTTCAGCAGGTACGTTGTCTACACCTGGAGACTTTCCTCCCTTCAGGCCGCGTATGGCTGCTTCCACCTCTTCAGCTAACACTGGCAGGTCTTCAGCCTTCCTGGCCCCAGCCTGGTTGTTTTGGAGGATGCTGGTGTCTGGCTCAGCCTTGTAGTTATACAAGTCTCGGCAGTACTCAGTCCATCTGTTTAGTACAGCAGTGTTTTCCGTAAGGAGTTGGCCGCTGCTGTCTTCGATGACTGTGGCTGTTCGCTGTTGAGTCTTGGTGAGGGTCCTTAGCGTTTCATAAGCCTTCTTGCTGTTGCCGTTTGCCATGCCCTCTTCCACGCTACAACACTGGTCTTCAATCCAATCTTCTTTGGCTTCTTTCATCCTCTTCCTGATCTTCTTGTTGACAAGTCTGTACTTGTTTGCTGATGTGAGGTCTTGGCCTCTCTTTTTCTTCCAGGCTCTCCTCTCATCACAGAGATCGAGGATGTCATCGGTGACCCAGGGCTGTTTGCGCTTCCTCTGCTTCCCCAGCACTTCTTCTGCTGTAGAAAGTAACACCTCTTTTATATTTCCAGCAAGGGTGTCTACGTCACAGTCCAAAGTAACCAAGGCTGCAAATCTGCCTCCCACCTGGGCTTGGAAGAGCTCTTCTACTTCCGGGTCTTTTAGCTTCTGGAGGTCGAATCTGATGCGAGGGCTCTTGCTATCTCGTTTCAATGCCAGCTTCAACTTGAGGCTAGTAAGGACGAGGTTGTGGTCGCTGCCAATATCAGCGCCAGGAAAGGACCTCGTTTGTGCTTTGTTAATGCTGGATTTGAATCGTCGAGGCAGCAAGATGAAGTCAATCTGGTTATGGACCAGGCCTCCTGGCGATTGCCATGTCACTGTTCTTGACTTCTTGTGTGGATGGAGGGTATTAGCAACGGTGAGACGGTGACTCTGTGCGAACTCTAAAAGTCGCAGGCCTCTGTCGTTTGTTTCTCCAAGGCCAAACTTGCCAGCTGTTCCTGCCCATTGTTGGTAGGCGTCAGGGCCGATCTTTGCATTCCAGTCACCGAGGACAGTCAGAATGTCTTTCTTAGGTGTTTTCTTGATGATGTTGTCCAGTTGTTCGTAAAATTCTTCTAATTCTTCATCATCATGATCTGCTGTTGGAGCGTATACTTGAATGATAGTGATGTTGTGCGGTCGGGCGGAGATGCGGATGGAGATTAGTCTGCTTGACACGGGGGTGCAGCTGATGACAGTTCCAGCCACCTCTTTCCTTACGATAAAAGCTACGCCATGTTCGTGCTTGGTTTCTTTTCCGCTGAACCAGATTTTATGGCCTTCATCTGTTGTTGTTTCTCCGAAGCCTGTCCATCGAACTTCTGCAAGTCCTACAATGTCCCAGCGATAGCGCTTCAACTCGTGGGTGAGTTCCTTCACTTTGCCGCACTGGTAGAGTGTGCGAACGTTCCAAGTTCCGATAGTTATTCCTTGCGTGGGCAGCTTGATGGTGGGTTTGGTTCCAGTAACACACTTGTCGCCCCCACCCTGGAGACCTCCAATGGGGTGCGCGGTCGTTGGTGATCCGGGCCCCGACCGATCCGGCATGTTATTCTTATTCTGTTGCTTGTCCATCAGTCCTTTCAATGGGCTTAGGCGAACTTGGCGGCGCCCGTCTCCTCTCCAAGTATTTCAACTGACTGAGAGACGCGTCAGCCCCTCACAACGTTTCGCCCGCCAGCAGAAGCGGTTACCAGGGTGATTGTAAGAAAGTACAATTTGATGTTCGGGTGAGATCCCGCGAAACAGTGGTGGATTGAAACCACTTCAAGTATAACTTGATGCGATCTGCTTCATAGCGGTTTCTCAGTGTAGTGCTAAAACTCGCGGTTACAACGGGTTCTCAATGTTGTCTTATCTCAGCTATGCCTATTTTACCCTTCTTTTTACGATCCGTGTGAGCAGGCATGTGCCTGAAGTTTTACTGCGCGGCTTAGCGGAAGGAACTCTCCTACGTGCAAATAAAAAGAGCAGAAAAATCGTTCGTTTTAGGACATTCAAACTTAACACATTCAGCTCTGACGCACTACAGCAGGCGATGTCGGCGCCAAGCTAATCTGGCACTACCCTTCAATTATCATGGTCGATCTATCTCCTGAAACAGGTGCATAGTCGTTAGATGACGCCTCCAAAATTTGGAAAATACGTGCGTCGGGGTGAATGAGTTAATAATTTATGTCAGCCCTTTTGTCCAGTATTACTGTCAGACACACTAACAACATTTATAAAGGAGATATTGCGGTATGGCGGTCCGTGGCGCAGTGGTTAAGGCGCCTGCCACCAATGCCAAAGGTGCGAGATTCGAAAACGGGTTCCGGCGTCGGACTTTTCTCCTCTGGTAAGTGTCACCGTTAATTCGGGCGGACCGTTGGGGGTTCTTTCTTCCACCCCCTCCCACCCCCCCGGTTTGGTACCGGTTTTAGGACACTTTACAAATTTAAAATACAAGCGATCAAATAATTCCGTAACTTCAGTAGCTGAGCTGACCCTTCGTCTGTCTTGTACTGTGTTTGTCTTCAGAGTAAATATGTGTCTGTCATGTGAGTGTGCGTGTTTGGGTTTCTGTTCGCGGCGCTTTGAGTCGATTCGCCCAAAATTGAGAAAAAGCGCCCATATCATACCGGTATTATTATTATTATTATGTACTACCTGGAGGCCACTTCCCTGCCACTGGACGTACATTTTGTATCCGAAATCTGCGTTCACTGAACGACCAAGAGCCACAATTGTCCAAAGAACATGGACACAAAGTGGCCACAGCAAGAGGCATAGATCCTCATGAGCCCCCGCGACTCTTGCAGTTGGAGCTTGTTCACTTTTTCTCGGCATGGGTTGAGATGGCACGGACCAACACCCACATGCAAAAGCTGTAGATTCTCATGGGTATTAGAGTCTTAATTTCTATTTGTGGGCAGAAAAAAAAGTGTAGGGAGTGGGGATGGGGTTAATGTTTAGTCTAGTTATGTTAATTTGTTCGAGACGTGTCGCATACGGATACGCGGCAAGCCGCGTATCTGTATGCGACACGTCTCAAATGAGTTGAAAGCGAGAATTAGACAGAATTAGTGCTGAAGAACTCAGTTACTCTGCTACCGCTGCAAAACCTTTGAATATGCATGCTTTGTCCAACACAACGGGGGCGCCTGAATTTGGCGCTTTCTTTTCCCCCATAGCACTTTCTGCGTGCACGCATGTGAAAATGTCAGTGACCTTTACATAAGACATCAACCCTTGGCTGACGGCGATCAGTCCCAAAATAGGCAATGTTAAAGACAGTGAAAACCACAGCCTTGCAACATGTATTTTTAAAGTAACCGCCCAAACAACCAGCCCCGAGGACATCCATCACACAGTCGCTGACGCCTACGCCAATCAGCCTCACCACCAACCAGAATAACCACCCCTCCTCCCAGCACCCCCAGCACCTTTTAAGCACTGAAAATCGTCTTCTCTGTTTGTTTCTTGATTGTTTGGCATCTCTTGGCACCTCCCCTATCCCTCCCCCCATTCACCGCCCCCCACCCCCTACACACACACACACTCGTATACACACACACACGCACACATTTTGTCGCCTTCACTCGGAGGAGTGCTTATTTGTCTGTTAATTAGACATTACTCTATTGCCTTTATTAATGTCGTCTACATCTTGCGAAGTTAACGCCGTTGTATTGGACAAAATCGACTCCACTGAAACTTATGATGAGAGGCAAACTTGGCGGCCTCTCTGTTTCGAGGTTACTGCAGCAGAGCTTGTAAAATACAGAGAATGATATGTGATCAGTTCACCTTCAAGATAACGCGTATACAGTAGTCATGCAATCACCCCAGTGAAAAGCCTGAGGATTTCGCATCAGTTGCCCATCAATGATTCACATGTATTAACCCATTCACTGCCGAGAAAAAACGAACACGATCTAAGTGCAAGACACATGGATCTTCATGCGCCCCCTTGACTACGGGGGATCATGAGGATCTATGCTTCTTGCTGAGGCCATTTTGTATGCAGGTTTCTTGGATGGTTTGGCTTTTGGTCGTTGAACGAACAAAGATTTCAGAAACAAAAATGTACGTACAGTGGCAGGGAAGGGGTTAATTCTTTACGCGGAAGACGCACACATTAACTCATTCAAGGTGCCCCGCATCAATAGCTGCTAAGGTGTCGTATAGCCTTGCCGATGGCAACGCTATACGACAATTTCACAGCTATTGATGCTGGACCTCTGTAATGAATTATTCCGAATGCGGAAGAGATTCCTTGAGTTCCGTCTATAAAGACTTGCGGGATGTTCTAAGGAGAACACAAGCAAGTGACGGATGAAACGCACGTCAGTCTGTTTACGGATCAGGACTCCTATCCCTTTCAAGGATTGATATACTGGTCTTTGATTCTGGATCTTACGCCCCTCAGCCGCAAGGTCCAAAATCACTGACCGCCACACACTCGGACGTCGTCAGCCCTTTTCTTGTGACACCCTCTACAAGGGCGACGCGTGACTGACAGCTGCTCGATGCCCATTGCCGCGCAAAAGTTGATCGGGCCGATGTCTGCCGACGTTGGTCCGCGCACTAGCGTGCGCGGGCCAACGTCGGCAGACAACGGCCGGATCACCTTCGAATAGGACCACTAAGACTCGGTTGGCGTCTGATCTCATGTTCTGGATGAAGTGTTTGTTCGATCAAATCCAGCAGTGTGCTGCAGCAGTGTAAACGTATCGTGGACATCAATCAGACCCTCTTGCGCCCCTTGCAATTTATCTCTCCTAGTCCCCCGCCCCGCTGCCCGCCCCTATGCGTCTTGCCGATATAGAGCGCGGTCTGTCCCTTTCCGCCGAGAGTCCGAAATAGCTCAGGCGGTTAAACGTCGGAGCAGGAGAGCGAAGGGAATCGCCGGGTCGTGGGTTCGAATCCCGTCCCGGCCCCGGTAGCTGGACTCACAATCCAGGGGGAAAACCGGATTTGTCCAATAGCATGTCCGTTGAAAGGTCCTGGTAAATCAAAGTGGCACAGTTGGAGTGCGCCTGAGTTGATCAGTATTCAGGTCGTACTCCATAGGCAATAGATTTCCCTGTCCCCCATAACCCGCCCGTCAGGGCCGTCCATGATCACCTCGGTGCTGTGGACGTTAAACCCGAACTAACCAACCAACCAACCAACCTTTCCGCCGGGTTTGGCGCCCCGTCTCTTTGTTTGGCAGGATTGTTTGCCTGTCTGTCAGTCACTTACATTACATTTCATTGTCATTTAATATAAAATGCTCAAACCTCTGACTGATAGAGCCTTCATGGCAAACCCGTTCTGTCTGCAAGAATATCTTATCAAGAGACCCTGCAGCTCCAGGAGATTATGTGCAATACATGACCTTTTGAAAATATACACCACATGTTGAACTTGTTAGTGTTGAAGGTGATACGGAAACCGCTTCGGTCTCAAGAGGCATAGACCCCTGCAAGGTGCATACATTTTCAGAGCCCCTTTGGCAATGCGGGTTCATGAGAATCACGTGAGAATCTATATATGCCTTTTGCTCCATGTCGAAGTTGTTGGAAATGAAAGGGAAGTATACTCGGTGTTAAACACAAACCGTCAATAACTTGATTCAATGGGATGATTATGCCGCCTCAGCCACAAACCGTGCCACTCCTGCCTGCAAGAATCCGTTGTAAAATGCACTGCGAGCCCTCCCCGGTAGCAAAACGTCTTTGGACCCACGACGGCCGCATTGGGCCACAGCCGTGCGCGGGCCCACTGCGGCCGTCGTGAGCACGAGAACGTTTTGCTACTTGGCTGCGGCACAAACACGAATGAGAACCGCAAATCTATGCCTCTCGCTGTTATATGACGGTTATGTTTTATTAGTGTAGGTGACAGTTTTGTCGTAGACCTAAGCTGAGCTTTCTATCTACAAGATCAAACTGAAGCTGTAGCGGCACAGAATTCCACGTGCCCCTTCAGCCACAGGGACCTAAAAGGATCGTACTTTCAGGGACAGGCCATGTGTACATCATCAGACCGAGTAAGAGAAGAATGAGAGGGCGACACGCAAAGAAACCAGGCATTGTGATGGAGGTTGAAGACGACCGTTGACATACGCACGAACCTGCCGCCCGACACAAAAGAGCACTTAAAACCTGTTGTCCCCGCAGGCCGCGACTGGCTTGTCCCCTGATGAAGTGTTTCATGTGATCATCGGTGTTGTTTCGTGCGGTAAATGTACTCCACAACGGCAAACTTTATTCTTTTAACGACTGAATGCCGGTTGCAGAAACATCAGTCCGGTTGTATAATGTACCCCGTTGATCAGAGCATCCCCAGTGCGCAAAAGGCATCGGGCCGTCGTCGGCCGCCTGCCGTGCGCGGGCCAACGGCGGCCGATATCGGCCAGATGGCCTTTTGCGCATTGGGTACATGCAGCACAAAGCAGCACAATGCTTACAAACGATCATTAATCCTCCCAGCCATTAGTGCAACAGACAGATCCTGTGTAAAGCTGACTTTTCGGTGTGTGATTTGAACCACCAAACAATTAAGGACGTTCTCGGTTACCTACAGCACCCTGGTAAACGTCATGTAACTGTAGTAGCATTATAGACGTGTCCCCACTTCGACAATTGAGTGATACCGAGAGGCTGTTAGCTGTTTCATCCTGTACTGTGCCTTTTATTGCAATGTGTTTACGACCTTTGATGCACACATTGCTGAATACTAAAACACAGGAAAAATTATTAACATTTTTGCGTGTCGGTGGCGGATTTTGTCGCGATGATTCCTGAAGGAATCATCGCGACAAAAACCGCTACCGACACGCAAAGAGGTCAACGTGAAATTATATTGCACGTTTAAAGGCCCACTACCGCTGTAACTGTTCAAAGATACACTTCTGTAACAAAATGGTTACGAAACGCTACACACAGGTCTAGTTCTGGTTTATTTGGACACAGGGGAACCCAGTTCAGCACAAGTCGTCGTAATATCAAGTAACCTGACAATGACCTCACTACTTTCTATAAATACAGTGCTATCAGTACAAGAAACAGCTAAAAATAGTTTGAAACGCTAACTGCTGCACAGAATAAATAAGTGCGATTACGCATGTGCTTTTGCTGCGTGTTCAAATGCTGTGTTAAAGTTCATTAGGTGTGTCGACAACACATAAACACAAATGGCGCAGAAACGTGTCTACGGATTTATGCGTAATGGTACTTTAAATGTGAAATGAAAAACTTCTCTGCTCCTCTTCTCCTTTGTATGCAGTAGAACTCCCTTCCGTCACCCTCAATAGGCAGCGGAAAACCTCTGGTACGTGTGGCTATCCCCATGGATTGTGAAAGGAAGGCCGTAGAAAAGTCTTAGTTGAGGCAAGACACCCGGCCATTGATAATCCGTTGTATCAGCGAATTTCAGCAATCGTTTTTAACACATTCTACCCCAGGACCGAAATCCCCAAATTTTGAAGTTGCCCTCTGATGGACTGTATTGCAATTCTAGAGACAGATCGAGCATAAAAGTTGAAGGGTGGTGCCAGAAAAGCTTGGCGCCTATAGGCGCCAAGCTATTCTGGCACACCCCACAACTATCATGCTCGATCCATGTCTTGCTATGGTGTGTCCGGGCTGAATGAGTACAACCAGCAACGTTGTTAATCAGACAATCGTACTTCGACATTCAGAACTTGTTGACCCGGTCTTCGAGGTTGTTTTCTAATTCAGGCCATCTGCACTTCTTCCCTCTAAAGGCCTTTGTCGTCTTCTTGCAACAAGACAGCTCTCCGCGCTACTTCCTCCAAAGTCGTATCATCGATTCATTTATTCCAAGCTCCTGTGCAGCGGCCCGATTGCCTTTTACAATGGCCAGGTCGACCGCCTTCAACTTGAAAGCTGCATCGTAGGCTTTTCGTCGCTGGACTCGCAATCCAGGGGGAAAAGACGGGCTCAGGCTTGTTCAATAACATGTCCGTTGAAAGGTTCTGGTAAATCAAAGTGGCGCAGTTGCAAATGCGCCTGAGTTGATCAGTCTTCAGGTCGTACTCCATATACAATAGATTTCCCTGTCCCCCATAACCCGCCCGTCAGGGCCGTCCATTATCAATTCGGTGCCGTGTACGTTAAACCCTGAATTAACCAGGCATTTCGTCTCGTTTTCGGCATGATGAGGGTGTGTGCTTGAGCAAATGATCTGAATGCTTCAATTGTATGAGGCTTTGATTTTAAAATGTGAACAGTTAACAATGTAACAACGTGAACAGTTAACACTTTAACATGGAGCTTATGAAAAAGTTAGTGAACAGTAAACACGATATTTTGAGTTACAGAGAAGCTAAGAATAGACGAGGGTGTGATGCTCCTGGAATGGGAAAAATACGCAAACAAGCCGCATCGATGTTTAAGCCGCAGGGTTTAAAGCTGTGTAAAAAAGTCGCGGCTTATAATCCGAAATTTACGGTAGATAAGTACTGGCCACTCGGAAAATAAGTGCAAACAGCCGCCGTTGGTTCCCGTTTTTGCCATGACAGCATCAAAACCAGTGTGACAAAATTGTACTAAATGAGAACGACCCTTTAACCCCTTCACTGCCGAGAAAAAGTGAACACAAAGTCCAGCTGAAAGAGAAATAGATCCTTATGAGCCCCCGCATTTGCTGGGGCTCATGAGGATCTATGCCCCTCTTGCTGACACTAACTTGTATCCTCATGGCCTGGACGTCTAGGGACCTTTGGCGTTAAATTAACTCCTGAAGGAATCATCGAGACAAAAACGGCTACCGACACCAAAAAAAAAAAAAACCACTTCAGAAATACATTCAGCATCTGCAGGCAGTGGATGGGTTAAGCAGCGTTGAAAGTGTTTGACCTGCCGGTAACTGCATGGCATCCTACAGAAAGGCACCCCGTCAAGTGTCGGGTCGGAAACACTTCAGAAATACATTCAGCATCTGCAGGCAGTGGATGGGTTAAGCAGCGTTGAAAGTGTTTGACCTGCCGGTAACTTCATGGCATCCTATAGAAAGGCACCCCGTCAAGTGTCGGGTCGGAAACACTTCAGAAATACATTTAGCATCTGCAGGCAGTGGATGGGTTAACTCATTCTACCCCAGACACACCACAGCAAAATAAGGATCGACCATGATTGTTCAAGGGTGATGCCAGAATAGCTTGGCGCCTAAGGGCGCCAAGCTATTCTGGCATCACCCTTGAACTATCATGGTCGATCTGTGTCCTGCACTGCAATGCAGTCTTCAGTGGACTCATTCTACCGCAACATTTGGGGATTTCGGTGTTGCGGTAGAATGAGTTAAGCAGCGTTGAAAGTGTTTGACCTGCCGGTAACTTCATGGCATCCTATAGAAAGGCACCCCGTCAAGTGTCGGGTCGGAAACACTTCAGAAATACATTCAGCATCTGCAGGCAGTGGATGGGTTAACTCATTCTACCCCAGACACACCACAGCAAAATAAGGATCGACCATGATTGTTCAAGGGTGATGCCAGAATAGCTTGGCGCCTAAGGGCGCCAAGCTATTCTGGCATCACCCTTGAACTATCATGGTCGATCTGTGTCCTGCACTGCAATGCAGTCTTCAGTGGACAACAGCAACATTTGGGGATTTCGGTGTTGGGGTAGAATGAGTTAAGCAGCGTTGAAAGTGTTTGACCTGCCGGTAACTGCATGGCATCCTACAGAAAGTGTCGGGTCGGAAACCTTTTTGAGAAAATTAACCCACTCCGCCCCGGCACACTAGAAGAACATAATTATGGATCGACTATGACAGTTCAAGAGAAGGGGTTAACGCAGTAACGCGGGGCTGTGAGCCCCGTCCATCTTCAAGCGACATAGATGCTCATGAGCACTCGCAACCCGCTGGAGCTGTTTAATGTCTATTCCCCCTTTCCAACTTCATTTTCGCTAGTGTTCTTCGCTCGCGAATGTAATCAGGCGTTAGACTGACGATTTTAACGTAGAACAGTACTCTCTTTCCTATCTCCTTTTTTTTTGTGGTGCTTTGGCCACAGTAGATCTATGATCACTGGTCGATCATGCACATTTCTCTCCCCTGACAGTGCTATAACCTACTTTACTTTGTAACCTTCCTAAAATATTAGCACTGTCAGTCTCCCTTTTTCTTTTCATGTAGAACAGTATTTTTTGATATTATAGTTTCCTGGAAAAATATGTCTGAACACAGGTGTAAAGTGCACTGCTTAAGTTAACTCTTTCGATGCGTGTGGCATCCGGATTTGCGGCTTTACGCCGCGAATCCGGATGAAGCACGTCTCGAAAGAGTTAACCGTCAAGAGCCATGTTTTTCTTCAGAGTCTATAAGCCAGACGCTGCTCATTAGGGCATTCACCTTAAACCATTCTACCCCAGACACACCACAGCAAAATAAGGATCGACCATGATAGTTCAAGGGTGATGCCAGAATAGCTTGGCGCCTAAGGGCGCCAAGCTATTCTGGCATCACCCTTGAACTATCTTGGTCGATCTGTGTCCTGCACTGCAATGCAGTCTTCAGAGGACAACGGCAACATTGGGGGATTTCGGTGATGGGGTACAAAATGAGTTAAAGAAAGGCAAAAGTTTGTTTGCACTTCGGACACGAAAACAAAATCGGTAAATGAACACAGTAACCCCATCATTGCCGGAATTTACAAAGCAACACCAGAGTGCAAGAGGAATAGATCCTCGTGAGCCCCCGCAGATGCGGGGGCATAAGAGGATGGACGCCTCTTGCCTGTTCCGCAGGCAGACCAGGGTATCCAGAGGTGAATCTGTGATGACCTCCAGAGACATCATTTTGACGCGATGGCAGTAGAAAGGTTTAATATAAGGGCCGTGCCTGAAATTTCACCCTTACTCAAGCGAAATAGATTTTCATGAGCCCCTGCACACTGCTTATCTGTTCCCCTTGCTGTAGTCGTGTTCCTGAGCTGGGAGCTGGTAATTGGTTGGTAATTAAAAATAAATAAGTAGGCTGCGTCCTTGATTCACGCTATTAGTCCAAAAGCTATCCCGGTCTACCGTGCACCCCCAGTACTCAATAAGATGGGTTTAAACATTTAAACAGAGGAGTATGCCGTAAGCAATTTGTATGATCATTTTGCGTTCCTTTGCATACTGGTAAAATGGGGGTAGGGCACCAGATTCAGCCACTGTGGCCCCTAAATGCATCACAGCATCATAAAATCAGGTTGGGAGTAACTGTGGTACTCTATCCTAACCAATAAAATCTTAAAAAGACCTATCAGTTGTATACAAAATTTCTGAAAATGAATCATTCATTATGTTTTTTTCACGGGTATATATAATTATATACATGTAGATGGCTGAGTACAGACACTGAATTATTAACTCATTCTGCCCGCGACACACCACAGCAAGATATGGCTAGACCATGATAGTTCAAGGGTGGTGGCAGAATAGCTTGGCGCCTATAGGCGCCAAGCTATTCTGCCACCACCCTTGAACAATCATGGTCGATCTGTCTCCTGAATTGTAATGCAGTACTCAGAGGATAAATCCAAAATGTGTGTTTTCGTACCTCGGGCACAATGTGTTAAATAACTGATTCAGGGTTCCCAAGGTTATATCAGAGTGATAGGGTGCAGGCTGTTTTTCTGCTGTAGCGCAAGGTAGGCACGAGACTGGCTTGGCACTAATGTGGTGTGACTCGTAGAGAAAGGAGGCGTGCAAACTGACGACTATCGTTTGATCAGAGAGGGTAAGTTTTCGCCGGACGACTCCCAACAACGAACGAGAGCGAAGGCATGTGGATAACCACTACCGTAAGCATAGACATCACTCCAAACATCTCCAGGAGGCTCCGGGCTCATGAGGATCTATGCCTCTTGAAGATGTTTGAGAGTTGTCTAGACCTATGGTCCAAACTCTCATCCGCCGTTATTTCGCTCTCGTTTCTTTGGGTGTCGTTCGTTTTAAACGAAACCTCATCATTCGCTCAGACAGAAGAGGGAGACAGACAATACTTTTTCGCCAAATAATATTCCTAAATTGTAAACGTCTGACGAGGTACGAATAAGTGGAATAACGTTTTGTTGGCATACAACAAAAGAAAACAACAATGTATTACAAGTTGGGACACAAAGGGGGGGAAAAAAAATCCGTTAGATGCTGGACACAAAAGAAATCAAAGCGGGAGACAACTCTGAGTCAGACAGATGAAGTTGACGGACAGAGGGCGCCCCGTGCGTGTGACAGTTGCGACCTCACTAGGCCAGACAGTGGCTGTCTTCCGGTACACAAACTGAGATCCAAGACACTGAAGGCAGCATTTCTGTTGATACGCTGCGGAATGTCCGCGCCAAGTCCGACAACTAGCCTAATCGGTACTGCAAGAGGTATAGATACTAATGAGTCCCTGCAATTGCAGGGACGCATTAGGATCTATGCCGCTCGCTGAATGACATCGGCTTATGTTTCTCCTCAAATTTAGGGCGGTATTCTGACTGCGGAGTTTTATCAAAGACCTTACATATATACTGACGAGCGAAAGAAACTAATGCGACATCACTGGAATCATCCGAAAAGCCAAAGCGTTTGCGATGAGTTCAGTGATGTAGCATTTCTTTTGCTTGTCAGCATATAAATATGGGATGCTGGCGCTGACATTGTCCCGTCCTTTTGTCTGTGACCTTTCCGCCTGAAGGTCCCAGAGTTGCATTGCTCGTGCAAGCTGTATTGTAGAGACACATCGATTGATTGGGCAGACCTTGTAGATTCTCTGTTATTTTGGTCTGGGGCTAAGCGTACCAGTCTTGTCTTCAAGATACATCAACTGATTACTACTGTACTATGGTCCTCCACGGTTTAAATTCCACGCACTCTGGGTGCCAGGGGACCGTGATCCTTCGCAGAGAAAAATGTAAATGGACGCGAACCAACTGCAAGAGGCATAAATCCTCATGAGCCCCCGCAGTTGCGGGGGCTCATGAGGATTTATGCCTCTTGTTGACGCCACTTTGAGTCCATACAAGTTCCCGGGACGGCTGGGGCTCATTGCCATTAAATTCACGAATGTTGCCGAAAAACATAATGTGCGCCGTTAAAGGGGTTGGTGTAACATTGTGTGAAGAAGTCTGCCTTCCGCCTCGTCTGCAGCAGTCTCCAGCGCAAGCTCAGAGATCTCCAGAACGAGTGGTGGACCAGACTCGCACAGAGGACCCAGCTTTGTGCTGACAACGGTGACTACAGGGGCTTCTACGAAGCACTGAAAGCAGTGTATGGCCCCAGGCACCTGATACAAAGTCTCCTGCGAAGTGCTGATGGACAGGCACTCCTCACAGATAATAACTCCATCTTGAACCGCTGGTCGGAATACTTTCAGGACCTCTTCAGCGCTGAGAGCACTGTTCAAGAAGCAGTCATTCTCCAAATCCCACACCTCACAGTAAAGGTTGAATTGAACGAACCGCCCACTGCTGAAGAGACCCTCACAGCCATCCACCAGCTCAAGAGTGGCAAAGCAGCAGGCTTTGACGGAATTCCACCAGAGATCTGGAAGCATGGAGGCCCAGCACTGCACAACAAGCTCCATGACCTCTTTCTCTGCTGCTGGGAGGAAGGAACACTACCAAAGGATCTCCGCGATGCAGTCGTCATCACCCTGTACAAGAACAAAGGAGAGAAGTCTGCCTGCTCCAACTACCGTGGAATTACCCTGCTGTCCATTGCCGGGAAAATACTCGCAAGGCTGCTTCTGAATCGGCTGGTACCTGCCATTGCAGAAGACCACCTCCCAGAGGGCCAGTGTGGCTTCAGAGCCAACAGGAGCACCACCGACATGGTCTTTGTGCGGAGACAGCTTCAGGAGACGTGCCGCGAGCAGAACAAAGGGCTGTACGTAACGTTTGTCGACCTAACAAAAGCGTTCGACACTGTGAGCAGGCAAGACATGTGGCAGATCCTGGAGCGACTTGGCTGTCCCCCAAAGTTCCTCAGCATGATCGTCCAGCTACAGGAGGACCAGCAAGGCCAGGTCAGACTCAACAATGACCTCTCAAAACCATTCCCCTTGCTCAACGGTGTGAAGCAGGGCTGTGTGCTGGCACCGACCCTCTTCACCATCTTTTTTAGCATGATGTTGAAGCAGGCCACAGTGGACCTCGACGATGACGATGCAGTGTACATCAGGTATCGTCTCGATGGCAGCCTGTTCAACCTCAGACGACTGCAGGCCCACACCAAAACCCTAGACCAACTGATTCGTGAGCTGCTCTTTGCTGACGACGCTGCCCTCGTTGCACACACAGAGGGAGCCCTGCAGCGCATCACATCCTGCTTTGCAGACGCTGCCCAGCTCTTTGGACTCGAGGTCAGTCTGAAAAAGACAGAGGTTCTCCATCAGCCGGCACCAAAGGTAGAGCATCGCCCTCCCCACATCACCATCGGCGAGTCTGAACTGAAGTAAGTGCACCAGTTTACCTACCTTGGCTGCATCATCACGTCAGACGCCAAGCTGGACAAGGAGCTGGACAGCAGGCTGGCAAAAGCAAACAGCGCTTTCGGGCGTCTATACAAGCGGGTGTGGCATAATCAACAGCTGAAAACAGGCACCAAGATCAGCGTGTACAGAGCTGTCGTCCTCACAACCCTGTTGTATGGTTCCGAGTCCTGGGCCCTCTACCGCAGGCAACTACGACTCCTCGAACGCTTCCACCAGCGCTGCCTGCGTACAATCCTTGGCATTCACTGAGTGACTATGTCACAAACGTCGAGGTCCTTGAACAGGCAGAAACTGTGAGCATCGAGGCTTTGCTGCTGCGGACACAGCTCCGCTGGGTTGGGCACGTCTCCAGGATGGAGGATCATCGCCTACCCAAGATCACCCTGTTCGGCGAGCTCGCCACTGGACACAGAGACAGAGGGGCACCAAAGAAGAGATACAAAGACTGTCTCAAGAAGTCACTTAGTGCCTGTCAAATCGACCACCGCCAGTGGTCTTCACTTGCTGCGGACCGTGACACCTGGCGCTCCACCATTTACAAGGCAGCTGTCTCCTTTGAGGACTCTCGCAGAGCTGGCCTTAAAGACAAGCGGCTAAGGAGAAAAAACAGAGATGCCGCAACTCAGAACCCTGGCCAGACCTCCCTCTGCAGCCACTGCGGTCGAACCTGCCTGTCCCGGATTGGCCTCCGCAGTCACGAGCATGCCTGCAGACGTCGTGGACAACCCCTATAGAATCTTCGTTCGCGAAGTCAAGCCAAGAGAGTAACATTGTAAGGGCGCATCTACTCTTCATTATCGGAATCAATACACCTTTTCTAGTGAATTATACGTATGTACTTCGGTCTGTGAGTTTGGACCCTGCGACGAAAAGTCGTAAGCTCGAAAATCACAGAGCAGAAGCCAGGTGACTGATTCCGAAAATACATAACTGTAACTGTACTAATTTTGTTTGTTCCGGACTATAGTTAAGGTCACAGTCTGTTCGCCAATCACGAGAAATAACCTTCTGCTCAATTTGTAACATCTTCAATGCCGGGAAAATGCCACCATTACCCCTACTGCAAGAGCCAAGAACCTCATGAGCCCCAGTATCTATGGGGACTCACGAGGTTCTTTGCCTCTTGCTGGCCAAATTTATGTCAGTGTTCCGTGGATCGTTCGATGCAGAATTCTCCATCGTTCCCAAGACATGATTTGCGTCCACTGTCAGTGAAAAGGTTAAACTTTGTTTTGCGGTAGCAGCCTGGCTGGTATAATATATAATCTCTACGCGGCCCTGGGTTTTTATTTCCATTAAGATTCTGAAAAGAGAGCATTTTGCCATTTTCTGCCGCTGGGTTTATTGGGAACAAGAAAGAAATTTCAAAGGCCAAAGATGTATAATAACGCTTCTGGCCAAAAAATAGACACACATGGTTTAGCATTAAAGCAGAGGACATGCGTTGCTTTTTATTGGAAAAAATTGGACCTTTCTTGTGATGTCGGCGGCCGACGTCGGCCCGATGGCCTTTTGCGCATTGGGAGGATAACCAAGCTGGCTTCATGTAAACATGTGTGTAGTGGCGCCTTGCCATTCCAAGATAAGCCGTTAATGGCTGAGAAACACTGAACTCAAACCAAACTGCAAGAGGTATAGATCCTCATGAGCCCCCGTAGTGACGGGGGCTCATGAGGATCTATGCCTCTTGTTGGAACCCCTCTGCGGCCACGTCCCTTTTGACAACCGAAGCCCTCTGACGTTGAATTTAATTAATCTCAAAACACAATCTCGTCCGTTGACCATGACGGGGTCTATAAGCTCAAAATCTGTCAGCAAATGTCTCCTTGTATTCTGACATTGAATCTTATTTTGCAATTCACCAAAGATGGATCGACCACGATAACTCGTGATATGCTGCCTGAATCTATACCGTTAAGTGCCAGCCTGGCTATCTCGCGAATTATATCCGCTTTCCTTGCCGGTGGAGTGGCTTTCATGTGACAGTTGCATTTGCACAATAATTAAGACAGGAAACCCCTGGCACACTCCACTATACAACTGCTTTCGAATCCTGTTTTATTGCTTTAACCCCTTCGCCTGCCAGTGGACGTACATCTTGTTTCTGAAATCTTTGTTCGTTCAGCGAAATGCGCAACCGTCCGAGGAACATGGACACAGACTGGTCTTAGCAAGAAGCACAGATCCTCATGAGCGGGGGGGGGGGGGGGGGGGGGGCTCATGAGGATCTATGCCTCTTGCAGTTGGGAGATGTTAATTTTTCTCGACAATGAAGGGGTTAAATTTTGTGAACTTTCTATTGGCAGATGTACTGCCCTCTTCTTTTGGGCACACACACACACACACACACACACACACACACACACACACACACACACACACACACACACACACACACACACACACACACACACACACACGAGCGCACGCACACACACACACACACACACACACACGAGCGCACACACACACACACACACCATCACACACACGTACACACACACCATAACACACACACCACCACACACTCCATCACACACGCACACACACATACACCATCACACACACACACACACACACACCATAACACACACACCATCACACACACACACACACACACACACACCAGCACTCACACACCAGCACACACACACACCATCACACACACACATACCGTCACACACCATCACATACACACACACACACACACACACACACACACTTGTTAAGACTCTATTCGGTGTCCCGTCTTTGAATTGATTGATTGTACATTGCTTAACGTCTCGACAGCAACAAGGCTTTTTTCAGGACGTGCCTGCACTGCTTGTGAAAAAAAAACTAAACAGAATATTGAATGTATTTCGCCAGCCGGTCCAATACGTTAAATAAACCTACGACATGGGGCCTAAATAAAGCTAAGACCATTTAGCAACACACATCCAATATCAAGACAGCGCAGACAGTAGGGAGAGTTTAAAAATGGCAAATACAGGTGAATGGACCAAGGGTAGTCAGAAACACATGCCCCAGAATCGGAAAGGAAACACACCCTGTGGGGCTGACCAGGGTGACCCTGAGAACTAAAAAGTAGTTAACCCCACCAAAGTCCCCCAGGGCAGACCCGGGTGGGGGTGCCCCGTCTTTGAAATCACCTTCGTGGTGGACACAAGACGTTAAGCCTTTTGTCGTTTAACGACTATGCACCAGTTGCAGGAGATGGATCGACCATGATAATTCAAGGGTATAGCCAGATTAGCTTGTCGCAGACTAATCTGGCTATACCCTTGAATTATCATGGTCGATCCATCGCCTGCTGTAGTGCGTCAGAGCTCAATGGGTTAATACAGTGGCATTGAAAAGCGATACGGGCGTGCGTCGGTAGGGGCAAAAAACTCGTGTAGGTTTCCGGAACCCGTTGACAAACATGAGCAAGTAACTTTCGTGTGATCTTCTGAAAGCTGTTTTGAAAGGTGTCCAGCCGGCCCTGCTTTGAGCCGTCATCCTCGGTCTTTCCCAGTGAGCGAAAGGCAATCGGGCCTTCGTCGGCCGCCGTTGGACCTCACACAGCCGCCGCGGTACCACGGCGGCCGGATTGCCTCTCGCCCACTGGGTCAGTTCCTGCCACTCCGTAGTATTGTATGCTACTGCCTTTGGCAGTAAAACATTATGCACTGATCTGCCAGCCCAAAACTTCCCTTTCTGTCGTAACCGTGTAAATAAAAGCCGAGTTATGGTGTTGCATGCTGTGGCTCAGTTTCAAGTATACCGGTCATGTTTGTTGATTTCCGCATTTCCGTAGCTAGCCTGGCTTGTTTGCGAGCAATCATTCATAATTATTGCCTACTCATCAGTTCGCAAACTCCACCGTATACCGAACAAGTTAAATGCGACATGTCCAGAAACATCGGAAACGCTTACACTGACGAGGAAAAGAAATGCGGCATTTTCAGAACCATCGAAACACTAAGTGTTTCCGATGGTTTCGAAAATGTCGCATTTCTTTTGCTCGTCAGTATAGTTTCATGTGAATTTGTGCTTGCTAAAGACTGAAGGTAACCGCTGCAGTTTGTATAGAAACATAAATTTCGGTCTTTTTGGCGATTTGACATATGATGGGGCGGAGTGCTTAACTTAATAAATTAATGTGATTCTCAGTGTAAACTGTCCATACAATTTTACTAACATTTGTGATACTGTGTTGTCATGCGATTTGTTTGTTTACTCTTATTTACGCTCGGTATGCAGAGACAAATATCCTTTTATGGACAACAGACTTCTTGACTCTTGAATCGTGCTCTTGAGGATCCATTCCTTGGAGATTTAACCCCTTGACTACCGAGAAAAAAGTGAACACGATCCAACTGCAAGAGACGCAGAACGTCATTTGATCCACCGACTGCGGTTGCTCATGGAGATCTATGTGTCTTGGCGAGACCAATTTGTGTCCATGCTTCTTGGACGCTGTTGGATTTTGGTCGTTGAATGAACCAAGATTTCAGAAACAAAATTGTGCATACGGTGTACGTGCACTGGCAGGGAAGGGGTTAACATATTCGAACGTGCCGCCTCTGGATACGCGGCGTATGCCGCGTATCCGGAGGCGGCACGTCTCGAATGAGTTAAGGGTCTGGATCACTGAGTTAACTCATTCAGCCCTGACGCACTACAGCAGGAGATGGATCGACCATGATAATTCAAGGGTAGTGGATCGACTATGATAATGCAAGGGTAGTGCCAGATTAGCTTGGCGCCTGTCTTTAGACGACCCATCCAAAATTTGGGAAATACGTGCGTCGGGTTGAATGAGGTAATGACGAAATGAGTATTGAGCGCTCCGTTTTGTCCGCTCGTTAGAGTAGCCTTTGTTTTCACTCGTTCGCTCGGACGTTGACCAACCAGTGTAAGAAAACAACATCCGAGAAAGGGGGAAAACAGACAAGGCACCTCTGTTTCGTTTCAAGTCGACGCTAGGGAAAATTGGGCCATCTCTTCCTCTTTCGTTTCAACAGCCTCAGCACAGCTGTGCGTAGGCGTATTATTCACAATATCTGGCAGTTGACCTTTTTGATACGTATACTAATATATATTGGTGCCGTTACAGATTTGACGCCGGGTCACTTTTCACCATTTTGTTTTCTTTTTCTGTGGGCGGGAATTCGTAGTCCACAATGTTTGGACAGTGAATTGTTTAACAGGAAACAGCACGAATCACTTCTCATTTAAAACAGCTCTCGTCTCGTCTCGGTACGCGAGACCTCTGGCACCACGTGATCAATCAGAGTAATCTGCCCCTGCCTCTTTGTTGTCGCTTGCATTGACTGATGGCTCGTATTGGTCCCTGGTCAATCGCAGTCCATCAGCCAAGAACTTCTCACCTGCAAGAGGCATAGATTCTCATAAGTCCCTCCTTCGCAGGGGCTAATAAGAATCTATGCCTCTTGCGAACCAAGATTTATACAAATGTTCCTCAATCAGTTCAGTGCTGTATTTCTGGTCGCGTACGAGTGTTCTGTTCGGTATTTGTTCACCCAATCGTTAGGGTCGGCGTATCCCAGTTATTCACACCGTTCTGTCTGGTCAAAGTCGATAGATGCGTGAGATTTATATTTACAGTCAGAAAAGGAGAAAATGAACACGCGTTTTATTACAGCAAGAGAGTCCCCCTGGAAGGGTTCGTCGAGATGTAATAAAACGCGTGTATTTTATTGAGGTATGAAAATGAGATCATGACTTTTTATCAGTAATAAAATAGTCGAACTTTGACAACTTATTTTGATATATCCACAAGTCTATTACTATTAGTAATAGACTTATGATATACTGACTTTGAAATGAAATGCGACATTTTTAGAATCGTTGGAAACACTAAAGTGTTTCTGATAATTCCAAAATTGTCGCTTTTCTTTTGCTCGTCTGTGTATATATCTGATAGAGAATTAGTTGTGACATATGTAATGAGCACATGATCGGAATTATTTTGAACACATTTATTTTTCTCAAATGACAACATCTTGACTGGGACTCTACATTATCTATGATATCACCAGGGACAGGAAACTTTGATCAGTTAACTATTACGTCACTTTCATATGATATAGGTATTTACATCACCTATTACGTCACCCTTTGTTTACATCGTGATGCTGTTCTTTACATCTCATCTCCTGGCAACACTGGCTATAGAACCCTAGTAAATGATTGTACATTGCTTAACGTCCCGACAGCAACAAGCCTTTCTCAGGACGTGCCTGCACTGTTTGTGAATAAAACTAAACAGAACATTGAATGTATGTCGCCAGCCGGTCCATTACGTTAAATAAACCTAAGACATGGGGCCTAAATAAAGCTAAGACCATTTAGCAACACACATCCAATATCAAGAGCTACAGGCAGCGCAGACAGTAGGGAGTTTTAAAAAGGTAAATACAGGTGAATGGACCATGGGTAGACAGAAACACAAGCCCCAGAATAGAGAGGAAAACCCACCCTGTGGAGCTGACCAGGGTGGCCCTGGGAACTAAAAAGTAGTTAACCCCACCCAAGTCCCCCAGGGCAGACCCAGGTGGGGGTAGAACCCTAGTAAAGCCGACGTGACGGTGATTTTTTCCCCCATCATATTTTTCAGTTCGAAGGACTGGACTAAAATCATGAAGATCTATGCCTCTTGCTGTGACCAATGTGTATCCGCGTTTCTAGGACGGTTTTGGCTTTTGGTCGTTGAATGAACACAAGATTTCAGAAACAAAAATGTACGTACAGTTGCAGGGAAGGGGTTAGAAAGGGTTAAGAAGCAGATAAACCCGGTTTTGACCAGGAAAATAACTGTGCATTTTGTACTTTTGTACGTCCTGGATTATAATACGTACAAACACTCACCTCGTCTGCTTTCGTTTATGCCAGTTCCGACCGACTTCAGAATCAAGTATCACCGCAAAAAGATTGCATGAAATACTAAACTAGTTCTAACGAAAACCACGACATGAAACGTATTATCGATGAATCTGATCCGGCACACGTTCAGTCAACTTGTGGTGTGATGACTATCAAATAATGAGTGCAGACAAAAACTGAAAGCATGACAACGACCTGTTTGCAAGAGACAAAAATTGTCATGAGCCCCTGCTTTAGCAGGGGCTCATGACAATGTGTCTCGGGCTGGCAGAGATCAGCCCCTATCTATATCCGTTAGACCGAGGTATTACTTCAGGGGCTAACTTAATAATGGTAGCCAGACAGGAACGCTTGCAGGCACATACCAGATGGTCGTAGATATGAGCGTGAATACCAGGAGTATGTTATATTTGTACATCAGCTGTGGATTTTCCCTCTAAGCAATTTGAAACGGCACACGAGAGACTATGATGATGATGAATTAACTCATTCAAGGTGATCCGCGTCAATAGTTGCGGAGGCGTCGTACAGCGCTGCCGCCGGCAACGCCAAACGACACTTCCACAGCTATTGATGGAGGAGGGGAGGGAGAAAGGGTATGTGTGTTTCCAGCTCACAGCGATTTCGCTGTGGGGAGTGAGGGGAGGGGGTATGGGTGTGGCAGGGAAGAAGAGAGCGAGGATGGGGCTTGAAGTTGACCGCCGTGAGATGGCCTTAGTTGCCTGCCGGCTCGGCGTTAAACCCAAATAACTAACTTGAAGTTGGGCTGGGTACAGGCCTGGCGCCGAGTTAGCACCTCACCCTATCAAGGATGGAAATGTACACAGGGCGTATGCACACAGGGTGTTTTCACGCTATCCATTTGTGCTGTAACGTACACAGACCAACAGGAAACGTACCAAAGAACACCATCTTGAAAATCGTCACGTGATTTTCGGTGTGGCATTCAAAGCCTAAATACAAAACATGCAGTTTGCAGTAGTTTATGTACATTTATTTTATTGCAGACGTGTTTCCTCGAGTTTTGGTCTGTGTACATGGCACTTCGGCACGAATGGATAATGTGCAACCCCCCCCCAAAAAAAAAAAACCCAAAAAACAAACAAAACCCCCCCAAAAAAAAAACAAAAAACAAAAAAAAAAAAAAAACAAACAAACAAACAAACAAAAAAAAAAAAACACCTGTGTTTCAAGTCATACATGCGGCGAACATTTATCCTGTCCCGGCCCCGGTAGCTGGACTCACAATCCAGGGGGAAAAAAAACGGATTTGTTCAATAGCATGTCCGTTGAAAGGTCATGGTAAAAAAACGTGGCACAGTTGGAGTGCGCCTGAGTTGATCAGTGTTCAGGTCGTATTCCATAGGCAATAGATTTCCCTGTTCCCCCATAACCCGCCCGTTAGGACCGTCCATGATCACCTCGGTGCTGTGGACGTTAAACTTGAACTAACCAAAAAACCAACGGCGAACATTTACACACCCCGACACGAATTTATATGTTCTGTCTACATTTCCACCTAGGATAGGACGAGGTATACCAACTCAGCCTCAGTGGGTCTGGTTGCACTGCTGTTAAAAGAGCCGGTTGGGTGCGCCGATAGTTGTGTCCCTGCAGTATCGCTGAAGTGTGAAGGTCTGTTTATGCTGATCGCAGTTTGACTGTTGTCTCCGGCAGCTATGTTTGCCTAATTGTCACAGTGTTGTAGATTTACCAGGCTCTTCACGAGAGACAAAGTGCTTTTCACTGTCCGCGGGCGTCTGCTGGGGTCTCGTGGGAGTGCATGCTATCCCTCTCGCTGGCAGAGACTCCGTTCAATGTGCCGCTTGAGTTGTCTTTGGGGCCGTTCTCTCCTTCTTGACCTTGAAGTGAAAATTAATTTCAGTATATGGATATTTCCGCTATCAAACCCTTAGCTGCCGCGCCACCCAGCTGCAAGAGACAAACCCTCATGAGCCCCCCGCGCTCGCGGGGGCTTATGAGGATTTATGTATCTTGTCAGTCTTCTGTTCTTTGTGCCTAATTTGTTCAAATTTCATTTATGTTCTTCACGTGAATGATGATCAGTGTGTAGTCGTTTCAGACGCGAAATTCCGTCACGATCACTGACAGCGAAGGAGGTATAACGATAAGCATCGGCATGAGAACTCATTGCATACAAAATGCCCTCCAATGGCCGCATCCATATTATGTTGGCTGACCCTGTCACAGTAGCAACCGTGAATGTTGAAGATGCTAATCTTGATGAATTCTCTTCCTTCAAGGCTGTGTCAGTTATGCAGCCCCGGCATCTCCGACAAGAAGAAGCATAAATTCTCATGAGCCCCTTCTTCTGCATGAGGTCGTGAGTGTCTGTGCCTCTTGAAGATGCCAGGGGCTGGCTCAGATTGCCTCAGTGCGGAACTCGTTTCTAGCGAGGTTTTTTGATTTCCGGGCTCACGCAACCGCATCAGGTTTTAGGCCGACCAAATCTCCGAGACCAATAAAACACTACCCAGTCAATCCTCCTACCCATCAAACACACATTCCGTATCCCCCCTTTTCCCCGATCCCCAGTTGCAAGGACCCTTTTGCATGTTTTGGCGCTAAGATTGGCCCGCACGAAACGAGTCACTGGCATTCTGATGACGATTAGGTTTTGTTGTCAACGACCGACTCCCAACAACGATCACTTCTTTCACAAGCATAGACAACACTCCAAACACCTCCAAGAGGAACAGATCCTAATGAGCCCGGAGGGCTCATGGGGATCTATGCCTCTTGGAAATGTTTTTGAGTGTTGCCTTAGCTAATTCATTTCAAATCAAATCAAATCAATTTTTGAAAGCTTATGCTTGGTATCCGCCGTGATCGCTCTCGTTTTTTATCGTGTGTTTGTCCGGGGTTTTTAATCCACTGTTTTCATTGAAACGCGTGCAATTTTCAGCTACTTCTGAATTTAGGAAATCGTCCATAGAGACTTGCAAATTAAGGTGCCAAGCACTGATTCTAACCCTTTTCATTCTGATACACTACTGCCTGGAATTAATTTGACTATGATAGTTCAAGGGTGGTGTCAGAATAGCTTGGCGCCTCAGGCGCCAAGGTATTCTGGCAGCACCCTTGAACTAAAATGGCCGATCTGCCTCCTAGTCTGTAATGTAGCCTTCGTAGGTATGGGGAAAAAAATCAGGCTCACGATGTAATGGGCTTATGAACAGATAAACGGTCTTTGTCTAAAATGACATAAGAGGACCGCCATCAACCAGACCAGATTTGGCAATAATGTGTGTGGTTGTCAGCGGTGTTGACACTATCGCGCTTGACCGTAAGGTTTGAAATCACAAACACACACACACTGACGTTTGAGGACCTGGCCTGCACCGTTTCTACGTGAACGTGCGCCGATGCGTGATTCTAGACCTGAAAGCTGTAGCCCACGTGCCTACTGTCCAAAATCACCGACAATCAGGAACCCGCTGTTTTGCGGTGCTGACACTGTTCCTTGCATCGTTTAGTCCCAACTCCCGCCAGATTGCGGGATCGCCAACGTGTCTTGGGGCTCTATACAAAACCGAAAAGACCTTACTGCTCAGTGAGGTGACGATGAAAGCGGCTTCACGCCATCGAATTAAAGACAAGAGACCTAGAACCTCAGGGGCCCGCCGCAGATTGCAAGGGGCGCATAAGTTTCTATGCCTCTTGCTAAGCCTTAGTAGGTTTGCTATTGTCCACGGTGGTTCTTCATTGGAGGAGGCGATCAGGCTTTTTATATCGTGTAGCTTAGTCAATAGCAAGGGAGCAAATTTTCGCAAACCTGGACTCATTACGCGCAGTCGCCACTAGGGGGAGCTGCAAACAATCGTAGACTGAAAACCAGCATTCTCTGGAGACAGAGGTAAATTGGGACAGCAGGAGGCATAAATCGTCATGAGTCCCAGCAAATTTTCAGGGGCACGTGAGGATTTATGCCTCTTACAGACGGCTAAGTTCACCGTCAGTGGATCAAGGGGAAGAACTCGAAGTCATTTACGCCGTGGCACCCTTAAGGGGTTCGGTAAAGGAGAAGTCTGGGCACCGCACGGCCTTTGATGCTTGAGCGACCTTTTAGAAAACCCTGATCGATCCTCATCCTTTTTTGTCGAGAGCTTCCCCAGAAAGTTTGGTTGCGTAGGCTCTTTTCCATGGCGTGATGAATTACGCAAACAGACTGATAAAGACACTCAGACGACGGAGTGATGTAGTAATGAAATAGACAGTAAGGCAAGCAAACAAACACACACGAACAAGTAGCGGCAAAAAACTGTTCAAATTACCAAATATACAAAATTTAATCAAGGCTTGAGTAAAACGTTTACATGTATCAACCCTTTTCATCCTGATACACTACTGATGGAAATTAATTTGACTGTGACAGTTCAAGGGTCGGTGGTGCCAGACTATCCTGAGGCGCCAAGCTATTCTGGCACCGCTCTTGAACTAAACTGGTTGATCTACCTCCTAATCTGTAATGTAGCCTTCATAGGACAAATAAGAGAGAAAAAAGCAGCCAAAGGATGTAATGGGTTAATTAACTCATTCTACCCCATCACCGAAATCCCCAAATTTTGCCGTTGTCCTCTGAAGACTGCAGTGCAGTGCAGGACACAGATCGACCATGATAGTTCAAGGGTGATGCCAGAATAGCTTGGCGCCCATAGGCGCCAAGCTATTCTGGCATCACCCTTGAACTATCATGGTCGATCCTTATCTTGCTGTGGTGTGTCTGGGGTAGAATGAGTTATAAAAAAACAACAGCAACAAAACAACAGGGAGATATTGCGAGAGATCGCCCTTTACTCTCTGGAGTAGGTCGCTTTAAACTGGAGTGGGTATCGTACTTCTATATTGTGTGCTGGTCTGTGACTTTGGACCTTAAGGCCGGAGGCGTACAGCAATATTATCATCGCACACTGTTTGCACTTAAAAACCGGTGTCTCTCAGTTGGCATTGATTGGCAGTTCCCATGCCTCCGAGATCAGGCTATTTGCATCATTGTCATTTATTTGATGAGAGCTATCTGCAAACTTACTGGGAAATGAATGGTTTGCCAGCAGGATAAAGTTGTTGCGAACTGTTTGGGAAACACAGATTATTTATTTTCATAAAATAAATATTTAGGACATCAAGCCCCCCCCCCCCCCCCAAAAAAAAAAAAAAAAAAAAAAAAAAAAGAGGCCCGGATAGTGGCGTGAACTTCCTCGTGTAGAAAGGGAATTAGCCTGGACAAAAATTTATCAATTTTACTTTCGTCGATTTTTGCATTGTGAGTTCTTTGCCAAACATCCTCGTGGTGAGGGTTAGGCCCTTCACTGCCGAGAAAAATGTGATTCCACCCAACTGCAAGAGGTATTGATCCTCATGAGCCCCCCCCCCTCGCCCCCATCCACCCACCCACCCCGTCTCTCCCCCCACCCCAACTGAACCAAATCAACGTTACACAACCGAACTAAATCTTACCAACGCATACTACCTTTAACTCAGTAGCTGTCGATAATTCATATAAAACATACCTGAAATCTAGGTCTCAGAGTCTTGGAATACAGCTAGCATATCCACATACGTCCTCCCTCAATGACAGAATAGCCCGTACTGAATACTCTAGAGATCTATTAGCCTGAGCTCTCCCTAAGTGAGTGAAACTCCGTGCCGACGAATCTCGTGAATACACCTACTAATGGTTACACCCGAAAAAAACGCTGACACGACTGTACAATGCAGAAACCTTGTGTGAACTCTATGCGTGGGCATAGAGCTTCATCACTGACACGGGGGACTCATGAGGATCTCAGCCTCTCGCTGAAACCACTTTGCATCCATGTTTCTTTGACGGCTGGGAGCTTTGACGTTCAATTTCCAAATGATTTCAAAACACGATCAAGATTTACTGGCGGTAGAAGTCATGTTAAGCCTTTCAGCACTGACCTTTTACATCAAGATAAGGATTGACCAGGATGGTTAGAGGGTGGTACCAGAACATCTTGGTGCCATCAGAAGCTACGTTATTCCGGCACTGCATTGTTGAGCAAACACGCTCGATCTGTCTCCTGTACTGATACAACATCTTCCGAATTCAGTACGGATTTCAACATTAGGTCTTATTGCGATAGTGGGACCAGCAAGACACATAGATCCTCATAGCCTCCGCAACATGCGGGGGCTGATAAGAATCTATGCGTCTTGGAGATGGAATGGGTTTCAGTCTGATACTTTTGGGACACAGATTCAAGAACTTTAGTTCTGCAAGGCCGCCTGGGGTCACACTATTTGTTGTGAAAAGCTGTGTAATTATTATTTTTACACACAAAAAAGAAAGAAAAAAGACAAAGGTTTTTCAAAAGAAAAATAAAAAAAAAAAAAAAAAAACAACGAATGCATATAGAAAACACATTTTGTTAAGGATATGTATTTTGTCTATGTTAGGACGAGAGACATTTACACTTTGGACTTTTTGTTTGACTGCTAATTGAGTTTACATCTCTCTCACTCTGTCTCTCTTAATTATTTTGCTTCTTATCAATGTCGTAGATTTAGCAACAGCAAGTTTGTGAAATGACCATTTTTATTCTGTCAAAACTTTTACCGTTGAGAAATAAAGTTTCATAATCATAATCATCATTAGCATCGTCATCTCTCTCTCTCTCTCTCTCTCTCTCTCTCTCTCTCTCTCTCTCTCTCTCTCTCTCTCTCTCTCTCTCTCTCTCTTTTAAGGCAGTGAATGAATGTCTATGGGTAGAGAGTTCCAGACAACAGGTTCAAAGTGCGCAAAACAACGGTCACCTCTGGTTTTGTATTTGCAGAGCGGCAATATCAGTGGGAAGGCGCGTGTCACTACTTGAACGGAGGGAGCGGGAGGGAGTGTATAGTTGAAGATCAGCGGGATAGGCAAGGGTAGAGTAGTTATTAGCTTTGTTGCACAGACAGGTTATTTTGTACGAGACTCATCGTTTGACTGGCAGCCAATGAAGTTGTCTCAGGATGGGAGTGATGGGTTGATGCTGTGGGGCGCGGACGATAAGACATGCCGAACAGTTCTGAACTCGCTGCAATTTCTGAATGAGAGACCGAGGGAGGCCAGCTAAGAGGGCATTACAGTAATCTATGCGGGACAAGACTAATGAGACGACCAGTTTGGTGCTAGCTTCAGTGGTGAGGTAATGATGGATAGAACTGATGCGTTTTAATTGCAGAAAACCCGCAATTTTCCAGACATGATATACATGGTCCTTCATTTGAAGATCTTTATCAAGAAAAAGCAAAGATTGCGGACTGAATCAGAAAACATTCAGCCCTGATACACTTTATAACAGGACATGAAACGACCATAATAGTTCAAGAGTGGTGCCAAACTAGATCAGGCTATTTTGGCACTACCCGCGAACTTTCATGGTCGATCTATCTCTTGGACTGTAGTTTATTCTTTGGAAGACAGTTTCTACACTGGCAACGTCAACCTTCGGTTAGCTAGTTAGTTATTTGGGTTTAACGCCGAGCAGGCAACTAAGGCCATCTCACGGCCGGTCAACCTTAGGGCTCAGTGCTGCAAATACAGGTAGAGGTTATTTTTTTTTTTTCGGAATTTCTTTTCCACACATTGAACACAGTGATTTTTTAACCCCTTTGGCTCTCGGTCGCGCTGCTTTGTTGAGGTGATTCCTACAGCAATCACCTCAACAAAAAGTTTTGCCCAAAGCCAAGCCGGTCACTGACATTGGTCGCAGGTTGTGTTTCTAAAATCTTTGTTAGTTAAACAGCACAGAACCCCAGCCAGCCCAAGAAACGTGGATAACAAGGTGGTTTCAGCAAGAGGCATAGATCCTCATGAGCCCCCGCAATGGCGGGGGCTCATGAGGATCTATGCCTCTTGCAGTCGGTTGTTTTTCATTATGTCCCGGCAGCGAAAGGGTGAAACCGCCGAGGCTTCACTCAAACTGATATTGAGACGAGAAAACTGTCGGAACGGCGAAACCAATTTCATAATGGATTTATAATTGCGGTCTTCAAAAATTTTGTCATATAAATTGCAAGTTTGAGACAGAACACGCACCCTATGCGACGATTACGTTGCGGGGAGGGGGGGGGGGGGGGGGGGGGGAATCACTGCTATCCTTCACTGCAGTGCGCAGCAACCATCCCTATTTACCCTGTGATTATTGGAATGTGTGTCGCGTTTAGCCTCCGTGCATTTGCCCTGCTTTGCCCCCTGTTGAGAAGGGAGAATACGCAGGGAAGTTGTATTCAGCATGCTCATTGTCAGCGGGGGGGGGGGGGGGGGGGGGGGGGGGGGGGGGGGGGGAAGAGTAGGGCTGTGCTTAGAGGTGGTTCTGAGGTTTTGAGTTTCAAGGATTCGTGTGGAACGGACCAAATTTGTCAATAGTCCTATCCTAATCTTCTTATTCTGATTGCTCGAGCCACTCCATTTAAGTCTCCAAGATTAGTAATCTTTGTCAGTGTCTAAATCGTCTAATAATGATTATTTGAACACATTCAGGGGCGGATCTGGCAGATTGGGTTTTAGAGGGGTTCTGCACCCCTCCCGGCCCCCCCCCCCCACACACACACACACTCACGCACAGACTAACACGCACGCACACACACACGCACACACACACGCGCGCGCGCGCACACACACACACAGACACATACGCACACACTGACACGCACACACACACGCACACATCACACACACACGCAACACCACTAAGAAAACAAAAAGAGATGCAGAAGAAACTGACCACACTAAAGAAATAAACGAGTTTGCATCACTTTAACCCTTTGGCTGTCTGTGGCGCTTTTTATCGAGGTGATTCCTGCAGGAATCACCTCGACAAAAAGCGCTACAGACAGCGAAAGGCGTCAGACATGCTAGCGACTCGTGTGAATTATACAGTAATCATGCAAACACTGCGTAATCACCTATGTTCAATGCCATAAGCGCCTCTCCGACAAGTAAGTGATCCGCCTTTGTCAATGAAAATGCTACACCTGAAGAAACCAGTCAATGTCCTTTAATCTTGCTTTATGGATCGTTCGGCCACAGGTAATTTGCAAGATTGGAAAGGTTTGTCGATTTGATTTGTGTGATGTGAAAAGTTGTTATGTAAATACCTACACATATAAGCCACTTGGTAGAGTACTAGTACTTGGTAGAGGCATAGAACCACATGGACCGCACGTCAGACTGCGGGGCTCATGAGCATTTATGCCTTTTCCCGGCCATATATTCATATTTCTGTTCCTCAGGCAGCCGGGGTGGGGGGTGGGGGGGGGGGTGGCGGGTGGGGGGGGGGGAATGGCGGGTGGGGGGGGGGGGTAGTATTAGTGAATCTGGGGTTGTTTCTGAAAATCTTTTATAGACTCTGGCAATCAATCAAGTGAAAGGTCCCCTCAACTTAAGGGACCCAGCTGCAGCTATCTCAGTCAGCAAGCGGCATAGATTCTCATGAGCCTCTGCGAATGCAGGGGCTCATGAGAGTCTATGCCTCTTGCAGAAGAAACACTCGCCAGTTGCACAACACCTTCGGTTCCGGTCCTTTACACTCAACATCATGATGATAGCAGGAGACATCTCAGGCATAGATTCTCTTAAGCCCATTCGGCTGCAGGATCTCATGAGGGTCTCTGTTCCTGGAAGGGTGGACTTTGGGAGAAAAATACTGTCTGTTCGATGAAGTGATGGATGAGCCTCTTCACGGTTGAGTGAGTCCCAAGAATACTCCTTTCTCTGTCAGAACCCCATTACTAGAAATGTAATCAACGTTGCACACAGTGAGGAAATCAAAGGAGGTGTAAAGGACCATGTCAGTTATAAAACAAAACAAAACAAAACAAAATAACGTAAATAAAATAAAATTCACACTGAAATGAAACTGAAACACTTGAAATATTATTGTCATTTGCTCGAAAGCAGGAAAGTCGGTGATTGTGAGAAAAGGGGTCTGTTACAACAGGTTTAACTGGTCATGATCAACATTTCTCCAGCAGTTGACTACACAGCCAGCGTCAAAACGTTTCCTAAAAGAGATAGCGACATTTTTCAGAGATTTCCAAGCAATTATAAAATTGCGGTCAGTACTCACGTTCACGCAAAAGTGCTCCTGACTACTGAAGCTAATTGCGTATTAAAGGACACGTGAAGGAAGCAAAAACTGAGGTCATAATATTGGTTACTATTTTGTCCAGAAGACAAGAGTTCGACTTTGTCACTTTTTTTTCATACAGTTGCTTAGCAGCAGAATCAGAGTGACCTACGTATTGTTTTTGCATTAACTCATTCGCGGCCACCCGCATCCGGGTGCGCGGCAAAAGCCGCACATCCTGATGTGGCTGGACGCGAATGAGTTCAAGATTTTTTTTTTACTCGCAAGAAGCATAGATCCTCATGAGCCCCCGCAGTAGCGGGGGCTCATGCGGATCTATACCTCTTGCCTGGATTGACATCTCCGTTGCACTGTAAGAAGAGGCCAAAAGGAGTTAAATCTATTCGTGAGTATGCACTCTTGTTTTTAATACACGAAAAATATACATTTTTTTTCGTCTGCGCATGAGGTATGTTATTATTTATTTTTTCTTCAGAAGCCCAGACAGGAGTCGTCTAGAAACCAGGACGAGAGATCCAGCCAGACCATGACATGGACTGATTTCGTAAGAACATAAAACAAAACAAGATAGGATGAACAATAACCCACAAAATCCCTTCTACATGAGAGCTGTCCTCGCTGTCAGTGGTGTCTACCTTTGTCTTTGACCTGATTCTGATGTTGAATTATCTCAGTCATATTGAAAAAGTCTCGCAGATCTGGAAATACGTCAGCGAGTTCTATAGGGGGCGCAGGACATACGCGTCATTGATTTGATTTGTCAAACGTCATTTGTTGACGTATGTTTTAGTTTTTACGTAACTTTATATTTTACGAGAAGTGAGTTTCACTTTCGCTTCATAGGCTTGAGAAAATGGTGACAAAACTGGAACTTCACGGTACAATTTCAGTCTTACTATAATTTGTGTGAAAGCAGGTTGACTTTACTTTAACTACATTATATACTAAGTACACGGGTCACCTGCATGCTCTTCTGAAAGCGCGTCGGCGATGTGTGTGTGTGAGTGTTAGTGCGTGCGTGTGCGCTTCAAACTTCTCCAAGAGGCATAGATCATCATGCACCCGGAGGGCGCATGAGGATATATTCCTGGAAATGCGCGCATGTTTGAGAGAGAGAGAGAGAGAGAGAGAGAGAGAGAGAGAGAGAGAGAGAGAGAGAGAGAGAGAGAGAGAGAGAGAGAGAGAGAGAGAGAGAGAGAGAGAGAGAGAGAGAGAGAGAGAGAGAGAGAGAGAGACGCGCGCGCGAGAGAGAATGACGTCATATTTAGAGTATTATGTCAGTGTCTGCGTGTTCACGGAATTGCCTCTTTTACGTCACCGCCACTGTTAGACTTTCTCTAGAAGTACCTTTTTTTTAGTGTTTTAATTCTTTTCTGAAAAGAATTATTTTTTACTAAAGAAGTTGCAAGGATACAAAGCTGGCTAACGAACTCATCCAATATCTTTCTCCAAACTAGCTATATGCAAAAGTTCAAGGAAATATGACAAAACTTACGGACTCTAATATGGGTCAACCGACTTCCTATAAACGATTGTTTATGTCTTCAAATAGACATTCATTTACAATATGTTAGGAGGCTCTCTTAGCCACCCACTTAGGAAAGTATTTCGCCGAGTTTCAAGCTTGTGTGTAACAAAATGTCGGAGTTTCTCTTGTTTACATACATATACACACACACACACACACACACACATACATACATCATACATACGCACTTACGGCTCTTCGCGCCAAATGTACGTTCAGCAGCGAGGTTAGTGTAACTAGACATGACGTAATTTTTATCTTGTTACTTCAATTGTTAGAGGTTTAGCATGCCCGCCTTTGACATCATGAACATGCTATTAAATTCACCCCACCGCGACCCGACCAAAGTCCCTTCTATAAATAGAAGTTACTTAAAAACTAAGATCAAGGAGACAGGGATCTTGTTTCCTGTGTGCAACGTAAACAGCCAGTCTGTTAACCCGGACACTGTCGGGGCAGTTGCGGGGGCTCATGAAGATCTATGCCACTTGCTGACAATACTTTTTATCCACGTTCCTTTGAGGATGGCTGGGGCTCTTCGGCCTTTGACATCTGTTCGCACAACGTTTTTACCAAATATCTCCGCAAAGAGACACTTTTCTATACTACTTTAAGAACAAATATCATTTAGTGCCAACTGACCTAATATGCAATATTTTTTTTTTTTACTGAACTCCTTTTATTTGTCGAGTTTGCTGTCTTATCGTTAAACTTTGGTGAAATTACAAGAACGAGCCATTTTCAATACCCTAAATAGAGCCCCGGCAGATTTCAATATCGAGGTCAAGTATGCAGACTTTTTTATTTTTTTTATTTTTATTTTTTGTGTGAGCATTTTTCAAGATTAGTGACATGAACACATATGGACCGCAAACAAGTACAACACAAATACAAAAGAAATAAAAATCGTACATACACAAACTGATAATAAATTATGTTAAAAATTAATTAAATTAAATTAATGCGTGTTTGTAGAGAGAGAGAGAGAGAGAGAGAGAGAGAGAGAGAGAGAGAGAGAGAGAGAGAGAGAGAGAGAGAGAGAGAGAGAGAGAGAGAGAGAGAGAGAGAGAGAGATTCACATTCTTTATTGTGTTCAAGGCTTTCAGCCCATACACAAGGGGGAGTTGGGGGAAGGGGATTACAAAAAAGCACACGTTAGGAACCGTGTCTAAAAATATGGACAATCTGGTCGTGACATGGAAACCATGCCACTTATACATATGTTTGAGGAAATGTTCAGTTTGGCTCATAGTCACACACATACACAGTCAAAACTCCGTGATTATTGGCTACACATATCACAATCTAACAACACGCATGTTAGCCCATGAAATATCGTACCGCACGTGACACACAGGCCATGTCTTCCAGCAAAACGTCACAATACTCTTTATATGGGTCAGTGTCAATAGCGTCCCACTTGCGTAAACATGACAGTGTGTCACGATCTTCTTGAGACATCTGACCGTCGTACACCTTGATGAACCAACTACAACTTTGTCGCTTACAGTCATAGGTGAAGACATAATCATCACTGTCACATATAATGATCTCGTTGCTACCCCGTGCGTCTAATACTGTTTTCTTGAACGCAGTGTTTCTGTTGACTTGACGTAGACGCGACTGTTTGATTTTGTTTGTCAAACCAGCCACAACTGCCTTCACGTTCTCCATGACATATCCTCTCTCTGAAAGGAGCTGTTCGATGGACGTCATTTCTGATGTTTCTCCGTTAGAATCGATTGAAATGTCATAAAGGTCTTCTGTTGTAATTTGGGCTGGTAGGTCACAACACATCTGTGTCGGATCACTCATGTAAGCAGCACGTGAATGTTCATGTGTGTCAACTGTTAGGCCTACTGCGTTATTTGTTGCTGTTTCAGCTTGCATGTCCCATTCAGAAATAAGGGTGGGGGCAGGGCTTGGCATAAACAGTCTCGAGGGCGAAGTTCTATGATTAATAAAGTCACTTGCCTGTCTATGTTCGTCATGCTTGTCAATCCTGCCTTTCACAGCCATACCTGCCCCCGTGTCAGAACGACTGCTGTCATTTTCAGTTGTGGGATACCCGGTGGCACATTCGTTACGCACTCCATGGCCGCTGCCGAAGTCGTTGTTGTCGTCGTCACCTTGACGTAGGTTATTGGCTGTTGTAGTTGTAATTCAGTTCGTCCATGTGTTGTAGTCTGTGTCGTGCTGCTCGTTGTTGGTCCCTGCGAACCTGTCCCGTTGGTTTTCGACGCCACTGGCCAGTTGTGTGTAATGGCGCCACGCCCGGTTGTGTAACTGACAGGCGAAGTATGACAACTGAGCTGTCACCCTCTCCTGTCACTTTCCACGACGTGACATGGTGGTCGTTGCTGAGCAGAGTGGTCAGGATGTTTGATACAGCAGCTGGGAGGCCAGTTACTGCCATGGTGGCGGCAATATCCACTTAGAAAACCAAATTCTATCGGAGCTGACAGAAAGCTTGTCGACAAGCCGCCAAGGGGAAGCCACTCCGAGAGAGAGAGAGAGAGAGAGAGAGAGAGAGAGAGAGAGAGAGAGAGAGAGAGAGAGGGGGGGGGAGAGAGAGAGAGAGAGAGAGAGAGAGAGAGAGAGAGAGAGAGAGAGAGAGAGAGAGAGAAAGAGAGAGAGAGAGAGAGAGAGAGAGAGAGAGAGAGAGAGAGAGAGAGAGAGAGAGAGAGAGAGAGAGAGAGAGAGAGAGAGACTGTTCCTGGAATTTGTTTTGTGAGTGGGTCTGCATGCATGTATTGGTAAACGGATAGTTGTCAAAATTCAGCAGGAAGTAACTGTGAATCATAGCAGGCCAAACCGGCCGAACCCAACTGCAGTCTACACAGATTAACAAAATAGGTGACAGAAATTAATTATTTACACAAAGTCCAAATAAGGCAGTCGCAGACGTGTAAAAAGGCTAAGTTTGTTTCTGACAGTAAATACATATTTCTCTGTACAGTATCTGTTTTTGAACTCTGCCAAAAAAACCAGAAAGGTTTAGCTGCTTATTCAAACAACGGCAGCGGTAAATAAAGTACTTTGCCATTAATAAGAGCAAGTCAAGAACTGGATCTGTCCGCAGCCCATTTTTCACCCCAAACACAACTAATTCTGTACAGAGTTCAAAATTGTCACAATGAGAACATTTTTCTTTCAGTCTGCTCAGTAATTTGTCACAGAAAACACGCACCACTGTGCAATCAAAAAATAAATGTTCAATAGACTCTTTAGAGAGTGAACAAAAGGTACAAAGGTTTGAATCCTTTAACTGTCTATAGCGCAGGTAAACATTGGTTGTCAGTATTCTATGGACAATTCTATACTGAAACCAGCGTAATTTGGTGTCTTGTGTGACCGTTATAGGATGCACAAATATAGCTCTCCACTTTAGGTCATTATATTTGTTTTCCCATTTTTCAATACACGTAGGTGGTGTTACTTTATTTAAGAAAACGTTGTATATATCATTTGTACCCTTTTTATGTTTAAAGACAACACCCAAAGGTGTACCCAAATCAGTTACATCAACTGCATCGGTCCATATTTGTAACATTTTTCTTTTGAATTTCGTATAGCACTTGTTCTACTATAGTATTCGAGAAAAGAAACATCTGCACCAAAAATTTCACAAAAAAACTTCGAAACTAATTGTGTTCCCATTATCATCAAAAACTTCACCAATTGTAAATATATTTTTCAAAACCCACTTGTCGACAGATTTCGAAGTATCCTTTTCAGAAGTCGTGGGTTAAAAAGACGATGGTTCGCTTTTGAATGCATCAATACTTGCGGGACAGAAAAGATTATGATATGCTTTAAAAATTGAAGCCACTTCTTTCCAGAAGTGGTTCTTCATCTCTAAACTTTCTAGGAAGTAACCACCAAAAACCTCACACTGTTTGATATTGCCATACAAAGATGTGAGTAAAAGGTTTCAGTTAGTGCCCGAAGACAACACTCTCCGAATCCAGGTGACCTTAAGTGCTTTGTAAAAAAGCTTCAATATCAATTACCTTGAGCCCTCCTTCTTCATACTGTCTGAAAACTGTGGTTCTTTTCACTTTATCTCTCTTCCCTCCCCAGATGAAGTTAAACATCACACTATTAATTTCTTTGAGAATTACACTCCCTGGAGAGTGCAGAGAGATGAATAAGTGAGTAAAAATTGAAAGAATTAAGCACTTGAAAACAACATTTCTTCCAACAGGGGTTAGATTTCGCAATTTCCACTGCTTTACAATTTTCTTTATTTTTACAAGTTTCTGTTTATAATTCAGGAGTATGATATCAGACAGTTCTGTTGAGAAGGTCACTCCCAGCACTGTGAAGGTATCTGGATTCCAGGAGATGTTTAGATGTGGGGCATAGCGTCAAGTATGCAGACTTCATTGTACGCCTGCGCCGTTTCAGGTTTGAAAACTTGGCCAATTCACGTGAAAATGGACCTTTCTTATGCTGGGCTCAATATATGTGGGGCTCATTAAGGGATGTAAAATCAGTCATTTCATTACAAATTCTGAATTTTTACGACTGTACAGCAAACCTGAGACATTGTTCGAGTTTCTGAAAAGTAGATAGAACTAGGTCAACTGTCACTGAATGATATTTGCTCTAAGATTGGTATAGAAAAGGGCTTTTATTGCGGGGATATTTGCGAAAAAAACCCTGTGCGCTCCTATGTCAAACGAACTAGTAACAAAGATTTTAGAAACCCAGTCTGCGACGACTAGCACTGACATTTAAAAAAAAATTTCATTTTAATTTATAACAAAAAATTAAATGTCAAAAAGGCGACAAGGACACGAAAAGATGTTTTGTACTAGGGCATGCTATGTTCTTTCATGCTTTGTTTTGACGTTAGATTTCCTGTCAACATGAGAGCAAACTCTTCTTTTGTATTTCATGAGCTATTACTTGGCGCGTGTACTGGCCGATATCGAGGTCAACAACGTGATCGCCAAGTGAGCCGACAGAAATGGAACACCACCACAACTGCAAAAAGCACAGATCTTCATGAAAGTGCATGCAAACTGGTTTCAGCAAGAGAAATAGATCTTCATGAGCCCTCGCAGTTGCGGGGGCTCATGATGATCTATACCTATGCTGAAAACAGTTTGTATCCACGTTCCGTGGACGGCTGGGGATCTTTGGCGTTGATTTCAAAAACGTAATCTGCGTGCACTCGCAGGAAAGGGGTTAATGTTAATAGTTAGGGGTAATAATAATAATCATCATCTCTTGGCTTGACTTCGCGAACGAAGATTCTATAGGGCTTGCCCACGTCGTCTGCAGGCATTTTCGTGGCTGCGGAGGCCAATCCGGGACAGGCAGGTTCGACCGCAGTGGCTGCAGGGGAAGGTCTGGTCAGGGTTCTGAGTTACGGCAACTCGGTTTTTTCTCCTGAGCCGTTTGTCCTTAAGGTTAGTTCTGCGAGAGTCCTCAAAGGAGACGGCTGCCTTGTAGATGGTGGAGCGCCAGGTGTCACGGTCCGCAGCAAGCGAAGACCACTGGCGGTGGTCGATTTGGCAAGCACTAAGTGACTTCTTGAGACCGTCTTTGTATCTCTTCTTTGGTGCCCCTCTGTCACGGTGTCCAGTAGCAAGCTCGCCGAACAGAGTGATCTTGGGTAGGCGATGATCCTCCATCCTGGAGACGTGCCCCGCCCAGCGAAGCTGTGTCCGCAGCAACAAAGCCTCGATGCTCATAGTTTCTGCCTGTTCAAGGACCTCGACGTTGGTGACATAGTCACTCCAGTGAATGCCCAGGATGGTACGCAGGCAGCGCTGGTGAAAGCGTTCGAGGAGTCGTAGTTGGTTGCGGTAGAGGGCCCAGGACTCGGAACCGTACAGCAGGGTGGTGAGGACGACAGCTCTGTACACACTGATCTCGGTGCCCGTTTTCAGCTGTTGATTGTGCCACACCCGCTTGAAAAGTCGCCCAAAAGCGCTGTTCGCTTTTGCCAGCCTGCTGTCAAGCTCCTTGTCCAGCTTGGCATCTGACGTGATGATGCAGCCAAGGTAGGTAAACTGGTGTACTGACTTCAGTTCAGACTCGCCGATGGTGATGTGGGGAGGGCGATGCTCTACCTTGGGTGCCGGCTGATGTAGTACCTCTGTCTTTTTCAGACTGACCTCGAGTCCAAAGAGCTGGGCAGCATCTGCAAAGCAGGATGTGATGCGCTGCAAGGCTCTCTCTGTGTGTGCAACAAGGGCAGCGTCATCAGCAAAGAGCAGCTCACGAATCAGTTGGTCTAGGGTTTTCGTGTGGGCCTGCAGTCGTCTGAGGTTGAACAGGCTGCCATCGAGACGATACCTGATGTACACTGCATCGTCATCGTCGAGGTCTACTGTGGCCTGCTTCAACATCATGCTAAAGAAGATGGTGAAGAGGGTTGGTGCCAGCACGCAGCCCTGTTTCACGCCGTTGATAATGGGGAATGGTTCTGAGAGGTTACTGTTGAGTCTAACCTGGCCTTGCTGGTCCTCGTGGAGCTGGACGATCATGCTTAGGAACTTTGGGGGACAGCCAAGTCGCTCCAGGATCTGCCACATGCCTTGCCTGCTCACAGTGTCGAATGCTTTTGTTAGGTCGACAAACGTTACGTACAGCCCTTTGTTCTGCTCGCGGCACTTCTCCTGAAGCTGTCTCAGCACAAAGACCATGTCGGTGGTACTCCTGTTGGCTCTGAAGCCACACTGGCCCTCGGGGAGGTGGTCTTCAGCGATGGCAGGTACCAGCCGATTCAGGAGCAGCCTTGCGAGAATTTTCCCGGCAATGGACAGCAGGGTAATTCCACGATAATTAGAGCATTCAGATTTCTCTCCTTTGTTCTTGTATAGGGTGATGATGACTGCATCACGGAGATCCTTTGGTAGTGTTCCTTTCTCCCAGCAGCAGAGAAAGAGGTCATGGAGCTTGTTGTGCAGTGCTGGGCCTCCATGTTTCCAGATCTCTGGCGGGATTCCGTCAATGCCTGCTGCTTTGCCACTCTTGAGCTGGTGGATGGCTGTGTGGGTCTCTTCGGCGGTGGGCGGTTCGTCCAATTCAACCTTTAGAGAGCTGTGGGATTTGGAGGATGACTGTTTCTTGAACAGTGCGCTCAGCGCCGAAGAGGTCCTGAAAGTATTCTGACCAGCGGTTCAAGATGGAGGTATTATCTGTGAGGAGTGCCTGTCCATCGGCGCTTCGCAGGGGACTTTGTACCAGGTGCCTAGGGCCATACACTGCTTTCAGTGCTTCATAGAAGCCCCTGTAGTCACCGTTGTCAGCGCAAAGCTGGGTCCTCTGTGCCAGTCTCGACCACCACTCGTTCTGGAGCTCTCTAAGCTTGAGCTGGAGACTGCTGCAGATGAGGCGAAAGGCAGATTTCTTCACAGGGCAGGAAGGCTGGGCTAGGTGGGCCTGGTGGGCGGCTCTTTTGTTTGCTAGAAGTTCCTGGATCTCCACGTCGTTTTCGTCAAACCAGTCTTTGTTCCTCTTTCTAACAAAGCCCAAGACTTCCACAGAAGATTTTACAATAGCAGTTTTCAGTTGCTCCCAGAGTGTTTCAGGGGAGGAGTCTGCTGGATCAACTGTGTCTTTGAGCATGCGCTGTAAATCTGTCTGAAGGGCAGCTTTCTTGTCATCACGCTGAAGGCTGGCGACATCAAGCTTTTTCTTGAGGGGGCCTCTTTTCTTGGGTTTCAGCTTGAGGTGGAGCCTGAGTTTGCAGCGGACAAGGCGGTGGTCAGTGTGGCACTCTGCACTGGGCATCACTCTGGTGAGGAGGACGTCACTGCGGTCCCTCTGACGCACAAGGACATAGTCGATAAGGTGCCAGTGCTTGGAGCGAGGATGCATCCAGGTGGTCTTTCGACTGTCCTTTTGCTGGAAAGTAGTGTTGGTGATGACAAGTTGCTGTTCTGTACAGAACTCCAACAGCAGGCGGCCATTGTCATTGCAGTTCCCAACGCCATGCTTGCCGAGGACTCCTTTCCAGGCTTCAGAGTCTTGGCCCACTCTGGCGTTGAAGTCGCCAAGGATGATGACTTTGTCGTCTGCGGGGGTGCTCTGCAGGAGGCTGCGCAGGTCAGAGTAGAACTTGTCTTTTTCTGCAGGCTCTGCCAGGAGGGTTGGGGAGTACACACTGAGAAGGGTGACGTATTGCTGGTGTCTCAGTGGGAGGCGCATGGACATGATGCGGTCGGAGTGACCCATTGGTAGGTTTTCCAACTTAGTCGCAATGGGGGTCTTGACCATGAAGCCCACGCCTGAGAGCCGTCTTTCTGATGCAGGCCTGCCTGACCAGTAGAGGGTGTAGCCAGCGCCAAGTTCTTGGAGGCTGCCTTCCTCCGGGAGGCGTACTTCGCTGAGCGCGGCGATGTCGATGTTTAACCTCCGCAATTCATGGGCAATAAGGGCGGAGCGACGTTCAGGGCGTCCGCTGTCTGCTGTGTCGAGCATGGTTCGGATGTTCCAGCATGCTACGTTGAGTCCGGTCGTGGTCGTCATGAAAGTGGATCCATTGTTTTTTCTTGTTTTCTGACCGCAGGAGAAGATGCCCGTTGACCGCGGCTAGCCAACTGGGGTTACGAGGGGATGAGCTTTGGTTAGGCCACCTTTTCTAGGCCCCTCTCCGTGTGGAGCAAGCAGTGCTGTCCCTAGAGAAGGCTGCTTGGTCGTTCAGGGTGTGCCGAGTGACGTTGTCATCCCCAGGTCAACATCAGGCGACCAATATCCTGAACCGCCTGCATGCAGGTTTGAGACTGCGGCTTCCAGTGACATCTTTCACCTGCCGTTTCGCCCCTTGCCCATCGCTACAGGACTTGGAAAGGTCGTTGTCATGGTCCGTGGGCGTTTCCTAAAGCCTGCGCGGTGGAGCTTTTTGGTGGAGTGCAGTGTGCGCAGTACTGGCCCCACCCTTTAAACCCTTGGTTCGTCTGCCATGGCCTAGCACGCTAGGACGGTGGCATCGAGGTCCTCGGGTCGTAGGTTTTATATCAGACTGTCCTTGTCCTAGTCTCTGGCTCAAAAACCTTCCCCGGAGACACGGGGGCTTTGATGTCAGGGTTTTCCTCCCTTAGCCTTTCCGCAGCCAAGCGGCCAGTCCTGCAAGGCAGCAGGGGACTCGTGGAGGGCGGGGTCGTCTATGTCCCGTGCAGATGTGAACATCTGCCCACTGCCCAATAATAATAATAATAATAATAATAATAATAATAATAATAATAATGACGAAAACGACGACGACGACGACGACAATGATGATGATGATAATAATAATAATAATAATAATAAAATAATAATAGCAATAACAACAATAATAATAATGTGCCCAACCTCGAAGATTAGAGCTCTAGGCGCTTAAAAAAACCGTTTATTAAAAATATAAATGTAAATGCAACACACTCCATACCATACCGATGTACATAATGCGAGAGAGGCGTTGCGCTCTGTCTGTTTGTCTGTCTGTCTGTCTGCCTCTCTGCTCTCTCTCTGTGTCACAAACACATAAGCACGCACGCACGCATGCACACACACGCACGCACGCATGCACACACGCGCGCACGTACACACACACACACACACACACACACACACACACACACACACACACACACACACACACACACACACACACAAACACACACTCACACACAAACACGAGACAGATTGATACAGATGACTTCAACGTAATTCCAAGTCTGTGACATCAGTCAGCGGTAGCGGACAGAAAAGTGTCTAATCAGTGCATGCCACGTGCCTCCTTCCGTGGTCATTTACTTAATCTAACTTCCGGGTGTGCTTTCGTGACAAGAAAAATATATCTCTCTACGTGTCTAGTGCGTAGATAATAATAATAAAAAAAAATACAGTATCTTCATATTCCTGTAAAAATAAAGCAAATCGCAACGCATTTGTCTTAACCCGTAGAGTGCAAGCTGGTGCAGACTGTGTTCCTGTAGTTTTCGTTAAACGAAAAAAAAAACAAAGAAAACCAAACCCATCTCTAGATGTCCTAGAAACATGGATTCAAAGTGGTGTCAGCAAGAGGCATAGATCCTCATGAGCCCCCGCAACTGCGGGGGCTCATGATGATCTATATCTCTCGCAGCTGTGTGGTGTTTACATTGACTCTGCACTCAACTTGTTAAACAAGAGACAGAGAACGAAAGAAAAAAAAAGGTGAAGACGACATGTTAGTTGTCTCGTATTACTGCACGCTCCGAATACGGTCGCGGTCGCTTACTTACTTACGCCTGTCACCCCTACCCGGGTATAGGCCGTCGACGAGAGACCTCCAGCAACTCCTGTCCTGTGCTTCTCCTTCGATTCTACTCCAGGTGGTTCCCAGTCTCTTGATGTCTGCTTGGAGGTCTCGACGCCAGGAGTTTCTCGGCCTACCTCTTTTCCTCTTTCCCTGGGGGTTCCATGACAATGCCTGCCTAGTGATACTGGAAGCTGGCTTTCTCAGACTGTGACCGATCCATCCCCATCTTCTTCGCCCAATTTCATTCTCTGCTGTTATCTGCTCTGTTCTCTCCCAGAGTCCGACGTTGCTGATCTTCTCTGGCCAGTGGATTTTCAAAATTCTTCTAAGGCAACTGTTCATGAAGGTCTGTACTCTGTTGACTGTGGTTTTTGTCAATCTCCATGTCTCTGCTCCATATAGGAGAACTGCTTTTACATTGGAGTTGAAAATCCGGACTTTGGTGTGTTGTGACAGCTCTCTGGAACTCCACACTTTTTTCAACTGGAGAAAGGCTGCTCTGGCTTTACCGATTCGTGCTCTGACATCTGCATCAGTGCCGCCTTTTTTGTCTATGATGCTCCCGAGATAGGTGAAGGACTCCACCTCCTCCAACGGGGTGCCAGCAAGCAAGACTGGTTCTTCCCTGGTTGCGTTCAGCCTCATTGTCTTTGTTTTCTGTTTGTGAATGGTGAGACCCACTTGGGACGAGATGTCAGCAAGCCTCGTGGTCTTGTCCTGCATTTGTTGATGAGTGTGGGACAGTAATGCCAAGTCGTCTGCAAAATCGAGGTCGTCAAGCTGTGTCCACAGTGTCCACTGTATTCCACTTCGTCTGTGCTCTGTGGTCATCTTCATGACCCAGTCTATGGCCAGTAGGAAGAGGAACGGAGACAGCAGACACCCCTGCCTGACACCAGTTCTGACCTGGAGCTCTCTGGTGAACTGCCCTTCGTGGATCACGCGACATGTCATGCCATCGTAGCTGCTCTTGATCAGGCGGACGAGCTTTGTGGGTACACCGTAGTGTCGTAGGAGTTTCCACAGAGTCTCTCGGTCCACGCTGTCAAATGCTTTCTCATAATCCACAAAGTTGACGTACAGCGGGGAGCTCCACTCCAGAGACTGTTCCACGATGATGCGGAGAGTGGCGATCTGGTCTGTACATGATCGGTTCTTCCTGAATCCTGCTTGCTGGTCTCTCAGCTGGGGGTCAACGGAGCTCTTCATTCTCTCCAAGATGATCCTGTTGAAGACCTTTCCTGGTACTGACAGCAAGGTGATTCCTCTGTAGTTGGAACACTTGCTGAGGTCGCCTTTCTTGGGAAGCTTGATTAGGTACCCCTCCTTCCAGTCAGCTGGCATCACCTCCTCTTCCCAGATCTTTCCAAACAGTGGGTACAGCATCTCAACTGTTGTCTCTAGGTCTGCTTTCAGAGACTCCGCTGGGATGCCATCTGGCCCTGCTGCTTTGCCATTCTTCAAAAATGCCACTGCTTTTCTGATCTCTTCCCGGCTGGGTCTGTCACAGCTGATGGGTAGGTCGGTCTCTGCCGGCTGGATGTCGGGGGGGTCGGGTGGGCTAGGTCTGTTCAGTAACTCTTCAAAATACTCGGCCCATCTGTCGAGTTGGTCTGCTCTGTCTGCAATAGGCTTGCCTTCTTTGTCTTTTACTGGTCTTTCTGTATGGCCATACTTACCCGACAATCTTCTGGTAATGTCGTAGAGCTGTTTCATGTTGCCGCTGCCTGCTGCCTTTTCTGCCTCTGCTGCCAGGCTGTCTGTGTAGGTCCTCTTGTCTGCCCTGATACTCCTCTTCACCTCGCGGTTGGCTTCCCAGTATTCCCCCTGTGCCCTTACTTTGGCTGCTCTCGTGCGACTGTTGTTGACCGCTGCTTTCTTCTGCTTCCTCGCTTCTATCTTCTTCAAGGTCTGTGCCGACAGCCAGTCCTTGTGGTGGTGTTTCCTGAACCCTACAGTGTCTTTGCAGGTTGAGTTCAGCGCCTCTCTAACTGCCTTCCACTGCTGCTCTGTGGTGACCGCCTCCTCTTCATTTACTAGCTCCTGTAGCGCTTGAAACCGGTTGGACAGCACCAGTTTGAACTCTTCTCTAACTCCAGTTTCTCTCAGGAGGCCTACATTATAGCGCTGTCTTCTTGTTGTCTCTGTGCGGCTTTTCTTTAGCTTGAGCTTCATTTTTAAGGTAAGCAGATGGTGGTCTGTGGCGACATCTGCTCCCCTCCTCACTCGAACATCTTGAAGGGATCTTCTAAATTTCTTGCTAATGCAGATATGGTCTATTTGGTTCTCTGTTGTATGGTCAGGTGAGACCCAAGTTGCTTTGTGTATTCTTCTGTGTGGGAAGATGCTGCCTCCAATGACAAGTCGGTTCAGAGCACAAAAGTCTACAAACCTCTCCCCGTTTTCACTCATCTCCGAGCCTAGTCCCTGTCTCCCCATCACCTCTTCGCATCCGGTGTTGTCCTCCCCTATTTTGGCATTAAAATCGCCCATGACGATGGTGATGTCTCGCTCCGCACATTTGTCCACGGCACTCTGGAGTCGGTCGTAGAACTCTTGTTTCTCTTCCTCGTCACTGTCATTGGTGGGCGCATAACACTGGATGACGTTCAGCTTTTTCTTGGTTCTAAAGGCTGCTGTTATAATTCTTGGCCCAAGAGGTTCCCAGCCCATCAGCGCTCTCTGTGCCACTGGTGACAGCATGAGTGCTACTCCTTCTGTATGGGGGGCATTCTCCTCTTCATGACCTGAATACAGAATCATCTCCCCACTTAACAGCCTTTTCTGGCCAGACTGCGTCCATCTGGCTTCACTGATGCCTAGCAGGGAAAGGTTGTACTTTTGCATTTCCGCTGCTATCTGGGCGGCCTTGCCGCTCTGGTACATGGTCTTGACGTTCCATGTGCCCATGGTTGTATCCCTGGATAGAGAGAGGCGGCTCGGTCCTGTGGCTTCCGAAGACTTCCGGCTTTCACCACAGGACGTCATAAGTCTTCTAGTAGAAGAACCTTCCTCCTCCAGGAAAGGAATTACTGTTAATCTTTTCGTCGGCGTTTTTGTAGCTATTTCCTTTTTTGCAGGGTGGGGAAGCTACCCCCACGCCCAACCCCCTTACTAGGAGGACCAGGGGTTTTCTGTCGGGGTCACCTTCCCTTAGACCATGTTGGTTCACGGCACCTTATTTCATTCGGTGCACCCCTCTCACGAGGGACCCCCTATCCACCACCCAGGGGACGCGCCTCAACGCCGTATGGTCCCAGGTCGCGGTCGCTAGGTGTAGAAAATTGTGTTGCTGGGTAAATCTCACACTGTTTCACCACCCTCGGAAATGCTCTGCGAGTGGTATAACAGGAAATAACCAACGAAGAAAGAAAGAACAATCTTGTTAAATAACAAGAACAAAACAACTAGGAACTAAAAGTTGATTCTTTCTTTGATGATTATTTCCGTGCGTGTTTTGGTGGTGGTGCGTGGTAGGGGAGTGTGTGTGTGTGTGAGGACAGAGGGGGGGGGGGTGGGGGTGGGGGGTGTCGGAGGAGGCCGGGGGGCGGAGGGGGGGGGGGCGGGGTAAGATTTGAATCTCGTGATAATGTAGGCTGTCAGCATACAGATGTTACACACTTGTCACTTACTTTCTCCACGCACTGACAAGGTAAGGGGCGAATCGTATTCTTGTTTGTTTAATTTGAAAAAAATAATTGCGTTGTAACTTTCGTTTCTAAGCGCGTTTCTATCGTCGCTGGGGTTTTCTCTGCATTTTACAAGCTTGGCAGTCAACTTTTTGTTATCTAAATTCAGATGTTACACAGGTTGTCTTGCGGCAGTAAATGATTTAATTCAGTCGCTATACGTGCCGCGTACGAGTACGCGGCTTGTTGCCGCGCACCGGTGTGCGTCACGTAGCGAATGAACAAACTGGACTGGAAGGTTGTTGTGACGTTTGGAGTTGTGTTTCAGCCCTGCAACCAAATTCTAAAAAAAAAAAAAAGCGCTTCCATAGGATAATTCATTTAACTCATTCAGCCCCGACACACCACAGCAAGACACGGATCGAGCATGATAGTTCAAGGTTGGTGCCGGAATAGCTTGGCCCCCATAGGCGCCAAGCTATTATGGCACCACCCTTGAACTATCATGCTCGATCTGTCTCTAGAATTGTAATACAGTCCTTCAGAGGGCAACTTAAAAAATGTGAGGATTTTCGGTCCTGGGGTAGAATGTGTCAATCCCCTTCACTGTAGAGAAAACGTAAACACCATCAAACTGCAAGGGACATAGATCGTCATGAGCCCCCGCGACTGCGGGGGCTCATGACGATCTATGTCCCTTGCTGAAACCATTTTGTATCCATTGTTCATAGGACGGCTGAAGCTCTTTCGCGGTGAATTCAACACAGATGGCAGCCGTACAGTGTACGATCGGTGGCAGCGAAAGAGTTAAGATGGCAATGTGCTGTCAGCGATTAGGAACTTAAGGAAGGGACACATATTTCTGGTCACGAAGGCTGCGCTCGTCTTCTCAATCACGTATTCTGATCAGTCCTTCCACGTTTTCGCGGCGCCGGCCAACGCGGGTAGGCAAAACGATCCCGCAGCTAGTGCTGGACGGTCGTGTCTGCTCAGTCCCCTTTTATCATCATAAACGCCCCGCCGTGAAAAGCATTCAACCGTGACACCGCAGCAGGAGAGTGGTTGACCAATGATAGTTCAAGCTACTCTGGCACCACCCTTGAACTATCATGGTCTACCCGTCTCTTGAGTCGTATTCGGCTGTCTTCAGAGGACAAGTTCAAACTGTGGGAATGTCCATCTTATAACCGGGTATGTTGGTCAGGACCTAACTCTTCCTTCTCAGACACAGAAATGCTACATGAGCAAAGAAACACGCTTAGAAAGGACAAGTACAGCACAGTTTCTTTTAAGTTTTCGGGTTAAGATTCGGTAAAAAAAAAAAGGTTTCCGGGTTAAGTCCCTTTTTTTTCTTTTCAAAATCGACATACGTATGTTTAACAGGATGCGTTTAATTGGATTTGGCAATGTGTGCATACATCGGCAAACACGGCTTGTGTGTGTGTGTGTGTGTGTGTGTGTGTGTGTGTGTGTGTGTGTGTGTGCGTGTGTGTGTGTGTGTGTGTTTACAAGTGATTGTATGCGTGTGTGTGTGTGTGTGTGTGTGTGTGTGTGTGTGTGTGTGTGTGTGTGTGTGTGTGTGTGTGACGGTGAGAGTGCGATACTTGTGAATAAAATGACTATTATTACCTTTTATTTCTATTGTTAGCACGCTCCCAACCAAAGAAAATGTTGCCTTGTGAGACATCTTTTTCTTTTAGAACAGAGACGCCAACTAAGTTTGGAGCTTAGTTTTCAGCCATATGGACGACACGTTTTCCGTGACTTGTACGTTATTAAAAAAAACAACAACAAGACATTCTGCTCCAGGACCAAAATCCCCAAATTTGAAGTTGCCCTCCGAAGGACTATATATTACTATTCTAGAGACAGATCGAGCATGATAGTTTAAGGGTAGTGCCACAATAGCTTGGCGCCTATGGGCGCCAAGCTATTCTGGCAACCACCCTTGAACTATCATGCTCGATCCATCTCTTGCTGCGGTGTGTCGGGGCTGAATGAATTTATTGTAGTATTATTGTCCCACGAGGGAAAGTTCGGGCTGCCTTCCCAGGGGAAATTGTGCCGCCGCAGTGCAGCGCCACTCGACCTATCTAATTGTTTAAATATATTATATGACCAATCTATCTTGGGGAGGAAAGTCGGACTCGAGTACCCGAAAAAAACAACCTATGAGCTTCCCGAATGCCTTGAAGGCTGGCGTGATTAAACTTTTCTTGTTCTGGTGGCGATTTGAAATTCATACACGAGAGAGAGAGAGAGAGAGAGAGAGAGAGAGAGAGAGAGAGAGAGAGAGAGAGAGAGAGAGAGAGAGAGAGAGAGGAGAGAGAGAGGAGAGAGAGAGAGAGAGAGAGAGAGAGAGAGAGAGAGAGAGAGAGAGAGATGAAATGAAATGAAATGAAATATAAAATTAATTCATTCATTCGGTCAGACATTTCAAAAAAACACACACACACAACGCGCGCAAACACATACGCACACGCGCGCGCGCACGCTCGCACACACAGACACGCGCTAATGATAGCCTATATACTAAGCAAATCATTCGAATCATAGTGAAAATTCACTTAAGACAGCAATTTTTTTTAGATTATAATAGAAACATGAATTATGTAATTAGGCGATTATTATTACTGTGGACAAACCATTAGGCGATTATTATTACTATGGACAAACCATACGGCAGCATGCGCTAATTACGATAAGCACATGTTCCACACGGATTCTTGTGGTAGAGAGAGAGAGAGAGAGAGAGAGAGAGAGAGAGAGAGAGAGAGAGAGAGAGAGAGAGAGAGAGAGAGAGAGAGAGAGAGAGAGAGAGAGAGAGAGAGAGAGAGAGAGAGAGAGAGAGAGAGAGACGTGCATGTCAGCGGAAACAGGATGCGCCGGTTAAAATGCCAGACAAAAATTAAGTGTGCTAGTTTTCTTCAGTTCTGATCATGCACACTTTCGCGGCTGGTTAGTCGGGCCTCTTCTGTCATCCAATTAACTGCCAGTTAACGACACAAAACAAACCTGTTCCCCTTCACTGCCGAAAAAAAAAAGTGAACATGATCCAACTGCAAGAGACATAGATCCTCATGAGCCCCTGCAACTGCGGGGGCTCATGAGGATCTATGTCTCTTGCTGAGACCAATGTGTGTCCATGTTTCTTGAACGATGTTGGCTTTTGGTCGTTGAACAAACCAAGATTTCAGAAACAAACATGTGCGCACAGTGTGCTTACAGTGGCAGGGAAGGGGTTAACAAGAGCCCTTGAGATTCGCGCCATCACGATTGTTTTTTTTTTTTTTTTACCTCTTCGCTGCTCGCCACCGCGAATTTCGCGTCTGAAACCACTGCACACTGACCGGCATTCGAACATAATGCAAATGGGACCAACAGTAGGCATTACAAAACCCACAGATCAAAACAAGAGACATAAATCCTCATGTGCCCCCGCGACAGCGGGGGCTCATGAGCAGGCATGGGAATTTTTTTTGGGAAATCCGAAATTTTTTCCCTCCATTTGGGTTATTTTTTTTTAGATCAGTGCAATTCGTTGAGAAAAAGCAAAAACACTTTTGTATTTTTTCTTGAACTCATTGCTTACACTATAAGATGAATGTAGGTGTTTTGTGAAGTTCCTCCACATGAAAATATACTGATTGCGAGTTGTGAGTCCTGGACTCTCTGCTTTCCTAGGATTTGATCTCAACCTGGTATCATGTCTGCATGAGGATTTATGTTTTTTTTGCAGATGGGTAGCGTTTGCTTTGCCCCGGTCAGTTCTGTGGTTAAACAAATTTTAAAAAAAGAAAAAAGATGAACGATTCGCCTATCTCGACTGCCGCAGATCCAACCGGAAACGGCATAGATCCTCATGAGCGGGGGCTCACCAGAATCTATGCCTCTTGCTGAGAACAATTTGCATTTCTGTGTCTTGGACAGTGCTGACTTCATTTGGTCGTTGAGTGAGCAGAAATCAATAATTGCTTCCAGTGGCTGGGAAGGGGTTAATATGAAGTCATTTGACAATGACTCTCTCCCGTTACAACGATATCTGTGCGAGCAGCAGCTAAAAATAGATTGACTGCGCCGGCTAACGGCTGCACACTGAGAATAAACAAAGCGTGATTACGCGTGTGCCGGCTTTTGCTTGCGTGTCCAGACTGCCGTAGAGGTTTATTCTAAGGTGTGTCAGTCGACAAGGCGTAAAGTCTTCTTGACACATTCTACCCCAACACCGGAATCCCCAAATGTTGCCGTTGTCCTCTGAAGACTGCACTCTAGTGCAGGACACAGATCGACCATGATAGTTCAAGGGTGATGCCAGAATAGCTTGGCGCCCATAGGCGCCAAGCTATTCTGGCATCACCCTTGAACTATCATGATCGATCCTTATCTTGCGGCTGTGGTGTGTCTGGGCTAGAATGAGATAACACGGAGACACGAAACGAAACATTTCGTCGAAATGTCCGCATTTCAGACATTTCTTAAACATCTCACCGTTTCACGAAATGACGACACATTTCGAGCAACAGAACCTGTCTCTCAGTATTCGCGAAACATTTTGCCGAAACATTTCTACCCGTTGCCCAATCAGCCTCGTCCGTTCGGTCACATGCCAATCTGACGTCATTCAAGCCAAAACATCTTCAATAGCAAGTAAAGCGATGCCGTGGAGTCAGGTCTATTATGGCTAAAATCGCGTGATGTGACGCACGATTCTGTAAGATTTAAGCAGGGGGATCATTTTCGAAATGAAATCTATAAAGTATCATCATTCAAGTACCACCAAAATATGATTTTAGGTCAGTTTTCTGAACCCCACTTTCATCAGCTGCTCTGCGAAGCCTACAAGATGGCGTCTATCGCTTCGAGACGGCGGCGGCCTTCCTCGATTCACTTGAACCATCCCTGATTACGCATTCATATGTCTTATATGTTTAGTTTTTAAGCGTCAGTAGTCAGAAATATGACCCGTGATATCCACCGAAACAAACCAGAGCATGTGTCAGTGAAGAGTTACCTCCCCTGTACCAATTGAAATGAATGTTCACGGCCTTTTTGCGTGTGCGGAGGTGGCATTTCGATGCAATGAAAATCAGTGTTTCCTTTCTTGTGTATTTCGTTTCTCCGTGTAGGGAAGCATTAACACACACAAATCACGTGGTGCTGAAATGTGTCTCCAGTTTCACGCGTAATGGTACTTTGACTCTCTTTTGCATACAGCCACTGGAGATGTTATCCTCGATGCCTGCATGCATAAGGGGTTAACTCATTACAGGCAATCGGCATCAATAACTGCGAAAGCGTCGGCGGCAACGCTATATGACACTTCCACAGCTATTAATGCAGGGCGCCATGAATGAGGTAAGTATCGACTGAGTGATTTCTGTGCCGGCCACCACAGAAAAGCACACAAACAGTACCATATATTTTACGCGGTCGTACAATAACGACTGTGGGATGCGTCACTAATGTGCATTCATGCCCAGCCAGACCTTTAACAAAATGCTTTAACTCATTCAGCCCGGCGCAAGTATTTCCCAAATTAATAATAATAATAATAATTACGGTATTTATAATGCGCTTATCTTATAATAATTATAACTCTAAGCGCGCACTCACAACTCGCACGCGCATGCGCACGCTTTAGACAATGACTCACGGACCACAAATAGTGAAAATACATAACGACGGTCAGCTTGGGGTAGGGAGTGTGGTGATGTAGTGCTAGAACTGTTAAAAGAGGTGAGTTTTGAGGGCGGACTGGAAGGAGGAGAGAGAGTGTTTCTGACGGAGAGAGAGAGTGGGAGGGTGTTCCAGGTGGATGGACCGTAGACGGAGAAAGAGCGGGGGCCGAAAGTGCTGAGTTTGGTGCGGGGGATGAGGAGGCGGAGAGGGTCGGAGGCGGAGCGGACGGAGCGAGAAGGAGTGTAGGGGTGAAGTAAGTTGGAGAGATAGGTAGGAGCGTAGTTGTTCAGAGATTTGTAGCAGAGAGACAGAATCTTGTATTGGATGCGTTGGGGGATGGGGAGCCAGTGAAGGAGTTTGAGCAGGGGAGTGATGTGGTCGGATTTTTTCTTTCTGAGGATGAGCCGGGCAGCATTGTTCTGGACGCGCTGGAGAGTGAGAGTGGTAGAGTGAGGGAGGCCGGAAAGGAGAGAGTTGCAGTAGTCGATGCGAGATAAGATGAGAGAGACAGCGAGTTTGGTGGCAGCTTCGGTGGTGAGGTATTTTCTGATCTGACTGATGCGGCGGAGGTGGAAATAACATGCCTGGGCCGTGGCGGAGACGAAGCTGGTCATGGAAAGAGAGGAATCGAGGATGACGCCGAGGTTTTTGGCCGAGTCAGAGAGGGAGATGGGGGTGCTGTCGAGTTGAAGGTGGAGGGAGGGAGGGAGCTGGGAAAGTTTCTGGCGAGTGCCTACCAGCATTGGAGACTATGCACCTGTTGCAGGAGATGGGACAGGCGCCAAGCTAATCTGGCACTACCCTTGAATTATCATGGTCGACCCATCTCCTGCTGTAGTGCGTCAGGGCTGAATGAGTTAACACATTCGAGACGTGTCGCATCCGGATTCGCGGCTTTGTGCGGTGGCGGTTGCGACACGTCTCGATTGTCGTAGCACAACGATCAGCATACCAATGGCAGACTTAAAACACACAGAACCCCCTCATGAGCTCCTCAGTGCCTGTCGTGTCACTTTTGTATTTGTGCTAGCTGGAAGCGGGTTAGCTAGTCTCTATGGCGTGGAACTTTCAAAGACTTTTTTAAAAAAAGAAACTAATGGTCCCTGGCTGTGAAGGGATTAAACTTGCTGTTACGTGTTGAGTCGTAGTCGTAGTATGATATCACACCAGACGCACTCACGTAAGGTTCTTTTTAAAGAAATTTCGTTCAGCTGCAACCCGTCACACGTGGCTTAAGGATGTAGACTACACTGGAGTAACAGTTCCAACAATATTTTATTTCAGCGATGCGATATCCACACAATGCATTCCCAAATGCACCAACACTGATACAATGCCTCCTCTGCAAAATGTCAACACTGGCGACACAGTGCGTTTCTCATACAACGTACACCACCGTTACGCTGCGTCTCTCACAATGTACACCCTATACGGGCCAGGTACCTACGATAAACTGTGTGTCCATTCAACTGACAATGCATGACAATGTAAAACGTGTTGGTTGGTTAGTTCGGGTTTAACGTCCATAGCACCGAGGTGATCATGGACGGCCCTGACGGGCGGGTTATGGGAGACAGGGAAATCTATTGCCTATGGAGTACGACCTGAACACTGATCAACTCAGGCGCACTCCAACTGTGCCACTTTGATTTACCAGGACCTTTCAACGGACATGCTATTGAACAAATCCGTTTTTCCCCCATGGATTGTGAGTCCAGCAACCGGGGCCGGGACGGGATTCGAACCCACGACCCGGCGATTCCCTTCGCTCTCCTGCTCCGACGTTTAACCGCCTGAGCTATTTCGGACTCTTACAAACGTATTTCCCACCACAATCTTTTATAGTATAAAAACTTTCCAGAATAATCCAACGAATTCACACAACGCAACCAATCAGAACGGAACACGTAACCGAAACTTATAAATATTAAATAAAAAGAACTTTCTAGAATAAACTACAATAGTCTACAAAAATTCGACTGCTAATTTCAGCCCCAAATCCTAGTGTGTAATGACGTCACACAAGAGTATGGCAGACCGTTCACGACCTTTCATAATACATACTGACCGGCTGCTAACTTGACGCGTACAGAAACCAACTATGACTAAGAGTATTAGAGCGGCTATAATACTGTGTTGCAAAATGTTGCCGACACTTTGATGTCACACATGCGAGGTCACTAGTAGACAGCGCGATTTTGCTCGAACGTTCTGGTCTATTCTTAGCGAATCTACGCATTACAAAAACTCACCGCTCTTCTCCATGCGACTTTGCTAGAAGCTTCCGGACTAATCTTAGCGTATCATAACAAAGCCAATTCCGCTCTCTGCGCGAACGATAGAGAATCTTACTGAAAAGGTTCGTGATTCGTAACCATGATAGCTCAAATAAATATCGGATTGTTTCCTACGATCAATACATGCATGCTCTCACGGAACAACACAACCACAATCGTAACACTTGCCCCGGGGCATGCCTGCACAGAGCAATCAAATCTGCAACGTCGAGCGGGATTGGACGACCGGTGATGTATTTCGGATCTCTCCTGGGTTTTTTATTGGCTGAAGAGCCATTAGTCTCTCACGTGGCGATTCAGTAGACCTTGCAAGGAGCTTAGGGGGGGGGGGGGGGAGTGTGTGGGGGGGGGGGGGGCGGAGAAATAGATGCTGTCCATCCCTTGGACAGCAATACGAGGCATAAATTCTCATGAGCCACTAAAGCTGAACCGAGCTCTTTCAGCAAAGAGACGCAGATTCTCACGAGCCCCTATGTCTCGTCCAGCGATTGCAATTTTAGAGATCCCGACCAAAACAGTGATTGCCAAGCGTGTAAAATGCAGATAAGAACCCAACGGAGAAAGAAACACGCTCAGAAAAGACAGTTACAACACAATGTATTTAAATACTGAGTGATTTTTGTGGCCACCACGACGGTCGTTATAGGGCTCGGGAAGCTGACGTCATCACGCCAGTCGTGGCGGCCATCTTTTCAGGATACGGGACTAAGCGCTCATAGAGAAATCGCTGTTTTTGTAATGTCAGGAAAGTCCTGACGTACTATAAGTATAAGCAGTAACAGCAAGTCTTCCCATCACTGTAGGAAACCGCTCACCAGAATCTGTTTTTGTTTGTTTCCAAAGAGAAAGAAAAATGAAGAAAAAAGTGTTGAAACACTATTTCGCTACTATTTGATGACTATGGTATCCTCAATATGGCGGCTGACGCACCGATCCTGCTAGGCAATGCGACGAGAAACTTCCGGAGCCCTATTGTGTTGTAACTGTCTATTCTAAGCGTGTTTCTTTCTCCGACGGGTTATTCTCATTTTTAAAGATGCAAAGAATTGTATAGAGCACAAAACCTGGAGTTGATCTTAGTGTTCAGCGTGAACCACTGATTCTCATGAGCCCCTGTATGGGGCTCATGAGAATCAGTGGTTCACGCTGAACAAGATCGGCTCCAGCCTCATGTTAAGTGTGTCATATTGGCTGAAATGTGTGCCTGCTATGTGTGAGAATGTTTAGGTTCTCGCGCTGTGTCGAGGGTGGGGAGTGGGTGGGGGTGGGGGAAGAGGGGGGGGGGGTTGAGGTGGGGGTGGGGGTGGGGGAGGGGGGAGTGGGACGTGAAAAGTCAAGATGTTGATCAAGAGTCTTGCGGGATCTAATGTCAAAGATCGCACATTTTTCTAATGTCAACGGCCGGCCGCACATCTTATTTCTTTCTTTTTCTTATTTTTTTTTCTTTTTTTTTTTGGTTTGTTGGTTGTTGCCACTTTTGCTCACTTAATGTCAAGGTAGTTTCAGCAAGCAGCGCAGATTAGCACAAACATTAACCATTTCACGTCGAGGGACAAATTACTCACAATTGAGACTCGCCTGCTAAACACTATGTACATGTCGGAAATACTGAGTTTGATAATTCAATTCAGTTCAGTTCAATTCAATTCAATTTAGTTCAATTAAAAACTGTATTTATCCTTTAATGGGTAATTACAATTTTGTGGAAGAGGGCTGGAGGAGACAGTAAGAATAAATCGGTGAGGAACCGGGGTGGGGGGGGGGGGGGTGGTGAGTGGGGTGGGTGACGTGGGGGTGGGGGTGGGGGGTGGGTGGGGTGTGGGGGTCGGGGGGGGGGGGCAGGGGAGGAGCCGGGTGCCACCGATTGAAATCTAGGTTTTACTAGCGCCCCCCTCCCTGACCCAGCATTTATTTATTTATTTTTTTTTTTTGAGGCTGGAAAGTCAGGCACACTGCACTCCCCCTCCCCCTTCCAGCACCACTGCGAGCACTACCCAAATGCAAGAGGCACAGATTCACGTGAGCCCCCGCGAATGCGGGGGCTCACGTAAATCGATGACTCTTTTTGATTCCGTACTTTTCCCCCGTGCTACGAGTACGAATGATCGTCTTTGGCGTTGGAAAATTCCTGTGACTGTCGGTAGCTGTTTTTGTCGCGCGATGATTCCTGCTGGACATAAACCGCTAACGACAGTCAAAGGGTTAACGCAGAGGTCAGAACAAAGTCTGATTTCGAAATGTTTTATCACCCAACCAGATTAGAGATGGGAAATCTGCGACCACCGGCGGTGGAAGGGTGTTGTGATGGCGCATAGTGACGCAGCTTACCCATAGTTAAACAATTCACTGTCACCCGACTGCAAGAGACATAGATCCTCATGAGCCCCCGCTTTCACCGGGGGCTCATGAGGATCTATGTCTCTTGCTGAGACCAATTTGTGGCCTTAATTCCATGGAGGATTGTGGCTTTGGGTCGTAGAAAAAATATGGATTTCAGAAACAAAAATGTACCTTCAGTGGAAGGGAAAGGGTTTCTTGCCAACAAGCTCTTCACACCTCAAGTGGATCATGTGTTATGATAGATCAGGCACTACCACGGAGCTATCACTTCCCTTGGTCTGCTGGAAGAGGTAACCAAATAGGTTGAGGTCTGATCAGAAACAGCCTCATGATCATGTTTACTGGCGTCCCATGGTTTAACCCCCTCGCAACTAACGGACGCAGATTGAGTTTTTGTAAACAATGGAGAAAAAAGAAAGAAAGAAAAAAAGAAAAAAAAAAGAAGAAAAGAACAACGAAGAAAGAAGCGCGCTTAGAAAAGACAGCTCAAACACAATTTATTAAAATATCGATTATTTGTTCAAAATCAACAGTCAAGTATACAATTCGCTACTTAAAGGCCCACTACCACCGTAATCGTTTAGAGACACACTTCTGTAACAGATGCAGTTACAAAACACTACACACAGTTCTAGTTATGGTTCATTTGGACACAGGAGAATCCAGTTCAGCACAGGTCGTCTTAATATCAAGTAACTAAACAATGACTCTACTCCGTTTTAACTTTTATAAATAAAATGTTTTCAGTACGAGAAACAGCCAAAAATAGATTGACGCGCTAACGGCTGAGAAGAATAAATAAGTGCGATTACGCGTGTGCTTTTGCTGCGTGTCCCAACTGATGTTAAAGTTCATTAGGTGTGTCGACAAGGCATAACAAACACAAATGGTGCTGAACTGTCTTCAGAGTTACGCGTAATGGTACTTTAAGTTGCATTGGTTTTTCTCTGCATTTTACACGCGGCTTGGCATGAGAGTCTATGCGTCTTGCTGACACCTCTTTGAATTCATGTTCCTGATACGTCTAGTTTTTGTATTTTTCGGTTTTTAACCCTTATCATTCGGAAAACACCAGTGTGTGAAATAAATCTAACTAATATATTTCAAGGGTAGTGTCAGACTAGCTTGGCGCCTCTAGGCGCCAAGCTATTCTGTCACCACCCTTGAACTAAAGCCATTGGTCTATATCCTTATCTGTAAGTACTATAATGTAGCTTGCATATTGCAGTGTACAAATTGGAAGCTTTTTAGCCTCAATATGATATGGGTTAATTAACGAATATTGCAGAAACACCGTCAGCTGGCACTCTCTCTCTCTCTCTCTCTCTCTCTCTCTCTCTCTCTCTCTCTCTCTCTCTCTCTCTCTCTCTCTCTCTCTCTCTCTCTCTCTCTCTCTCTCTCTCTCTCGCCACTTCTCGAGATGTCTTATTTTTCTTCGATTCAAACGGATTCAGAGAGTCTGAAGAGAAAGGTCTCCTGGGCATGCGTGTATCGCTGGTCTAACAACTTGGAGCGGCACTTGACCCATGCACCAACACGGTCTGAAACCCGTAAGTGCTTTCGACCATGTAAAATAAACGAGCAAGCTCGCCTTTTCTTGCGTATTGGTTTTTACATTTGACGGTGTTCTTCATTTTCCCTTATCGCGAACTTTTTGTGTTCACGTTTGTTTCCTCCCCCCCCCCCCCCCACTTCCCTTGTTCAATGTTTGGTGGCGATCTGCCCTGGCTGAATTTATTTCTGCATTTTCATTTTACCGTCTTGACTGTCTCAAAAACCAATCTAGTGTTTGTTTTTATTATTTTCCAGAGATGTATTTTACCGCTGTTGTGTGCAGATAAATCAGATGTGACCTGGCCTTTACCTTAAGACTGACACCGAAGGCCAGGTTGCTTGCAGACTTAACCCTTTGGGTGTCGGTAGCAATTTTGGTCAAGGTAAGTGATTCCTGCAGGAATCACCTTGACCAAAATCGCTACCCAAACTCAAAGAGTTAACACGTACCTGTATGAACGACGGGTTTAAAGCACCTGACCTCGCGCCTTTGGATGGGGATTGCATACATGTCTTGCTGTTGATGGTGATGGTGGTGGTGATGAATTTAGACAGGTGGGGAAACTCCGCCTTTGCCTCAAAAAGCTGTATAAAAGCAAAAAGCTAAGAAACAAAATGGGCGAAAAATCCGGGACCAGGAACCAGTCGCATGAGTGAGCTTACTCCTGCGCCAGCCACTAAGCAAGGTGCTCCGCTATAGATGGCTGGCGCAGGACTAAGCTCACTCATGCAAATAGCTCAGGCGAAGAGCAGATTACGGCACTTTTCTGCTACGTTGTGTTCGCCGCGCTCCGGTAGACGTCACCTGAGCAGACTAAAAATAGGGCACTTCAGGAGAAAAAGCAATTTTACTAGAAGAAGATTATGTGCCTTGTGAGATCGACCACTTCCCCCCCCCCCCCCCCCCCCTTCCTTAACAAATCTCTCTCTATTTGAATTCCTTCCGTCGTTAATCAATGACGATTTTCAACTGACGTGCAAAGCGATTGTCAGATTTCATAATATCTTGACTGCCTGAATGATTACAGACCTCAATATGAAAATGAAATGGAATCTATCAAGAGGTATGGATTCTCATGAGCTCCTGCACTGCTGCCTCTTGCAGCTGGGTGGACTGATCTGCGTGCAAGTGAAGGCACTTGTCACCACTGAGGAAAGCGTTTTGTCACTTGAGCATGTTTGCTCTCTTTAAATTTAAAACAGTGCGCTAATAGATGTGTTTACCAGTTGTCTAAAGCTTATTCTGGATGATTCACCCCCCGGTTACTCATCCAGGTTGCAGCAGGAGGTGCACCCATCATGATAGTTATAAGGTAGTTGTCTAGATTACATTCTCGCCTGTGTAGTGTAGACGGGCACTAAGTTGGTCAGTTCGGGGTTTAACGTCCAAAGTGATAATGGACGGCCCTAAAGGGCGCGTTATGGGGGACAAGGAAATCTATTGCCTATGGAGTGCGACCTGAACACTTATCAATTCAGGCGCACTGCAACTGTGCCACTTTGATTTACCAGGACCTTTCAACAGACATGCAATGGAACAAGCCCGTCGTTTTTCCCTGGATTGCAAGTCCAGCTACTGGGGCCGAGACGGGGACTCGAACCCACGACCCGGCGATTCCCTTCGCTCTCTTGCCGGCTCCGCGACGCTTAACCGCCTGAGCTATTTTGGACTCTAGGACGGGCACGCTGATGTGACACCAGCCTTATATGTGTGAAGACTAGAAGTTTCTGAACGTGAAGTGAAGAGTAGAATGGTTCCGATCCTGGCCCTTCGGCTTTAGTCATTGTCAACTTGACCGATTGACTTAATGATTCATTCATCCGAGTATGTTTTGGAAATCCCAAGTCATGGTCAGAACACTGCCAAAAATACCCAAATGCAATCAACACCCAAAGGCGAGGCTCCCTCTCTCATATCCGTGTTGCTTAACTCGTGCAGTCCCGACACACCACAGCAAGGTATGGCTCGACCATGATAGTTCAAGGGTGGTGTCAGAATAGCTTGGCGCCTATAGGCGCCAAGCTATTCTGGCACCACCCTTGAACTGTCATGGTCGATCTGTCTCCTAAATTGTAATGCAGGCTTCAGAGGACAACTCCTAAAAAGTGGGTATTTCGTACCTGTCATGAGTTAATGCGGGTGTAAAAATAATCTCATGACGTCACAAGTATGATAATGGACGGCCGGTAAGGCGGGCGGGTTATAGGGTGGAGGAGGGGTGGGTAAGGGTGAATGGTGGGTGGGCTGAGACATGCAGTTGTTGCCTTCGGAGTACCATGACCTAAAACACTGATCAGTTCAGGCACGCTGCTATAGTATCCGTCCGCCAGTAGTAGTAGATTTGCCGGAGGTTTCTCAGACATAGGTTCATTAATTAGTCTAACCGCTGTCAGTGAAGGTGTTGAACTGACCCGCCTTTCACTGGGCCAGCTTAAGTGAACACGATCCAGCTGCAAGAGACATAGATCCTCATGAGCCCCCGCAGTTGCGGGGGCTCATGAGGATCTATGTCTCTTGTTGAGTTTGTCAGTAACCAGTTTCAGCTAGGGCGGCTGGGGTCCATCGTCTCTCGCTGAAGATTGTAGAACTACTGCACCGGCAGTCGCATGGGTTAAAATTGTCTTGGGCCTGGGGCCAGATGTATGAGTCAGATTAGTCCGTGCGCAAACCACTAAGCAAGGCGCACCGCTATACCTTGAGCAAGGACCACGATTGTTCATGCAAATGACTCAAGTATTCATGGGATCTGCCGTTGTGCTCAAACAATCTAAGGGAAATAAATGTGTATTTGACTGATGGAGAATTTGACGGGGCTGCTTCCCATGAAGATACACGCCGCCACTGGATTGTTGTCATACCTCTGGAACCGATAAGCCATAAAATAAATTAATTTTAATGTCGTCTGGTGGGTGGGCAGAGGAAAAATGTGTGGGTCTGTAGTAAAAACTTTATATATATATATATATATATATATATATATATATATATATATATATATATATATATATAATATATATATATATATATATATATATATATATATATATATATATATATATATATATATATATATGTGTGTGTGTGTGTGTGTGTGTGCAAGGGAAATGAGGAAATATGTAATGTACCGATAGTACCGTCTTCAGATCGTGTATAGGCCTGTACACATTAACCAGTAATACAGTAATATCATAGTGAGGCTAAAAGTTTTAAATTTGTACAGTGCCATATGCAAGCTACATCTGATTATAGAACTTGCAGATAAAGATTTAGACCAATGGATTTAGTTCAAGGGTGGTGCCAGAATAGCTTGGCGCCTAGAGGCGCCAAACTATTCTGGCACTACCCTTGAACTATTTTAGTCAAACTTATTTCAAACACTGGTGTATTCCGAATAAGGGTTTTAATGGAGAGATCGATGAAACGCCAGCCGCCAGCCGGGTAGGCTAGTCAAGGGGAGGCAACTCTTCAAATTGTTGTAATTTCTAGGTTTGTATGACATTACCTCCCTTTTACTGCTGAACGTTCTTTTTATACTACAGGTTTTTCGAGAGGACGAACTTCGTGAATACACCATCACACCATCCAGCCTTACCCCACCCCCTTTTCACATGAGCTTGAAGTTTTATTTCCCCCGTAACACTCATTTTCAATATCAAGTCGGAGTCAGGAATGTTGTGACTATAAGTAATTTGATACAGATTCACACAACACAATTCCAGTCCCTATCGAGGCCTCGATCAAATAGGTTGGTTGGGGGGGGGGGGGAGGGGGTAGTGGGGGGGGGGCGGGTGGGGAGGGGGGGTGGTGGTGGGGTGGGGGGGAAGGTGGTGGTGTGTGTGTGCTCACGGCGGATCTTGGGGTCCTCGGGGACACATAAGACAGAAGGTGCCGACAGGCAATTGAAGGCCTTGCCTTACTCTGGCCGAAAAGTCGACGACGGGCGGAGGAAGGAGGAATGGGGGATGGGGAAACACATTAAGCTTCCTGCAAAAGCAAAGATCCTCATTTGGGCCGTCGTCGGTCGAAGTGGGCCCGCGCACGACAGTCGGCCGTCGTCGGCTCAAGGGTCTTTTCTTTGCTGTTACAAAAGCTCTGCGGCATTTGCAGGTATAGCATAGTTTCTAATGAACTCCGTCTGAGACGAATCGCCCCCGCGGCCATCTGCACGAAATATAGCGTCTCATATACCCCGTGCCAGATCGTCAAAGTTGAAAGAGGCATAGATTCTCATGAGCCCCTGCATTCGCAGGGGCTTATGAAAATCTATGCCTCTTGCTGGTAATCACTCCCCGTTGCTTCTCCATTGTGAGTGTTATCATCGATGCCGGGATAAGTCTACAGCTGTTTAAACCAACTATGCGTCTGCAGTGACCGACGTACAGACCTGTTACGTTGATTTCCGGGCACACCCGCATGTTTCATTCACATACAGATTAATTAAGACACCTGACTGTGATACAGCCCAACAAAGGCCGTTATACCAGATCGCCAGCTGCTTTCTGTTTTGCTCGAGAACCTGGGGTATGAAGCTATGTAACCACTGCATAAAATTTTTCCTTCTTTGACACATGTATTGATATATTGTATAACAAGCAAATTCAATATTCACGACTTTGTTTGATATACTTCCCTTCTCAAAATCCTTTGCGAGCCAAGATTCGTTCTTGATGATACGTGCATTTTTCAAAACGGAAACGCGAAATATTTTCATACGGCAACATTAACAAGCTTCTTATATGTAGTAGTAATGAAATACTTCTAAGTGTGTACGAACGCTCGAAATTTACATCCTATACACAAACACGAACGAAGAATAGACGCCAGGAAACGTGCGAGTCGCTGGGCTGACTAGTGAAATTGACGAGATGTGAGCTGGCGATATCAACAACCTGAGAAATGAACTAATTAAACAAATCTGCTGTCATTTTCCGCAATTATGCGTGATCTAGTAACAAGTAGAATTTACTCAGTAAACACACACGGTTATACAAAGCACTGGATGTGCTCATAACCCTCAGACGAAATCTACGTGCTGACACTGATATGCAGTCGTCTGCCGGGGCGTTCATGTGTTTTGTCTGAACACTGCAATCAGCCGCAAAATGAATGTTTTGTTTTGTTTTGGACTGGGTACATAAATTATATTGAGTTAGTTAGTTTTTTTGGTTAACGTCGAGCAGGCGACTAAGGCCATCTCACTGCGGATAAACTGATTATATTGAGCAACATTTTGTTTGATATAGTGCCGATAACCGGCGACAGATATGATTACTTGACCCGAATAAAATGTCCTCGTCTTACGACTCGGACATTTTGATTCGGGTCTTTTTAATCACATCTACCTGTTATCGGCACTATATCAAGCAAAATGTTGCGCAATATACTATAATAAACAGCTTTTACCTCGGCTCTTTCGCTTGGTGGCGTCGGTTGAGCGGCGCATACGCTTCAGCGGTAAAACGGACACAAAGCCATGTAATCACCCAGTTACGAACGAAATAACGACCGTAGCCACTCGTTAGGATGCATTATAACACATCTGATATAGCCGGGCGCTAAGATTCCTCAAACAGTTTTCATGCAACGTTGAGAATACGGCTCCGGGAACGCGTAGGGTCTCTAAAACACATTTCCTGCTGTCATTCATAAATCGTGTGAAACACAGCGCCACCTGATGGCTAAAACTGTTCCTCATGTATCACTGACAAGATCCGTGTTTTCCGGATGCTTGGCTTACTTAACCCATTCAGCCCTGACGAACTACAGCAGGAGATGGGTCGACCATAATAATTCAAGGGTAGTGCCAGATTAGCTTGGCGCCTGTCGGCGCCAAGCTAATCTGGCACTACCCTTGAATTATCATGGTCGATCCGTCTCGTGCAACAGGTGCATATAGTCGTTAGATGACGCCTCCCAAAATTTGGGTAATACGTGCGTCGGGCTGAATGAGTTAACCCTTTTGCGTGCCGGTAGCGGTTTTTGTCGCGATGATCCCTGTCGGAATCATAGCGACAAAAACCGCTACCGACACGCAAAGGGGTTAACCGCTCGCTGCCAGCGCCAACTTTTGAAGACCTGACTGACCGTATTCAGTGGCTCAGTGGCAGTGCCTGTAAAGTTGTAACTGGGCAGTATAGCTCCGCATGGTTCATATAGACAGTTTACGAGTACTTTTCCCTCGGGCCGTTTGCGCGCTGTTACTGATAACCTGATTTTAACCCCCTTTGGGTTGCCGAGAAAAAACTGAACTCGACTCACCTGCAAGAGACATAGATCATCATGAGCCCCCGCAGTTGCGGGGGCTCATGAGGATCTATGCCTCTTGCTGAGACCAATTTGTACCCATATTCCTTGGACGATTGGGGGAAGATTTCTAAATCAAAAGGTACCGTGACAGGGAAGGGGTTAAACTTTGCAGGGTTCATGAGGATCTATGCCTCTTGCGGAGACCAATTTTTATTCACGTTCCTTGGTCGCTGAATGAACGAAGATTTCTGAAAATACGTACAGTGGCAGGTACGGAGTTAATCATGACAGGGCGGCACTGACGAAGTGTTACGAGAAAAAGGATGGATTCTACTGACGTCCTGTCTCCCGTGACCCGGGTACCAGGTAGTCGTTCAACACAGACGTAGTAGTGGAGCTGCTGAAACTGATGTTTTTGCACCTGTTTAACATTCCTTGTAATAAACAGAGAGAGAGAGAGAGAGAGAGAGAGAGAGAGAGAGAGAGAGAGAGAGAGAGAGAGAGAGAGAGAGAGAGAGAGAGAGAGAGAGAGAGAGAGAGAATGGCAATGACAATAACAATGAATCTGTTTTTTCCAAGGATAAAAAGATTTAGGTCTGAAGACCTTTCTTCAGTAGTACATCTTGTCCTTGCTAAACTACTTACTCAGTCTCTCTCTCTCTCTCTCTCTCTCTCTCTCTCTAAACATCAAGCGGGCGTACTCTGGCCGTACCTACAACATCGTAACCCGCCCCACTGAGGCTAGACACCAAAACCCACACCGCCACGGACAGCTAAATGTACCCGGGCATGGCGGTAAAAACGGGCATCCCGGCCCTAGAGACCAGGGGCCTCAACACAGTCAGCGCCCTCAGCACGCAGCCAGTTCAAGCTTGGCGCCCCGATTCCGCGAGGAGCAGGCTGTGACGAAAGTCTTCAGAATGGCGCCCAGATTCCACCAAGAGCAGGCTATTGCAAAAGACTCTAGTCAGCACGATCCGAACCATGCTGACCGTACACCAGCGCCGTTTGCGTATGGCGGTAGATCAAAGGCCGGGGCTGCTCCAGAACACAAGCCACAGCAGCCCGGCTATGATAGCACATCAACACTCATGGGCGCCCCTTCCTACATGGCAGGCGGTCGACCTGTGTACCCCTACCCGTACCCCAAACCCCCAACTTTCCCCTATCCCCCGCCGCCCCCACCCCCTGGAGTGCCGCAGCTTAGTGAGAGTGACTGTGCCGCCTTGTTTTCGCTTCTTCAAAAGTTCAGGCCACGCGCCGGAAATTAGGACACGCGTGATAGCCATTTCGACATTCTTTGATAAAGTCCCACTGTGCGCGTTTTGTGGACCAATTATTGACAGTAATTTCCAATCTGCTATTATCATTTCCCGATTTAAATATACTTTTTTCACTTAGCGATTTTTAAAAATATTATACTTGTACCATTTTCTTAGACTTTAAATTTGTTTGTTTTTCTTTCTTCTTATTTTTAAGTCGTCAAATTAGCTTTGTGTATTATGAACTTTGTCGCAGGTGAACGTGCATAGTTCCTTGACAAGTCATTTTTCATTTGTTTTCTTTTATAGTTGCTGACTTTTTTATTTTTTGTTGACATAACCAAGCAAGAAAACCGTAAACATTCTGCTGAACCTAGACTAAGCGCGTGATAAACATTGTGTTTCTTTGCCGTGTATTCTTTTATTGAGCTTATTTCAAGCATTCTATAGATATTGATATTAGTTGATTTTTATTTTTTATTTTTTTGGATTATTTTTTGTGACCATATTAATTTTGTATTATATTTTTCGTTACATTTGTGTTTTTACCGACATGCAAAATCGTAATCTAAATACTGTTCCGAAACGAACAGACGAACTGAGAATTGGCCATCTTAACATATACCATCTAGTTAACAAGGTACCCGATTTATCTGTGTTCCTAAACACGCCCTTACATTTTCATATTTTTGGTGTGTCCGAGTCGAGGCTTAAAAGTTCAATAAGGGATAACTCCATTTCTGTCCCAAATTTCTCAGTACTCCGCAGAGATGCCTCAAGCCCACAACACACTGGACTAGCTGTATATATACATAATTCAATACTTGGTAACGTCAAACGGCGACAAGACTTAGAGTCAGCTCAAGTGGAAAGCTTGTGGGTAGAAGTGAAGACATCTAAATCACTCCCCGTCCTCATTGGCTTTATTTATAGAAATCCCGCAGCCAGCTGGGACTGGTATGATGACTTCGTAGCAATGATGGATAGCGTAAATCAAAATAAAGCTGACGTTGTTCTTTTGGGCGATTTTAATATTGATCTTTCTAAATCTAAAGGGTCCAATGCTGCATGGGCGTCAACAACAGCACTATTCGGTTTAGAACAGTTAATTAAAACCCCCACTAGAACCACATGTACATCTTCAACCCTGATTGATCATATTTATGTGACAAATGATGATAAAATATCAAATGTACATGTTCCCTCCTTAGCTGTCAGTGACCATAACCCAGTATGTTGCACAGTCTCCATGAAACTAGACAAAGAGAACAAAAAGAGACATAAAACAATTAAATATCGTTCTTTCAAAACATTTAATAACGGCGACTTTCTGCGGGATCTGCGCAATACTCCTTTCAGGGACGTGTATAACCACACTTCTCCTGACAGTGCCCTGTCGTACTGGATGGATCTATTCCTTGGAGTCCTAGATAAGCATGCGCCCATACGAGAAAAACGAGTTAAGCACTCTACCCTGCCACCCTGGTTAACAGTAGATGTCAAACAGGCCATGTCATTTAGAGACAAACTTAAGAAAGAAAAACAGTTTGATGAATATAAGAAACAACGAAATCGTGTTAAATACTTAGTGAGAGCGTCAAAAAAACTGTTCTTCCAGGAAATGATTAGGGACAAAAAAGATACAGCATCGGTGTGGAAAGCCCTGAATGTTATAACAAAGGGTAAATCAGCCCCTGAAATACCATCCCATTTGTCAGCTGATATATTAAATAAGCACTTCCTATCGACAGCTGAAACACTTGCTCAGTCAGCTGCAAGTAGTAACGCAGAGTACCAAGTTCCTAGTGTACTGGAAAAATACTGTGAGGCCAAAAATATACTGCAGACATTCATCATTCCTGATATTACCGTCGCTGAAGTCGGCAAATTCATCTCTAGCATGCCGAACAAAAAGTCCACCGGGATGGATGGTATAGACAACAAAATTCTGAAAATGTCACTACCATATACGGTAGAGGCACTCACTTATATCTTTAACCTCTGTATAAAACACAGCACGTTTCCAACTATTTTCAAAGAGGCCAAGGTAATTCCAATCCCTAAATCAAAAGATCTTGAAGATGTCAATAACTACCGTCCTATCTCACTTTTGTCGGCCCTGTCAAAGCCCCTTGAAAAACACATACAAAAACACCTCCTCGATTTTCTAGAAAAGGGCAATTTCATAAATATTCATCAGTCCGGCTTTAGACCGAAACACTCATGTCAGTCAGCACTGGCACACATTGTAGACAGCTGGCTGGAATCAATAAATAAAAACCTGATGTCTGGAGCTGTTTTCTTAGACCTACAAAAAGCATTTGATCTTGTCGACCATGACATTCTCTTAAAGAAGCTAGCAGCATACCATATAAGTGAAACTGCCATAGCATTTTTTAGATCATACCTAAAAGACAGAAAACAAAAGGTATATACTAATGGAAAATACTCTAAACAAGGACAAGTTAACTACGGTGTCCCCCAGGGGTCGATCTTGGGACCTCTTCTATTTATAATATTCATTAATGATTTGCCTTTGCATATTACTAACACTGATGTTAATTGCAATCTGTTTGCGGACGATACGAGCCTCCATGTTTCGGGTAAAAAAACAGCTGACATTAACATTAGCTTACAAAGTAGTCTCAGCGAGGTTTCCGACTGGTGTAGAGAGAATCATATGGTTCTTCATCCAGGAAAAACAAAGAGTATTTTAATCACTACACGACAAAAACACCAACGCCGACCACAGCCGTTACATTTACAACTGAACGCTAAACCGATAGAACAAGTCACAGAGCGTAAATTCTTGGGAATACACGTTGACGAACAATTATGTTGGGAGACGCATATAAATACAGTCTGTAAAACCATTGCTAAAAACACTTTCCTGTTGTCCCAGCTTAGACAAGTAACGGATACACATACTCGTAAACTGTTTTTTCATTCCCATATCAAGTCTCACGTTGATTATGTCTCCACAGTGTGGGACGGTTGTAGTGATGTTCACATGAACAGGTTAAACTCTATATATAAAAGAGCTGTCAAAATGATAGATACGCGGCCCATTCCTACCATAGACAAATTTAGACATCTAAACATTCTCGGCCTGCGTCAACAACTTAAGTTCAACAAATGCATCCTCGTGCACAAGATATTAAATAACATGACACCGCAGTATCTAACCACCAAATTTGTGCCACAGCAAGAACGCGAACGGTCCTCAAGGAACAATACTTTACCCCTACCTCTGCCTAGAATTGACCTCTTTAAAACTAGTTTATCCTTTTCTGGACCGTTTGTATGGAACACTATTCCTGCACATTTGAAGACTATAGCCTCACTTGGAATGTTTAAAACGAAACTTTTCGATTACCTGATGAGCCAAACATAACAACACTGGGCATTTAAACAAACCCTGATGGTTAATGCTTTTATGTAATATAATTATGCATTTATCTATATTGTTGGTGTGTGTGTGTGTGTGTGTGTGTGTGTGTGTGTGTGTGTGTGTGTGTGTGTGTGTGTGTGTGTGTGTGTGTGTGTATGGTATAAGATGAATGTTAAGTGTTATTATTATTTTGTGTCATTTTTAAAAAAAAATTTATTGTTGCTTGAAATAATATGTGTAAATATAATTTTTTTTTTTAAATTTTTTTATTATTATTATCTTTTAATTTATTTTATGTTGTAGATGTTAGCAACGGCAAGTTTGTAAAATGGCGATTTGTTTCTGTCAAAACTTTTTACCGTTGATAAATAAAGTTTCATCATCATCATCATCATCTCTCTCTCACACACACACACACACACACACACACACACACACACAGAGAGAGAGAGAGAGAGAGAGAGAGAGAGAGAGAGAGAGAGAGAGAGAGAGACGAGGGGGATGGGGGGGGGAGGGGGGGGGGGGGGGGGGGGGGTGTTTATTAGGTGAAGGCGCTGGGTTTCCAGTTAGAGCAGTCTCACGGTACCTGTAAGAAAGCTTCCTGTTCCACCTAATGTGGGGTCAAGACAGAGTACATTGACCGTGTTTTTGTTTGAATTCTTATCGTATACCTGATTTTCCAATCAATTTAAGATAAGAACACGTGTTTGAACTAAGTCATATTAACCCATTCACTGCCAGCTATCGCGCATGAACAAAAGTAATATCCTTAACCCTTTGGCTGTCCGCGGTAGTGATTTTTGTCGAGGCGATTCCCTAGCAAAGAAAAATGCTACCCAGAATCAAAGAATTGTGTTGTACTTGTCCTTTTCTAAGCGTGTTCCTTTTTTTTTTTTGGGGGGGGGGGGGAGTGGGGTGGGGTGGGGGGCCTTATTTTGGTGGTGTTGGCTGCATCGCTTTTTCACTGAGTACCAAGCATTTCTTCAGAATTCTTATACATGAAGCGATTCCGAGCAATGCTAGCGATGATCGGCTGTCAAAGAAGGCGCCTGTTAAGCGAGCTCATCTAATGCTTTAGTCAGGTTTCGTTTGCAAGGGAACGACTCCCTACAACAAAGGAGAGAGAAATCACGGCGGGTAACCAGCTTCTACCAGAAGCATAGACAACACTCCATCTCCAAGAGGCATACATCCTCATGAGCCCGTAGGGCTCATGAGGATCTCTGCCTCTTAAAGATGTGCGCAGTTATCCGCGGTGAATTCGCTCTGGTTTGCTGGAGAGAGTCGCCCAGGTTAAACGAAACATGCATGTGTGCGATGTGAACACAGTTTTTTTTTTTTTTTTCAGACACAGTGTTTCCGATGATTTCAGTGATGATGTCGCATTTCTTTTGCTCGTCAGTTTATTAACGATGTCCTCTGTACTGTGCGTATATTACCAACCTGCGCCTGCCGGCACCTTTTGCTTCTTGTAGTGCTTTGGTGTCGGGGATCTGGTTGTCCTAAACATAGTCATAATTGAAAACCTGTCAGTCCGCATCTCCGTCTGATCCCCGCAGCACATTTGTTTCACTCCACGCGCCAACTGAGACAAATAGATAGAATATGATGGCTGAATGGGAAGCGCCTGGTCCCATTTCCTCTTTTTCACTGTCATCGCCGACTGAAGAAGATGGTTCGAGGTTAGCGTCTAATGAGGCACCAAGGTAATGAAGGGCTACCCTTTTATGTATCATGGTAGAACCAAACCCTCGACATGTGTGAAAGTAAAGCCAATATGAGACTGTACTATTGTACTTTTGACTAATCAATACATCACTAAACGAACGAACGAATGAACGAATGCACGCACTAACAAACGAACGAACGAGAGCACGATTGAACAAACGAACGAAGTGAGTGTTCCTTTTGATTAATTACAGTCTAACCAATAAATCACTCAATGAATGAACGAAAGCACGCACGCACGAACGCACGAACGTATAGGCGATCTAATTATTCAATCAATCAGTCGATTCCACCGACCAGATCAATCGATCTTTAGATGAGTAAGGAAATTAATCTTTTATGTTAGCTTATCCTTTCCTGCACCCTTCTCTATTTCCGGAAATCTCGCAATGAAATGCGACATTTTTTTAAATCATCGGAAACATCAAAAAAGAGGTCCATTTTTTTAGCTCGTCAGTAGCGAACTGAACATTTCGGAATAAGAAACTGGGTGGGTGTTGAAAAACAGCAGGTGGTATGTGTGAACGCACCCTTAAGAAGCAGATACATCTGCAAGAGGCATGCATCCTCATGAGCCCCTGCATACGCAGGGGCTCATGAGGATGCATGCCTCTTGTTTGTTACATTTACGTCTGTGATTACAGGAGGTGCATGTCATGTCATGGGAAGTTTAGCGGAAGGATAAGGTTTTGCATTTCGATGGGAAATGTGATATTTCAAGCCAGATCAAACTTTTTTTTTGAAGAGATTATATCTATCCCGTGAGTGTGTGTGTATGTGCATGTGTGTTGTTGTCTCTCTGTGTGTGTGTGTGTTTCTGTGTGTGTTCTCTCTCTCTCTCTCTCTCTCTCTCTCTCTCTCTCTCTCTCTCTCTCTCTCTCTCTCTCTCTCTCTCTCTCTCTCTCTGTGTGTGTGTGTGTGTGTGTGTGTGTACGTGTTCCGTCGTGGGAACTATTCACTTTTTTAATCAATGGGTCCAACATGCTTGCAATAACGAATGAAAACAAGCAAACAAACAAACACATGAAAACAAACAGCCGAATGACAACAAACAAAGAAACACACAAATACCGACTCAAAATCTCATTTATCTACGTCTTAGGCTCTTTCCAAATTTGTTCCAGCCAGCTCTGACATACTACTGTTGGTGCCAATTACTTATTCTAGCACTGCTCTGTAACTGTCAGGATGCATCTGTATGGTGACCTGTCAGAGGACAGCCCCACATTATAAGAATTTGATAAATTTGACCATACAATAAATTGTCACGGTAGAGATATGGCCTGAGTTCGAAAGTGTAAGCTTGCAGTCAGATAGTTATAAATTAGTTCTCTTATAGTACCTGAGGCACCGACTGTTTTCTTTCACATACAGCACACAGTGGTGGAGAAACCTCTCTCAGCCGAGTGCAGAAAGCAGCGACAAACAAACGTCCAACAACTGTAAGAGGCATAGATTCTCATGAGCCCCCGCTTTGCGGGGGCTCATGAGAATCTATACCTCTTGCTGGCTCGAGTTTCCTCTATGTTAAACACGCAACTTACGAACGCATCTATTCTCCATTAAGCGAAAACAGACTAGTTAGTTATAGTCCCACCGTCCCATTTTCTCAGCGTTCTCGCAGCTTACAGTCAGTTGCAGAACCTACGCATTTCAAGGTAAGAACTGCTGTTTTTGTTTCGCTAAGTTCATTCCGGAGATATCACTTTTCCAGTGAAGGAATGCGCCCACGACGCTTAAGCCCCACTAACCCACTCACTAACTAGGCCCCGCGTGTCTCGTCCTGCGTGTTTGACGTGCCTCGTGCATCAGTTCGGCGTGCGCTCGCCACGCTTGCGGTATCGGCGCCCGGGCTGTTCGATTGCTTTTTGGAACACGCGGCTGGCGTTGACCTGGAGTCTTGACAGTGGTGGTACGTACGGCCGGAGGTGTCAAACATAATACTGAATACGTTTTTTAAGAGAAGACTGAGCTACCTAAATCGGGGCACTTTTCTTGAGATTGTACTTGTGGTGGATGCACCCCCGGCTCGGATCTAGAGGGAGGGGGTTTACATGGGGTTCCGGATCCCTTTCCTCGCCAACCCCCACCCTTTGGATCTCTCTCTCTCCCCCCCCCCCCCCCCCCATCTGTCGGCTATATGACTATTTGAAAAGGTTGTATAATTTTCCCCTTCCCTCCAACCGTCGTTTGATTTTTTTTTCGGCTAAAGCCGTGATAAGGTCCAAGGCTCTCATCCCCTCCCCCACTCCCCCCCCCCCCCAACCCCCTCTTCGTTTGACTTTCTGGCTTGTGGTGGAAAGGTTTTGACCATCTCCCCCCCCCCCCCACGTTGTTTAATTTTTTTCTCCGGTGGTGGAAACGTCTTCCATCCCCTCCCTCCTCCCCCCCTCTTCCCCCCCCCCATCCCACCCCATCCCCCCCATCCCCCCCCCCACACACCCTTTCTCGTGAAGTAACTGACCCGCCTCTACAACTGCACTCTAAACTTGCGTTACCTTTTTGTCGTTAACTCATTCGAGACGTGCCGCCTCCGGATACGCGGCTTTTGCCGCGTATCCGGAGACAGCACGTCTCGAATGAGTTAAATGATCTTTTTATCGGTAACTGTGACAGACGGGATGGTCCACGGTGGTTTGAAATTGAGTTTAGCTTTATACTCCGTCTGCCGTTCCTTATAGAAAAGTCAAGAATTTCAAATCAATGGTGACATCCCCCGCATGCAGTAGTCAGTTTCAAGTTGGCTCGGATGCGTAAGAAATAGACGTCTTTTGCAAAAAAAATGCAAAGCAGAGGGAGGGGGTTTACATGGGGTTCCGGTGTGTTTAAACTTCCGTGTTTAAATGTCCCGAAGGGCTTTAAATGTGCCAAGTAACCCACTCCTCATCCTCCCGCCCTCCCCCCCCAAAAAAAAAAAAAAGAAAAAAGAAAAAAAGAAAAAAAAAAGTTGACTCCCCCCCCCTTTTTTGAGATAACTGATCCGCTACTGCTTCTTAACCCATTCACGGCCAGTGGAGGCAAATCATCTTTTTGAAATCACTGTAACTTAAACGACGAAGGTCCCCAGCCGTCAAAAGAACATGGCACAAAGTGGTCTCAGCAAGAGGTATAGATCCTCATGAGCACCCGCAACTGCGGGTGCTCATGAGGATGTGTACCTTTTGCAATTGGGTGGTGTTCAGTCTTTTTCGGCAGTCAAGGGGTTAACCTTAAACTACCGTGACCTTTCTTGTCAGTAGCTATCACAGAGAGGCGATGGTTTTCGCCAGCCATGGTTTGAAACGGAGTTTTGCCTTATTTTTCAGTCTTCCGGCATTTTTTAAAAAAGAAATATCAACAATTTAAAATTAATGGTGGCATCCTTCTGCCTACCTTTACTAAGTCAGGTTCAAGTTCTCGTAACCAGCATGACGTGAAGAATTGACGTCTTCTTGAGACAGGGCACTGCATTCAGAACCTCCAGCTCCCATGGCCGCTAATTCACTTCCCAGCCATTTGACCTGTCAGTTAGTTGGCGCTGAGCCTGTCTGCTGACAATTCACCCCAGTCCATTCCCAGCATACAGACGGTCCTCGGGCGATGTCGACTGTAGCTGACCCGCGCACGGCCGTGCGCGGGTCATCTACGGTCGACATCGCCCGAGGAGCTTTTGCTGACCGTTTGCTGTCAGCGTGAAACCGACCTACTCCAGACAGTAAAGGGTGAACAAGTTTGAAATATGAAATATCGCCTTTATTAATGTACATAGTATGTCTTACAATAATGGAAGTATCGCCTTTATTAATGTACTTAGTATGTCTTACAATAATGGAAATATCGCCTTTATTAATGTACACAAACCAAGGGGAATCACTCAGCGCTGGACAGACAGTTAGATCCCCTGCCCCCGCCTATCAGGCACCCATTCGCCAGCCCACAGAGAAATACGCGTATTTCTCTGTGGGCTGGCGAATGGGTGCCTGATAGGCGGGGGCAGGGGATCTAACTGTTTGTCTGTCCAGCGCTGAGTGATTCCCCTTGGTTTGTGTACAATTCTGCCAGCGCTAGCCTCACCTATCTGGTTTGTGAGTACCTTTATTAATGTACTTAGTATGTCTTACAATAATGGAAATAATATCGCCTTTATTAATGTACTTAGTATGTCTTACAATAATGGAAATAATATCGCCTTTATTAATGTACTTAGTATGTCTTACAATAATGCTGGACAAAAGGGCTGACTTTAACTTATGATGTCTGAATGTTGTAAAATGAAAGCCTTTTCTGCTTTTCTTCTCCTTTGCTCGCAGCAGAGTTCGTCTTTCCGTTACTCTCAAATAGCAGTGGAAAACTTTTTATATATGTGCCTCCTCATGTGGACTGTAAAAAGAAGCATAGAGAAGTCTCAGCTGAGGAAGACACAATTGACAACCCGTTGTATAGACGAATTTTAGCAATCAAATTTGATCGAAAATCGAATGTTAGCAATCAAAGACTTCCATGGACCGGATCGCTTTAAAGGCATTTGATTCATAAGGTCATTGCGTGCAACTTCGCATTATCCGGGTTCCTGATCACATAAAATTGTGATCTCTTGCGCTCGTTGGACTTTTCTAAGAAACAAATGTCAAGCTGTTCAGTTCTTTCAAGGTGGGATCTCTGCGATCGGAAAGGCCCATACGTGTAACGCGCTCCACCCGCCCACACATCAGAAATATTCCCAGAGTTCTTTTTCGATTTTGATTTCGATAGTGGTCTGGTGTGTTACGGATCACTCAAGGCCATTCATGTCCGGCCAGCGTCCACTGCCTTTCTCCACACCTCTGCTTCGTGGGCGATCGGTTAAACCCTTCACTGCAACTGTACATGCGTTGTACGTCTGTAATCTGTGTAAACTCAATGCGAAAAGGCTCCAGCCGTCCCATCAACAACTGACACAAAGTGGTTTCAGCAATAGGCATAGATCCTCATGAGCCCCCGCAATTGCGGCTTGTCGCGGCTTGTCACGAGAGAACGTTCAGTAAACCTTCAATTTGTAGGCGTCGCAATTTAAACGGAGCCTCCAACAGCCGGAATCAACCCCCACGCGCGCAGATCGGATTTTCAATCTGAGGAGCGGCTAGATCAATGCTGGTCAGCAAGCGGCATAGATGTACATGTGTTTCCTGAAGCTGAGCAAGAGATAGATGTATAGATATCACGAGCCCCTGCTCCAGCAAGGACCTATGACACTCTGTGCCTATTGCTGACTAAAACCATACGAATACGTCTCTTACAGCTGCGTTAGGGTATTGTCATTAATTAAGAAAGCCGTTTTGGGCACCTGCGTCCATGCTTCGTTTTCCGGTGGAAAAAGCCAAGGTCACCCAGGCAAAAAGACGGGCTCCTTCTGCATGTAGCATGTCGGTTGTGAAAGGTCCTGTCAAATTAAAAGCGGCACGGCCGTCGGTATTACGCTCGAGCTATGGAGAGTTCATGTCGTACTCCATACTCATGCGCACAAAGGAGGAGACCAACGGACAAGTGTTGCGCATAAGGTCGTTCAAACTTCATAATAAAGCAAAAGTAAACCCTTTGACTGTCGGTAGCGCTTTTAGTCGCGATGATTCCGACAGGAATCATCGCGACTAAAAGCTCTACGGACAGCCAAAGGGTTAAACCCTCCGCCGGCCTAACGCGCGCGCAGTCCTGATGATTCATCAGTTTGAATCCTAGCTGTCAGCGAGAAAGCATACAGGACCGCTTGCTCTGAGCCGGCTAACTCGAAGGGACACCTTCCGGCCCCCGACCCTTTTAGGCTTGTTTTTTTGTCAGTGTACTCTCAGTCTTTTATTGTAAGACAGACACTGACAGGAACAGATGCATGTGATATATCAACCATTATTGCTTGGAGAAAATGGCTTTAAGCGTGCGTGAAGCAGGTTAAAAAAAAAAATTGCCTCGAAAGAAGAATTAAATTTCCATCTCCTCGGACAATTATGAATTTTTGGGTCCGAATATGAATAAATTCCCTGTCTAGACTTCTCCATAGAATTCAATATTTTATATTTTTCCTAGCAGTAATTATAAAAAATAGAATGATTTTTAAATTAAACACCTGTTCGTGTTTTATTCTATTCGTTCTGTCCTTTATGCACGACTAAGTTTTTCAGTTTGTTTTTTTGTTGTTGCATTCTTCAAATCTTGAGATTCGAATTACATACTTACATATTCTTAGCGCCCAGCAGAATTTAAATTACTTACAAGATGAATAACGCCTTCTGCCAAATGTGTGTACACAATTATGACACTGGGAAACCGACACCAATCGAACGCGTATCCTGTCAGTCGCACGAGCACACGCGCCTCGATTAGACACGTGCCCGCGCGAGCAGTTCAAAGCCAGCCGCCTATCTTCTGACGGACAGATCACTTGTGAGCCTAAAGTGAACACCCTTACTCTCCATCGTTCTAGGAGAAAAAACAAAAACCCTGCAAATTGGAAGAAAAAAAATCCGAAAATTGGTTGTGTGTGCTGATCTGTGATTTTGGAGCCTGCGGCTGACGCCGCAAGGTCCAAAATCACAGATCAGAACGTGTAGCAAGAACCGCAGACTCAGTCGCGGTTCCTGAGTTCCTGAAGATTCGCCGATCGGCAGATCCTCACGAAGCCTCGCACCTGCGAAAACGCATGACCATCTGTGCCTATGTAAGTCGTGCATGCTGGTCTGTGAATTTGGGCCTCGCGGCTTGAAACCGTAAGGTCTAGATTCACAGACCAGCGCTGCCCATAAAGTTCCCGTAGGAACAAAACTCCCTGTTGTCGGTTGTAGAAACTAAACGTAAACTGGTGTGTATCAACCAGTCAATACTATTAATGGAGTGGCATATAGGCCAATGCGTAGACCTACATGAGCTCCTACATACAACGTACAGTGGCTCATGTAGATCTGTGCCTCTTTGCCTGCCGATGGCTGGAAGGAGTCCCGTTTTGGAGCTGCTCAGTCAGCATTTCTTGCGCCCTATGTTTGGAAAGAGACATAAAATCGAAAACTAATCATGAAAAAAGCACACAATTCTTGTGACGCCCCTTCATTCCGTTGGTACCTTGAAGATCAAAGCCCCTCAACAACCAAAAACCCTTGCATCTATAACAGACATAGATCCTCCAGTCCCAAACCCTAAGGTTTTAGGAGGATCTATGTCTGTTATAGTTGAAGGGGGTTGGTCGCTGGTGCCGGACACTAACGGCGCGGATTGGTTTATCCGGCAGTGCCGCTCACTCCCACTGCCTAAAGCAAGCTGGAGGCCTCAGTACTCGAACAGACGCTGTCCGTGCGCGTGTTTTCTTTCAACGGACTTGGTGTGTGTGTGTGTGTGTGTGTGGAATAGCCAGTAGTTACGGACGGTGTAGGGACTTTTCAGTGGTGGTGACCGTGTGACAGACACAACTTCAAGATGGATCTGCAGGTAAACTTCTGATGTGTGATTTAACCTGCATTAACCCTTATCATTTGGAATACATCAGTGTGCGAAATAAGCTTGACTAAAATAGTTCAAGGGTAGTGCCAGAATAGCTTGGCGCCTCTAGGCGCCAAGCTATTCTGGGACCACCCTTGAACTAAAGCCATTGGTCTACATCCTCATCTGTAAGTACTATAATGTAGCTTGCATATGGCAGTGTACTAATTTGACGCTTTTAGCCTCAGTATGACATGGGTTAAATGTGTGTGCTCAATTAGTGTAGCCAATCAAATCGGACTTCAATAGCCTAGTGCTGGTTACTTCTTTCTAACAAAAAAATATGCGACAGTTATAAATTCACGTGTTTTGTTTTCGCATTGGTTACGAGTTACAGTCTACTTCGCTTATGACAGGGTCTGATATAACAACAGTCCGATATAACAATACTTTTTCAGAGGTCCCGACAGCTCTCTATGTAAATTACTTCACTCATAACAAACTTCGAATTTCATACAGCAAGAAGAAACGCTGGGTCCCCTGGCGACTAGCTATATCTGAAGTATACTTGTATATTTAACTTTAGAGCCACAAAGAGGTTGTTTTAATAAAATAACTGTCCCGATGTGAATGTTCAATTTGTAATTCATTTTGTCCGAAAAACACAGAAACACTAGAAACAATTTATTACTTGTGCAAATGATAATTAGCGTAAAGAGCAAATTATATGGAGGAAAGTTTAACCCTTATCATTCGGAATACACCTGTGTGTGAAATAAGTTTGACTAAAATAGTTCAAGGGCAGTGCCAGAATAGCTTGGCGCCTCTAGGCGGCAAGCTATTCTGGCACCACCCTTGAACTAAAGCCATATCTTATCTGTAAGTACTATAATGTACGGCTTGCATATGGCTGTGTTCAAATTTGAAGCTTTTGGCCTCAGTGTGATATGGGTTAACCCCTTAGCTAATACTGATGATACCGCTCCGCGGAAAAGACGCGTATCGTCAGTAGCAGTCATGGGGTTAAATCTGAATGAGCTAATTGATTTTGTCCTCAGTCTGGAAACTAAAATCACTGAAGTATAGTCCCGTGATGGAATTAACTCGGATTGTGGCGTGGTTTTGTGTCAGCGTCATTGTCACTTTAGAAGTCGGGAACAATCGACATGGTACGGTGCCTGCCTATGAAACACTTTCAAGTACAGGCTGCAGATGAGTCCTCCCCCCCCCCCCCCGCCCCCCGCGAGAGGGGAGGCTAGTGCATGAATATTCCCAAATAAGATACTGGACCTGCTTAGTAGATTTTTGTTTTTGCCGCCTACGACCGGTTTCGCCCCAATCGTGGGGCTCGTCAGGTAGGCGTACGGCGTAACCTGACAAATTGCAAACACAACACCAGTCCTAGCAACCGCTTCCAGAATTTACTGGTAGCACCACTAGTATAGCGCGGATTGCATCCCTAAAAGCTTTATGTGTCGTTGCAGTGGAATAAGACAGATTAATTTGAAAAGTCAACACCTAGGCAATTTTGTGGTGTAATTATTCTTTACTTTTAAACAAAGACGTCGCCCAAAGCCAAAAACATGCACTCGATCAGATCAGCTCCAAGAGACGTAATTTTTTATTTCAATTGTGCGAATGCTCTGCTGTGATAATGCCATGGAATTACAGGCTGGTAAGCTTGCCTTGTGTCATCTATTACATGAATATGTAACTGCAGTCTTATATCCCGTTCATATGTGTAGCTTTCTGTACTGTTAGGCCATTGACCTGTGAGAGAATGAGGTGTGTTTGTGTGTGTGAGTGTGTGTGTGTGTGTGTGTGTGTGTGTGCGTGTCTGTTTGTGTGTGTGTGCGTGCGTGAGTGCGTGTGTGTGTGTGTGTGTGTGTGTGTGTGTGTGTGTGTGTGTGTGTGTGTGTGTGTGTTACTGTAATATTTGTTGTAGTGTGTAGCAAGGACAAGATTGAAAATAGGTCTGTGAACTAATCTTTTATCCTTGTTATATAAAGTTTCATTTCATTTCATTTCATTTTATTAGAACATCAGCTGCCCTTTTTGTGACTGCATCGCTCACTAGATCTATAAAAAGAGGGTAGTTGGAGAGAAGGAATGACAGACCTATCAATTTACATATATGTACCCACTCCATGAAGTTTTTCCTTCTTTGACAGATGTATTGATTTATTGTATAACAAGCACATTAATATTCTTGAGCTTGCTGGATATACTTTCCTTCCCAAAATCCCTTGCGCGCGCGCCAAGAAGACTCGATCTTGATGATACTTGGATTTTCAAAACGGATACGCGAAATATGCTCACACTGCAACATTAACAAGCTCCTTATGTGTAGTAGTAATGACATACTTCTTAGTGCCACATGGACGCTCGCAATTTATAAACTATACATACACACGAACGGAGAAAAGACGCAAGGAAACGTGCGAGTCGCTGGACTGACAAGTGAAATTGACGAGATGTCAGCTGGCGATATGGACAACCTGAAAAAAGAACTAAAAAAACAAATATGCTGGCATTTTCCGCAAGTATGCGTGATCTAGTTACAAGTAGAATTTACTCAGTAACACGCACGGTTATACAATGCACTGATGTCTTCGTAGTCAGACGAAATTTACGCGCTGAGTCGACAACCATAATTATGCAGTCGTGTGCCATTTATGTATTTTGTCTGAACACTGCAATCAGCCGCAAAATAAATGACGCGAGGTACAGTTTTGTTTTGGACTGGGTACATAAATTATATTGAGCAACATTTTGCTTGATATAGTGCCGATAACCTACAGATGTGATTACTTGACCCGAATCAAATATCCTCGTCTTGCGACTCGGACATTTTGAATCGGGTCTCGTAATCACATCTACCTGTTATCGGCATATATCAAGCAAAATGATGTTCAATAATATATCATATAATTTTCATTGTATAGCAATGACAGTCTCAATTTTCTCAAGCATGGAAAAACATGTCCTTTTGCCAAATAACGACAGATCTCGGACCTTGTTAGAAGCGAGGTAGTTTGTCGTATTGTCACATGTGGTGCCAGAAAATCTTGTAGCCTCCGGCACCCCGAGAAAGTCTAGCACCGCTCTTGAACTATCAGGGTTGATGCAGATCGCCCTATCCTGAACTGCAACGCAGTCTTTTGTGTACGTACATTAGGATTTCGACATTTTACTAAAATTGGGATATCATTTTTTTTATCTCAGCGTGTTAGCCACTTGCCATGCACACAATAATCTGTTTCCGACCCAGGCGGATAATTTGCACAAAAAAGTACAATTTATGCCCCCGTCCATTTTATGGCTTCCCGTTGAGTGCTGGTCTGTGATTTTGGATCTTAACTCATTCGCCGCCAGCAGCATCCGAATGCGCGGCTTATGCCGCGCATCCGGATGCGGCTGGCCGCGAATGAGTTAAGGCCTAGAGCCTTAAGATCCAAATACCCGGACAAGCACCCATGTAGGAAACAGCGAACGGCGGCTGAGATCTATGACAGTTATGTGCAGGCACCAAATACAGCAGGTAAAATTCCCCCAAACCCTAACAACTTTATATTTCTTGTATTACATGTCGTTTTAATTTACTCTTAGCCCTTTTGCTGTCGGTAGCGGGTTTTTTTCGACGTCATGTGATTCCTGCAAGCACTACTGGACTATTCATTCCGGACACACTCGATCATTGAATTAGAAGGTCGGTTGGTTGGTTGCACGTTGCTTAGCGTCCCGACAGCAACAAGACGTCTTCAATACGGCCCTGCGCTGTTTGTAAAACACCCCCTCTCCACCACCCCCTCCGTCCCTCCCCCCGCCCCCCAAAAAAGAAAAAAAAGCGCTGTTTGTAAACACCCTCTGCTGCCACCTATAAAAAAAAAACACCAAACAAGTAAACAAACCAACAAACCAACAACAAAAAACAAAACAACCCCCCCCTCTCCGACACACACACACACACACACGCACGCACACATACACACACACACACACACACACACACACACACACACACACACACACACACACACAAACAAACAAACAAACAAGCAAAAAACCAACATCCAACCTAATATTGAAATGGGCGGACACATGTGCGAGATCTGCGTGGTCGGATAAGTAAGAGTTGGGGTGGGGGTGGGGGGGGGGGGGGGTGACCCCGTAAAGCCTTGGTCCGGGAGCCGTCTCGGCGCCTGAGGGATAAACAACATGATTTTTATGAAACAAAAATATAAATATCTAAGCACTTTTTTGGGCTTGACCTGCAATCTAGCCGCTATATTTCCAATTTCCTATCAGTGTAAAAAGAAAAAGGTTCGATATTTTAAAATACGGAAATTGCCCGGTGAGAGATTTTGAAATGACTGATTTCCGTCTTGTGCAATTTTCATCCATTTGGACTCACAATAACGATATCTCAGCTGTATCGGGCCTCTATTAGGGCTGTGTGCATGTTGCGGCAGACCGTTACGGTACAGTTCAAAGGTAGTGCCAGATCAGATCCGTTTGCCAGTGTTATGTTTCCAAGGTTAAATGTTGGGTCGAGTTCACTTTTTGTCAGTCCACATTAGTGGGATTAAATCATTAACCCCTTTCACTGTCGGAAAAATGCGAACACCACCCAACCGGGAGAGGCAGAGAACATGGGCAGCTGCAAGATGCAAAGAACCTCATGAGCCCCCGCATTTGCGGGGGCTCATGAGGTTCTTTGCCGCTTGCTGACCTTAGTCACATCAGCGTTCCCTGGATTCCTTTTACGCTGAAGTTATGCTCTGAAATACGCCCAACGGCAGTGAAGGAGTTACACTATGTATAATTCTACACTGTTTACGATGTGACGTGATACCATTGTCCTGATGGAAGTGGATAGGTCTTGACTCATTCGCGGCAAGCCGCATCCGGATGCGGCTGGCCGCGAATGAGTTAATGTGCGATAAACACTGTCAGATGATCGATTCACCGACTTCATTCTGTGATCTGATGTCCTGTGAAAAAAATACGGTCTTGTATACAACTTTGAACATCACTTCTAGAAGTTCGATTTACCGATATCTCGCTTTGATCTAGTATCGTGACAAATACGTACAGAAGATGAGCTGACATGCTGAAGCGCGAACGGACAAAATTACAAATAAGGGGAGATGGGGGAGGTTGGGGGGAAGAGGGTGGGTGGGTGGGTGGGTGGGGTGGGGTGGGGTGGGGGTGGGGGTGGTGCGTGGTGGCGGTGTTAATTCTGCCGTCTTTCACTCCATCTAAATCCTCCACTACCACAATACAAGTCGAACATAAGCACTATCTAACACTGATCTTCATGGGCCCCTGCTTTTTGCAGGGGCACACGAAGATCTATGCCTCTTGCTTAGTCTCATTTGTATGAATTGTTTCTTCGAACGGAGGGCCTATCAGACGTCTAGTCATCAGATGAATCTTCAATTTGTACTTAGATAAAATTATACGTCCTACGCACAAGATCAAAGGTACCTTCATTTCCTCGCGATCAGCAGGACAACAAAGATGCTAATACACCCCATTGTAGACCATACTCCCTACGGCCTCCTCTGTTCGAAAAACGTGTCCCAATGTAAACAGCATGATTATTTGTATGCCGGTCTATCGTTTTAGAAGCCTAACGGCCTACGGACTTCGTATAAGTCTGCATAATACATGCTTACGCAAAGGCTATAGGACGGAAGTCGGCTGCAGTGGGCCCGCGCATGACAGTGCGCGGGCCCACTGCAGCCGACTTCGGTCCGATGGCCTTTGACGTGACGGGTGTAATCATGACTCGCCTCATCACTGTCTTGTGTAGGCGGATGAAGATGCGTGAACAACGATACCAGCGGAAACAGCAGGTGACACTGTCCAGACAATATTGTGGAACGTGCGGGAGTAATTTGATAATTCAAGGGTAATGCCAGGTCCCTGTCTTGCCCCTACGGCATCCGGATGTCAAATGGTCGTAATTTGAAGATGGTAGCCATAAATATGGCTCGCTACGGGTGTAACCTGCTCAGTACCATGCGACGCAGATTGTGTTTCTGCAATATTCGTTGATTCAACACCAAAAAGACCCCAGCTGTCGTAGAAACATGGATTCAAAGTGATGTCAGGAAGAGGTATAGATCCTCATGAGCCCCCGCAATTGCGGAGGTTCATAAGGCTCGATACCTCTTGCAGCTGTGTGGTGTCCATTGCAATGAAGTGTTTAAGGAACAAATATGACGTGTTCGTTGTACTCGTTATGATCTATGCTGTTTGCAGCTGGGTGGTGTCCAAATTTTCTCGGCACTAAAGGAATTGAAGAAGTGGTTTCATCAAGAGGCATAGATCATCATGAGCCCCCGCAAGTGCGGGGGGTCATGAGGATCTCTACCTCTTGCATTTAGGGGTGGAGGGGGGGGCGGGGAGGGTAGTGCCCGAATGTGCTCTGCATTAAAGAGCTTAACCCATTTAGCCCTGACGCACTACAGCAGTAGATGGGTCGACCATGATAATTCAAGGGTAATGCCAGATTAGCGTGGCGCCTATCGGCGCCAAGCTAATCTGGCACTACCCTTGAATTATCATGGTCGATTTATCTCCTGCAACAGGTGCATAGTCGTTAGATGATACCTCCAAAATTTGGGAAATACGTGCGTCGGGCTGAATGAGTTAAAGAAGAGATATGCAGAGTTATGACGTGTGCGTGTGGTTGCTGTGTTGCAGCTTGATGCAGAGAGGCGGGACCACGGCAGACATCATGGCTCTCTTCGACGTGCTGACGTCCGCGGAGCGCCAGTACCTGTATGACCTCGTTAACATCAGCAGTCGCTCCGAGTTCCACCAGCTGCTAGAGCCGGACAAGATGCTCGTCAAGGAATATGAGCAGGCGCTCATGGGTATTCCCGAGTATGTGCTGCTCAAGCACCTCCTCCTGTACGTGCCGCCCATCCTCATCGTCTTAGGAACGTTCGGCAACGCTTTCTCCTTCGTGGTGCTGAGGCGCCGAGCTATGGCCAAGGTGTCGTCTTACCTGTATCTAGCGTCGCTGGCCGTCGCCGACTCACTGGTGCTGTACGTGGGTCTGCTGAGGCTGTGGCTGGGGGAGCTGACGGGGTACGATTTCCAGCACACGGGGGACTGGGCTTGCAAGACCGCCGTGCTGTTCGGCTACATGGTGAGTGACGTGTCCGTCTGGCTCATCATCGCCGTCACCGTGGAGCGCTACATCGTGGTCTGCTTCCCGCTGAGGGCGTCCACCATGTGCAACACGAACCGCGCCAAGAAGGTGATCATCTTCCTCGTGCTGCTCATGTTCTGCATCAACCTGCACTTCTTCTTCACCGTCAGCATCAGCGAGGACAGCTACGACGGCAACAACATCAGTCGGTGTGAGGCGGCACCCTTTCACGAGCACCTCGTCAATGAGGTAAGGAGCTAGTTAACTCATTCAGCCCCAACACACCACACAAAGACATGGCTCGAGCAGGATAGTTCAAGGGTGGTGCCAGAATAGCTTGGCGCCCATAGGGGCCAAGCTATTCTGGCACCACCCTTGAACTACCGTGCTCGATCTGTCTCTAGAATTGTAATACAGTCCCCCAAAGGGCAGCTTCACAATTTGGAGATTTCGGTCCTGTGGCAGAATGTGTTAAGTCAAGTCAGATTTTATTTGTCTCGCTCTCCGGGATCTGTCTTTGTCCCGGATATTGTTTATTCTTTTGTATTTTGTTTTTATATAAGCAAGCTAGCATTGTGAAGATACAGCATAATACGTCGGGGACCACGACCTGACTAGGTGTCGATGGGTTGCTCGAAACGTCTCTTTTTATGTTTAACCCTTTAGCTGTCGCAAGCGCTTTTTGTCGCGATGTTTCCCAGCAGGAAGCATCGCGACAAAAAGAGCTACCGACAGCCAGAGGGTTAAAATTTCAAAGTATTTTCGTATCGTCTTCTGCAGCCCAGACATGGCATTTGTGCAATGGCTGTCCCTGTATGGAAGGGTTTGATTTTTTAACACTGACGGTATCGATCGGCAGAAAAAATGCGTGGTCATGCGGGTTTTTTCAACCCCCGCCGAACGGTATTGCCAGTAGCGGTCAAAGGTTTAGACGCGGAAATTTCCATTCACAACGTTTTGAATTGAGCCTGCATTTTGCTTCCCTTCATCCTTTCCTTCTGCAAACTTAAAGACACGCATAAATATTGTTTTTTTAATTAATGAAGTGCAAAGTTTGAGGTTGATATATTTGTTAATTTTTGACGCCATAAGTCTATGACGCACATACACGCACTGTACACCTCATTCGCTATAAATTCAAGGGAGAGAAAAAAAAAAGCAAATTTCAGCACGGAATAATTGTAAGTTAGAACTACACACCTGTCTCGGAAGAAAAAAAATGTTAACACACTTTTTGCACAGCTGATAAAATCGAAAATCCGCTATAGTAGCTCAAGAGACTACCAGCAGTATCAAAATCCACTATAGTAGCTCAAGAGACTACCAGCAGTATCAAAATCCGCTATAGTAGCTCAAGAGACTACCAGCAGTATCAAAATCCGCTATAGTAGCTCAAGAGACTACCAGCAGTATCAAAATCCGCTATAGTAGCTCAAGAGACTACCAGCAATATCAAAATCCGCTATAGTAGCTCAAGAGACTACCAGCAATATCAAAATCCGCTATAGTAGCTCAAGAGACTACCAGCTGTATCAAAATCCGCTGTAGTAGCTCAAGAGACTACTAGCAGTATCAAAATCCGCTATAGTAGCTCAAGAGACTACCAGCAGTATCAAAATCCGCTATAGTAGCTCAAGAGACTACCAGCAATATCAAAATCCGCTATAGTAGCTCAAGAGACTACCAGCAGTATCAAAATCCGCTATAGTAGCTCAAGAGACTACCAGCTGTATCAAAATCCGCTGTAGTAGCTCAAGAGACTACTAGCAGTATCAAAATCCGCTATAGTAGCTCAAGAGACTGGCAGCAGTATCAAAATCCGCTATAGTAGCTCAAGAGACTGCCAGCAGTATCAAAACGTCTACGGGCCCACGACGGTCGCAGCGGGCCCGCGCACAGTCGTGCGCGGGCCCACTGCGGCCGTCGTGGGCCCGCGTACAGTCGTGCGCGGGCCTACTGCGGCCGTCGTGGGCCCGAAGACGTTTTGCTACTGGGGTAGTGCTCTAAGCAAACTCGGTCATTGTATTTTAGCAGATGACACGGCCTCTTTCGTGAACCATGGTCTGGAACTTTTATCCAAATAAAAAATATAAATCAGAAATATTGCTACTGACAACCGAGAAGCAGGTGGTGCCGGGAATAAAAATGACATTATTTGCGCGTGTGTTTGTCGGTCTTTTGAATTTAAACCGTTCGGCTCTAGCATCTTAAGGTGCGAATCACAGACCAGTACGTTCATTGATTTTGCTGTCCACACGTAACAATAGGTCTGTCAATGCGCGATTTCGTTAGGCGTGAGACGCCGACAGGCGGTGGCATAAAGCAGTTTCTGGTTTGTTCCCTTAAACCCTGACACAAGGAGACAGATCAACCATGAATTTAAGGGTGGTGCCAGTATAGCTTGGCGCCTTCAGGCTCCACCCTTGAAAACGATCTGCTCCATGGCAGGCTTTGACTGCCAAAATTCGCCGATACAAAGGATAAGTAATGTTGTGTAAGACTTTTCTACCTTTCTTTTCACAATCCATGTGACTAGGGCCGCGTACCAGAGATTTTCCACTGACTTTTGAACGTCAGTACCGGAAGGAACTCTCCTGCGTACAAAGAGGAAGAGGAGCAGAAAAGCCTTTGATTTTACGACGTTCAAACTTCTTGATTTTAAACGCAAAATAATAGTAATAATAATAATAATAATAATAATAATAATAATAATAATAATAATAATAATAATAATAATAAATAATAATAATAAATTCTTTAAAAAAACTTCTTGATTTAAGTTAGCCTTTTTGTCCAACATTATTTTAAAACATACAGAAAACTCAAAACTAAACACAAGGAGATATTGTGAACTATTTACCCTTTATTTCCTGGAGTAGATCGCTTTAACTATCACGCTCGATGGATATCCTAAAATGGGTTACGATATTAGTGACAGCTCCCAGATCTGGGATAATGGAACGCAGAGCTCATTGCGTTGACACTTTCTTATTCAGTTCTCAACCTGAGAGTGGACCTTAGGTTCCTACTTTAAAACAAGAATTGCAATACCTGGCAATCCGCTCACCTGGGCTCAGTTGCACGAGTGAGCTGTATCGCAGCACCTTGCTTAGTGGCTGGCGCAGGAATAAGCCCACTCATGCAACTGGCCCAATGGCAGTGAAATGAAGCGTGAGCCCTCAGCTGGTCTTCCTGGTTTTATTACGTCGCCTGGAACTGTGAAAGTGCGTAACTTTGCAGAGTTGACTATGCAATGCACAGTAATAAAAGAAAATTGTAAAAAAATGTTTGGTCTCTCGGTGCTTGAGAACCGCAGAAATTTACTGCTGAGTAAATTCTTGTCCCTTCCGGGGGCGCACAGACATGAATGATGCTAGCAAGAGGCGTGGATCCACAGGAGTCCCCACAGCCGCGGGGGATCATGAGGATCCATGTCTCTTGCATTTTTTTTTTCACTGTATTCCGGGGGATTAAGACATCAGCAGGACTGACGCCAGACTAACTGGTAGATTAAACAGTAATAAAGGACTTTTCTAGGCTTTATGAAGAGAGAGAGAGAGAGAGAGAGAGAGAGAGAGAGAGAGAGAGAGAGAGAGAGAGAGAGAGAGAGAGAGAGAGAGAGAGAGAGAGAGAGAGAGAGAGAGAGAGAGAGAAAGAGAGACTGACTGACTGACTGACTGACTGAAACTTTATTTATCAAGGATTGAGATATTAGGCGCACAGGCCTTTCTTCCAATCTGTCCTTGCTACATCTACTGACATATAATAACAGGCAAAGCTACTTTACACTCACAAACATCGAAAGTAATGCGAATTACAACAACACTACAAACAGCAACAATTATTTAACAAAACACACAGGTACCCATACGAAGATTTTAGCACGTGTCATAATATCCGTTTGCGGGAGCTCTCCCCGCAGAAACTCCCACCCGGGGGGCACGCAAGTATACTTTCACTCGAATGACATGCTAAGCACATCGTTTGAATAAACTGTGCACCGGCACTGCATCCCCTGACCAGGTCTATACGGGAAGCACCCCCACAAACTGGACGTGAGCGTAAATGGTATGATAAAAAATAATAGTTGCATAAAAAGAAATTAAAATATATTATGTTTTGACAACATGAGATAATCAATTTACGTTGCCTTGGATAAGTGCTTGTACAGTTTTGCTTTAAACGCAGCTAGGGAATTAACTTGTTGTAAATGCAGAGGAAGAGAATTCCACTGGAAACCACCTGAGTATGACAAACTGGATTTATACAAATCAATGCGGGGCCGTTTTATGCTCAGGTTGCTCCGAGAGGTGCTGTATCTCTTCTCAGTAAGAGTAAAGAGTTCCGATAAGTAGCCGGGGGCCTTACCGTTAAGAGCTTTGTGCACTAGTACGCACTTGTTAAATACTAAGTGTTTGTCAAGAGGAAGGAGTCCAGCTGCCTCAAGCCTCACCTCAGTGGGTAGAGATGAGCTAGGAATAATAAGTTTGGCTGCTCTCCTGTATAGCGAATTTATTTTCTTGAACTGGACCTCGCTGCAGCCATCCCAAACTGTTGAGGCATAATCAATGTGGGACTTGATGTATCCATTAAAAAATAGTTTACGCGTGTTCAGATTAATGACCGCTTTCAGTTTAGACAGTAAAAATAATTTCTTTGAAATTGTCTTTCCGATGTGTATGAGATGAGGCTGCCAACTAAGTTGGTTATCTACAATTACCCCTAGTAAACGGTGCTGTTCTACTTGCTCTATGGGGACAGCTTCGAATGAGAGGTTTAGAGGCGCGGGTTGCAGCTGGTGTTTCTGACGTGTTGTGACTAGCATGCTTTTAGTTTTAGCTGGATTGACTATCATTCTATTTCTACTGCACCATTCAGATACCTCTTGTAGGCTCTGCTGGAGGCTGTTGGTTATATCAGCTACAGTTTACCGGATGCATGTAGCGTCGAATCGTCAGCAAACATGTAAAACTCAGCACTAGCACATGTGATGTGTAGTGGTAAATCATTAATAAAGATACAGAATAACAATGGGCCCAGAACCGAACCCTGAGGAACACCAAGTTCTACCTTACCCTCTGTGGAATAGTTACCATCTACATAGACGGCTTGTGTTCTCGCAGAAAGATAAGAGTTAAAGAATGAAAGGGCTGACGGGCTGTTGTTGTTGAAATAAACATTAAGTTTCCTCAGCAAAATTTCATGATTTATCAGATCGAACGCTTTTTTCAGGTCCAAGAATACCGTGCCAGTCATTTTGTTATTGTTGATGTTATCTAGCCATGAATCAACCATACGTACTAATGCTGAGTGGCATGAGTGTTTGGGTCTAAACCCGGACTGGAACTTATTTAACAAGGACCGTTCGTCGAGGTACTGGAGGAGATGCTTTTGAATATACTTCTCAAGTGGCTTTGATAAAACAGACAGAAGAGAAATGGGACGAAGGTTATTTACATCAGTAGTATCTTTGGTCTTGGGTATAGGAACAACTTTTGCTTTTTTAAACGCCACAGGAAAAGTCTTATACTGTAGAGATAGAGAGAGAGAGAGAGAGAGAGAGAGAGAGAGAGAGAGAGAGAGAGAGAGAGAGAGAGAGAGAGAGAGAGAGAGAGAGAGAGAGAGAGAGAGAGATTGTGACAATGCCAATGACAATGATTATTTATTTTACAACGGTGAAAGTTTTGGCTATCAAAACCATTTTTCGAACTTGCCGTTGCTAATCTAATCTACAAATAATGCACTAAGTGTGAAAATATTATATTGAAAAAAGATAAAATGAATAAAAAGAAAAAGAAAACTGCACACACACGCACACACACACACACACACACACACACACACACACACACACACACACACACACACACACGTGCACACACACATACACGCACACAAACACGCGCGTGAATGCACACACAGAATAATTAGGATCGCTGTGAAAATATTACGATAATGACGTGAGAAAAAAATGAATAAAAAGATAAAGAAAACTGCACACACACACACACACACACGCACGCACGCACAGACACACACACACACACACACACACACACACACACACACACACACGTGCACACACACATACACACACAAACACGCGCGTGAATGCACACACTGAATAATATAGGGTCGCTGTGAAAGTATTACGATAATGACGTGAGAGAGAAAGAGAGAAAATGAAATGAAATGAAATGAAATGAAACTTTATTGAAATGAAATGAAACTTTATTTCTGAACGGAAAAAGCAGTTAGCACATGTGCCATTTTTCACGCTTGCCGTTGCTAATCTACAAAGGTACAACTCTGCTAAAGGTACAAAGCTACTAACATACAAAAGTACAAAGCTACTAACGTAAAAGTGCACATAATTTAACCAGTCGTTCAAAAAAGATGGATAAAGTAAAATGGAGGGCACCAATTATGATTGCTAACAATGTGAACGAGAAAAAAAGGAAGAAAAAAAAAGATAGTCTTTAAAATTCCTTCTTTCACTGAAATCAAACACGCGCGCACGCTCGCGCCGCAAGCTCAGACACACACACGCACGCACGCACGCGCGCGCGCGCACACACACACACACACACACACATACACGCACACGTGCGCGCGGAGGTTAATATCAAGGCTTTAGGCGATGGAGATACCCGAACCAGTGAATGAGCTGTTAAATAGCAGGTACTTGAAGAGGCTTTCCTTGAAAGAGGGGAGTGAACCAGTGTGTGTTAAGTGCGCTGGCAGTTTATTCCAAAACGAGGCGCCCGAGAATGAGAGGGTGGTTTTAAATAAATCTATCCTCGGGCGTGGTGTGATGAAGTTTCGCCTTGATGTTGAATAGCCTGAAGCTGCCTTGTTGAAGAGCTTACACAAGTATTCTGGGTGGATTTCATTCCAGATTTTATACATGACTACCCCTTTGTTAAAGAGATGGTGCTTGTCAAGAGGAAGCATTTTTAGTTTTTCAAATTTTTGGTCAGCAGAAAGAGCTGGATCAGGCAGGATCTGCTTCACTGCCCTGCGATGCAAGGAGTTAAGCCTCTTCAAGTGTATGTCACCGCTGCCGTCCCATGTCGTGGAGGCATAATCGATGTGGGATTTGACATGGGCATTGTAAAATAAACAATCCAGACCAAAAAGGTGACTGCCAAGCGTGTAATATGCAAAGAAGTACCCAACGGAGAAAGAAAAATAGTTTGCGAGTGTCGACATCAATAATATATTTTAGCTTAGACAGCATAAACACATTTTTGGACACAGTTTTACAGACAACATTGATGTGAGATTGCCATTTCATATGGTTATCAACAATAATTCCAAGTAGGCGATGTTCAGTTACTTGTGTAATGGTGTGGTCTTGGATTTCCAGGCTAAGAGAGAGAGAGAGAGAGAGAGAGAGAGAGAGAGAGAGAGAGAGAGAGAGAGAGAGAGAGAGAGAGAGAGAGAGAGAGAGAGAGAGAGAGAGAGAGAGAGAGAGAGAGAGAGAGAGAGAGAGAGAGAGAGAGAGAGAGAGGATAATGACACTTTATTTAACAACGGTAAAAAGTTTTGACAGAAACAAATATTCATTTTACAAACTTGCCGTTGCTAACATCTGCAACAAAAAATAGGCTAAAAAAAAAGAAAGAAAGAAAATGATATTAAAGACATTATATTTACACACATTATAATAATAATAATAAAATAATACCGTTATTATATAGGCGCTTTTTCTCAATTTTTGGGGAAATCGACTTAAAGCGCCGCGCCTGAAACCCAACACACACACTCACGAAACAGACACGGATTTACGCCATTTAAGACAAACAGTACAAGACAAACGAAGGGCCAGTCAGCTACTGAAGTTACAGAGAATTTTGATCGCTTGTATTTGAAATTTGTAAAGTAGCCTGAGACCGGTACCAAAGTGTGGGGGGTGGGGGGGGGGGGGTGTGGAAGAACCGGAGTACCCGGAGAAAGAACCCTCGACAGTCCGCCCGAATTAACGGTGACACTTACCAGAGGAGAAAAGTCCAACGCCGGAACCCGGTATCGAACCGCGCACCTTTGGCATTGGTGGCAGGCGCCTTAACCACTGCGCCACGGACCGCCCCATGCAACAATAATTTAAAAGAAAATAGAAACAAAATATATAAAAAATATATATACACAGAATAATAGTAACACTCAACATTCATCTTACACCCATACACAAACACTATACATAAATGCATGTGGTACTATCTATCTATCTATCTATCTATCTGTCTGTCTGTCTGTCTGTCTGTCTGTCTGTCTGTCTGTCTGTCTGTCCGTCCGTCCGTCCGTCCGTCTGTCCGTCTGTCCGTCTATCCGTCTATCTATCTCCCGTAGTCTTGCCGACCGTTGGGGCACCACTGATGACTTGGCAACCAGCTCCCTCCATACATCTCTGTTCTCTGCCATTCTTAGCGTATCGCCCAGCTTCAGTCCTGTCCACTCTGAGATATTGTTCTCCCATCTTTCTCTCTGTCTTCCTCTCCTTCGTCCTCCTTGCACCGTGCCTTGCAGGATTGTTTTGGCAAGCCCTGCTGAACGCGTGACATGCCCATACCACTTCAGTTTGCGTTTTCTCACAATGGCTAATAGGTCTTCATAGGGCCCGATGGCTTGCCTGATTCTGCTTCCCACTTCCTCGTTCGTGATGTGATCTCTGTATGAAATGCCAAGCAGCCTTCGAAAACATCTCATTTCAGAAGCTTGTATCCGCTTTTCGAGGTCTGCTGTGAGGGTCCATGACTCGCAGGCATCCAAGAACACTGAGGTGACTAAGGAGCGCATCAGTCTGATCTTGGAGCAGAGTGTGATGTTTTTGTCCTTCCATATGGTCTTCAGTCTTGTCAGTGCTGTTGTTGTCTGCGCAGTCCTGGAAAGTATTTCTAGTTTTGATCCCTCATCTGTAACAATGGCTCCTAAGTATTTGAATTTATTAACGGTTTCCAGTTTTTGGCTTCCAATCATGACGTCAGTGCCAATGCCACTGGTGTTATTGGTCATCAGTTTGGTCTTCTCTGCACTGATTTCCATCCCATACGCAATGGCTGTACTGTCCAGCTTTTCCACCAGCTGAGCTAGCGCCTTCTCTGTTCCTACAAGGCCATCAATGTCGTCGCAAAGCGCAAGTTTCTGATTGTTCTGCCTCCAATACTTAAAGTTCCTTCATGATCTTTTAGAGCGTCTGTCATGATTCTTTCCAGGAAGATGTTGAAAAGAGTAGGTGAGAGAAAGCAGCCTTGTCTGACTCCGACTGTAGTCCTATACCAGTTTCCTATTTTGCCGTTGAAGCAGACTGCGCTAGTGGCCTTGTTGTAAAGGTTTGCTATGACTTTGATCAGGTTGGCATTGATGTTGTATAGCTTTATGGTGGACCAAAGGGCTGCATGCTACACCCTGTCAAACGCTTTCTAAAAATCAACAAAGACATGATAGAGGTCTTGCTGGTGCTGGAGGTACCTCACACATAGAACTCTCAGGTTGAAGATCTGCTCAGTTGTGCTGCGCCCTGGTCTTTAGTCTGCCTGTTCCTCAGCGATGATTTCCTCTGCCTGTGGCTTCAGCCTGCTCAGTAGGATCTTTAATATGACTTTTTTGGTTGGCATATAAGACTGATAGTGCGATAATTCTGGCACTGATGTAAATTGCCTTTTTTGGGGAGAGGTATTGGTCCATGGTGTGGGCCAATCCCCTGACTGCCAGATCTTATTGCAGATTGTTAGTAAAGCGCTTATCATGTTTTCTCCCCCTTATGGACTAGCTCTGCAGGGATGTTGTCTGCTCCTGCTGCCTTCCTTTTTTTCAGCGACTTCACTGCAGCCTCTACTTCTTCTCGGAGGATGGGATAGTTGCCATTGTTGGTCACGGGTGGGTTGACAAGTATGCCTGGGTCCCCTGTAGCTCGGTGGTTGAACAAATCTGAGCAGTACTCTGTCCATCTCTTCAGTATGTCTTGGTCTTCCGTAAGACAGTTCCCTTCACTATCTTGAATGACCGAGGAGCGTCCTTGTTTCACACTGGTCAGGTCTTTCACAAGCTGGTGTGTTTTTTTTTTTGCTATTATTTTTGGTCAGATTTTCTTCTACGTGTTTACACTGATCAATCCACTTATTCTTTGCCATTTTTATGCTTTTCTTGATCTCCGGGTTAATTCCCCTGTATTGTTTAGCTCCTTTTACCTCTGATTTGTTTTTCTTTAATTCTTGACGCTTGTCACATGAACAAAGATGTCAGCTGTAACCCAAGGTTTCTTTGCTTGTCGGTGTTTGCCAAGGATCTCACTGGCTGTTTGGGTTACAGCAGTGTTAAATGTCTCGATCAGTGTGTCCACGTTACGTGTCTTCTGCACCTAGAAGTAGCAGTGGCGCGAATTGTCCTCCTATCTTTGCCTGAAAGGCTTCCGCTGTCTTTCAGCTTCTCGAGATCAAACTTGATTCTGGTGGGACCCTGCTTGTTGACCTTTTTTTTATAGGCGGAGTCGGAAGGTCATCATCACTAAGTCATGGTCGCTTCCAATGTCTGCTCCTGGAAAACGTCTTGTCTTGGCAATGTTCACACTGGTTTGGAAGCGTCTCTTCACCATGATGTAGTCAATTTGGTTATGGGTCTCTGCGTTCGGGCTGTGCCATGTCCACCTTCTGGATGCTTTGTGTGGGCCAAACGTGTTCATCAGCTTTTGATCATTTGAGCTGGCAAATTCCAGGAGCCTTAAGCCTCTGTCGTTGGTCTCTGCATTGCAGTAGCGTCCGTATGTGCCTTTCCAGTTCCTAGCAGCATCCTTTCCTATTTTGGCATTCCAGTTTCCCTGCACCACAAGAACGTCTTTCTTGGGGGTCTGGTCCAGAACTTCTTGCAGTTGGTCATAGAAGACTTCTATTTCCTCATCGCCATAGTCTGTTGTTGGGGCATAAACTTGTACAATGGTGATATTAAATGGGGTTGCCCTCAAGCGTGTGGTGATAAGCCTACTGGAGACTGGCCGACAACTCATGATGGTGTTCACGATGTCTTTGTGGACGAGAAATCCGACACCCTGTTCGTGTTTGTCTTTTCTGCCACTGAAGTACAGTTTGTGGTTTTCCTGGGTTGATGTTTTCCCAAGGTTCTTCCATCGTACTTCGCAAAGTCCTAGGATGGTCCAATGGTATCTGTTCATTTCATGTGTCAGTTCCTCTACCTTTCCAGGCGTTCTTAATGTTCTGACGTTCCAAGTGCCAATGCTGATGTTGTTTCTGGCACGGCGTTTTGACGGTGATGGTGCAAAAGTAACACACTCAACACCTCTGCCCTGGCACAAGACAGAAGGCGCGATCATTGTTCCGGGCGACGACCGATCCGGTATGGATTGAGGTAAGGTTGTCATTGCAAGTGATGTGTCTTGGGCAAAAGAACCTGGCGGAGCCCATCCCTCTCCAGGCTGTTAACCACAACCGAAACTCCACATAACTTGTGGCTCGTCTTGGTCTTGGACACATGGCCGATGAGACCCTCTTGGGACTCCTTCGCCCTGGGTGGTGACTTCATCAAGGAAGTTCATACACCCAATCAGGTACCGTGTCAGCACCCTAGTCTTTGGTTATTCAAAACCTAACCTGCAAGGCAGCAGGGGACTCGTGGAGGGCGGGGTCGTCTATGTCCCGTGCAGATGTGAACATCTGCCCACTGCCCACTTTTTAAATAAATGCCCAGTGATGTTATGTTTGGCTCAACAGGTAATCGAAAATTTTCGTAAGATTCCAAGCGAGGCTATAGTCTTCAAATGTGCAAGAATAGTGTTCCATACAAACGGTCCAGAAAATGATAAACTAGTTTTAAAGAGGTCAGTTCTAGGCAGAGGTAGGGGTAAAGTATTGTTCCTTGAGGTCCGTTCGTGTTCTTGCTGTGGCATAAATTTGGTGGTTAGATACTGCGGTGTCATGTTATTTAATATCTTGTGCATGATGATACATTTGTTGAAACTAAGTTGTTGACGCAGGCCGAGAATGTTTAGATGTCTAAATTTGTCTGTGGTAGGAATGGGCCGCGTATCTATCATATTGACAGCTCTTTTATATATAGAATTTAACCTGTTCATGTGAACATCACTACAACCTTCCCACACTGTGGAGACATAATCAACGTGAGACTTGATATGGGCATGAAAAAATAATTTACGAGTATGTGTATCCGTTACTTGTCTAAGCTGGGACAACAGGAAAGTGTTTTTAGCAATGGTTTTACAGACTGTATTTATATGCGTCTCCCAACATAGTTGTTCGTCAAAGTGTATTCCCAAAAATTTACGCTATGTGACTTGTTCTATCGGTTTAGCGTTCAGTTGTACATGTAACGGTTGTGGTCGGCGTCAGTGTTTTTGTCGTGTAGTGATTAAAATACTCTTTGTTTTTCCTGGATGAAGAACCATATGACCCACTCTGCACCAGTCGGAAACCTTGCTGAGACTACTAAGCTTTGTCAGCTGTTTTTTTTTTAACCCGAAGCATGGAGTCTCGTATCGTCCGCAAACAGGTTTCAGTTGACATCAGTGTTAGTAATATGCAAAGGCAAATCATTAATAAATATTATAAATAGAAGAGGTCACAAGATCGACCCCTGGAGGGCACCGTATTTAACTTGTTCCTTTTTAGAGTTTTTTCCATGGGTATATACCTTTTGTTTTCTGTCTTTTAGGTATGATCTAAAGAATGGTTTGGCGGTTTCACTTATATGGTATGCTGCTAGCTTCTTTAAGAGAATGTCATGGTCGACAAGATCAAATGCTTTTTGTAGGTCTAAGAAGCTCCAGACATCAGGTGTTTATTTATTGATTCTAGCCAGCTGTCTACAATGTGCGTCAGTGCTGACTGACATGAGTGTTTCGGTCTAAAGCCGGATTGATAAATATTTATGAAATTGCCCTTTTCTAGAAAATCGATGAGGTGTTTTTGTATGTGTTTTTCAAGGGGCTTTGACAGGGCCGACAAAAGTGAGATAGGACGGTAGTTATTGACATCTTCAAGATCTTTTGATTTAGGGATTGGAATTACCTTGGCCTCTTTGAAAATAGTTGGAAACGTGCTGCGTTTTATACAGAGGTTAAAGATATAAGTGAGTGCCTCTACCGTATAATTTATGGTAGTGACATTTTCAGAATTTTGTTGTCGATACCATCCATCCCGGTGGACTCTTTGTTCGGCATGCTAGAAATAAATTTGCCGACTTCAGCGACGGTAATATCAGGAATGATGAATGTCTGCAGTATATTTTTTGCCTCACAGTATTTTTTCCAGTACACTAGGAACTGGTACTCTGCGTTACTACTTGCAGCTGACTGAGCAAGTGTTTCAGCTGTCGATAGGAAGTGATTATTTAATATATCAGCTGACAAATGTGATGTAATTTCAAGGGCTGATTTACCGTTCGTTATAACGTTCAGGACTTTCCAAACCGATGCTGTATCTTTTTTTGTCTCTATTCATTTCCTAGCAGAATAGTTTTTTTTTTTTACAATAAGACTAGGTATTTAACATGATTTCGTTGTTTCTTATATTCATCAAACTGTTTTTCTTTCTTTATTTTGTCTCTAAATGACATGGCCTGTTTGATATCTAATGTTAACCAGGGTGGCAGGATGGAGTGCTTAACTCGTTTTTCTCGTATGGGCGCATGCTTATTTAGGACCCCAAGGAACAGATCCATCCAGTACGACAGGGCACTGTCAGGAGAAGTGTGGCTATACACGTCACTGAAAGGAGTATTGCTCAGATCCCGCTGAAAGTCGCCGTTATTAAATTTGGTGAAAGAACGATATTTAATTGTTTTTTGTCTCTTTTTGTTCTCTTTGTCTAGTTTTATGGAGACTGTGCAACATACTGGATTATGGTCGCTGACACCTAAGGAGGGAACATGTACATTTGATATTTTATCATCATTTGTCACGTAAATATGATCAATCAGGGTTGAAGATGTAGATGTGGTTCTAGTGGGTTTTTTAAACTAACTGTTCTCAACCGAATAGTGTGGTTGTTGACGCTCATGCAGCATGGGACCCTTTAGATTTAGAAAGATCGATATTAAAATCGCCCAAAAGAACAACGTCAGCTTTATTTTGATTTACGCTATCCGTCATTGTTACAAAGTCATCATGCCAGTCCCAGCTGGCTGCGGGATTTCTATAAATAAAGCCAATGAGGACGGAGGGTTATTTAGATGTTTTCACTTCTACCCACAAGCTTTCCACTTGAGCTGACTCTAAGTCTTGTCGCCGTTTGACGTTACCAAGTATTGAATTATGTACATATGCTGCTAGTCCAGTGTGTTGAGGGCTTGAGGTATCTCTGCGGAGTACTGAAAAGTTTGGGACAGAAATGGAGTTATCGCTTATTGAACTTTTAAGCCTCGACTCGGACACACAAAAATATGGAAATGTAAGGGCGTGTTTAGGAACACAGATAAATCTAGCACCTTGGTAACTAGATGGCCAATTCTCAGATCGTCTGTTCGTTTCGGATCAGTATTTAGATTACGATTTTGCATGTCGGTAACAACGCAAATGTAGCGAGAAATCTATTACAAATATGGTCACCCCCCCAAAAAAAAAAAAAAAAAATAAAATAAAAAAAAAAAAATAAAAAAAAAATCAACTAATCTTAATAGCTATAGAATGCTAAAAGAAAAAGATCAGTAAGACAAGACACGGCGGAGAATCACAATGTTTATCACGCGCTTAGTCTGAGTTCAGCAGAATGTTTACGGTTTTCTTGCTTGGTTATGTCAACAAAAAAATAACAAATTCGGCAACTGTAAAAGAAAACAAATGAGATGTAACTTGTCAAAGAAACTATGCACCTTCACCTGCGACAAAGTTCGTAATACACAGAGCTATTTCGACGACTTGAAAATAAGAAGAAAAACATAAAAACAAACAAACAAACAAAAAAACCCAAAAAAACAAAAACAAAACAAGAACGAATTTAAAGTCTAAGAAAATAGTGCAACTATAAATAATTTCGAAAATCGCTAAGTGAAAAAAGTATATTGAAATCGGGAAATGATAATAGCAGATTGGGAATTACTGTCAATAATTGGTCCACAAAACGCGCACGGTGGAACGTTATCAAAGAAGAAGAAACTGATGCAAATCACGACTCAAACACACGCTGTCAAAATGAGAAGGGCGTGTCCTACTAATATTCATACACTGTCGAAATGGTTATCATCTAGGGACGCGTGTCCTAATTTCCGGCGCGTGGCCTGAACTTTTGAAGCAGTGAAAACAAGGCGGCACAGTCACTCTCACTAAGCTGCGGCACTCCAGGGGGTGGGGGCGGCGGAGGGTAGGGGAAAGTTGGGGGGTTGGGGTAGGGGTACACAGGTCGACCGCCTGCCATGTAGGAAGGGGCGCCAATGAGTGTTGAGGTGCGATCATGGCCGGGCTGATGTGGCTTGTGTTCTGGAGCAGCCCTGGCCTTTGATTCAACGCCATACACAGAAGGCGCTGGTGTACGGTCAGCGTGGTTCCGATCGTGCTGACTGGAGTCTTTTGCAAAAGCCTGCTCTTGGTGGAATCGGGGCGCCAGGCTGAAGACTTTCGTCACAGCCTGATCCTGGCCGAATCGGGGCGCCAGGCTGGAACTGGCTACGTGCTGAGGGCGCTGACTGTGTTTAGGCCCTTGGTTTCTAGGGCCGGGATGCCCGTTTTTACCCCCATGCCCGGGTACATTTAGCTGTCCGTGGCGGCTTGGGTTTTGGTGTTCAGCCTCAGTGGGGCGGGTTACGTTGTTGGAGGTAGGGCCAGAGTACGCCCGCTTGATGTTTACAGCGAGAGCACTGGTGCCACGCTTGTTCGGATGGATGGCGTCTCTAAACCAACCGCTCTTTACATCACCGGTCCTTGTGTAGAACACTTGGTCGTTGTCAATGAAGTTGACCTTCAGCGAGTGGCACACCTCTCTGAGACAATGGTTTGTGTATGTGACGCATGGATCCGGCTGCTGATGTTCGTTGTTCGTGGGCAGGATGGACGAGATGAAGATTTTTCCTTGGGGAAGACTCGTCTGGCAGCAGAAATCACATCCTTGCAGCCTTTCTCGCCGATGACGAACCCACGCTTATAGTCATTGATGCCGACATGCATGACGACTGTGGTCGGCATCGTGAAGGCGCTGGAGGATGCCGGCTCTGTCGAGGCCTGACACTGACACGACCTGCGCCTTGTGGTGGTGCCAGTGATGCCGATGCCAGACGTATTGGCAGCACCAGCACTGTTGACGCTGTCGCTGATGGTGGTGCCAGTGCTGCCGATGTCAGACGTATTGGCAGCATCAGCGCTGTTGACGCTGTCGCTGATGGTGGTGCCAGTGCTGCCGAGGTCAGACGTATTGGCAGCATTAGCTCTGTTGACTCTGTCGCTGATGGTGGTGCCAGTACTGCCGATGTCAGACGTATTGGCAGCACCGGCACTGTTGACGCTGTCGCTGATGATGGTGTCAGTGCTACCGATGTCAAACGTATTGGCAGCACCAGCACTGTTGACGCTGTCGCTGATGGTGGTGCCAGTGCTGCCGATGTCTGACGTATTGGTAGCACCAGCACTGTTGACGCTGTTGCTGATGGTGGTGCCAGAGAGAGAGAGAGAGAGAGAGAGAGAGAGAGAGAGAGAGAGAGAGAGAGAGGGAGAGAGGGAGGGAGGGAGGGAGGGAGAGAGAGAGAGAGAGAGAGAGAGAGAGAGAGAGAGAGAGAGAGAGAGAGAGAGAGAGAGAGAGAGAGTGAAATGAAATGAAATGAAATGAAATGAAATGAAGTGAAATGAAATGAAATGAAACTTTATTTTCCAGGGATAAAAGAATAGGTGCGCAGAGATTTTTTCATTCTTGTCCTTGCTACAAACTACATGAAGAGAGAAAGAGAGAGAGAGAGCGAGAGAGAGAGAGAGAGAGAGAGAGAGAGAGAGAGAGAGAGAGAGAGAGAGAGAGAGGGAGAGAGAGAGAGAGAGAGAGAGAGAGAGAGAGAGAGAGAGAGAGAGAGAGAGAGAGAGAGAGAGAGAGAGAGAGAGAGAGAGAGAGAGAGAGAGAGAGAATGAATGAATGAATGAATGAATGAATGATACTTTATTTCTCAAGGATGGAAACAATAGGCGCACAGGCCTCTTTTCATGTTTGTCCTTGCTAAACTACAACATTAAAAGCAACATTAAAACAATATGTTAACAACACAAAACAAGCGGCTACACCCACAGGTCACTTGTGTTACATTCCGATACAAGTTCCAAACTCGCTGAAGATTACACACACACACACACACACACACACACACACACACACACACACACACACACACACACACACACACACACACACACACACACACACACACACACACAGAGCAAAATGACAGGGTCTGGGGGGGTGGGGGGGGGGGCGGGGTACGATGTAAAGTGTGTTTATAGAAAGCGACTGCACACTTATGATACAGCTACTCATGTGTAGGAATTTAGTGAGCAGGCAAAACACCACTATAAAGAGAGATATTATGTAAAAGCTAACAAGTGCAAAACAGAGGACCACAGGAAATCATTGACATGACTTTTTTGGACATATTTTCTACGTTTCTTTCAAGTTTGCTCAGAGATGTATTTAAAAGCTTTTGTCTTAAACAATGGAAGATGTCTCGTTTGCTGTATATGTGGAGGAAGTGAGTTCCATAAACAGGCACCCGCGTTAGAAAGGCTGGATTTAAACAAGTCAATTCGGGGCCGTTCAATGACGAGACTGTTCCTCAAAGTGCTGTAAACCCTTTCGCTCTCAGTGAAAAGCTTAGCCAGGTAGAGGGGGGCTTTCCCGTTCAGTGCTTTGTGCATAAGTACGCACTTATTAAACGTAAGGTGTTGATGTAAAGGAAGGAGCCCTGTTGTCTGAAGCGTTTCCTCCAAAGTTAGAGAGGGGATTGGGAGGATCAGTTTAACTGCGCGATTGTATAGAGAATTAATCCGCTTAAGGTTAGCCTTACTACAGCCGTCCCAAATAGTAGATGCGTAGTCAATGTGAGGTTTAATGTAGGAGTTGTCTTAGTATCAATGATAGATTTTAATCTGGACAGTAAAAATAGCTTCTTTGATAATGTTTTCCCTAGTTGTGTTAGATGGGGCAACCAGCACAGTTGGTCATCAACAATTACCCGGAGGAGGCGATATTCCTTGACTTGCTCAATGGGAACTGAATCAAAAGAGAGGTTAAGTGAATGGGGGCGGAGCTGGTGCTTTTGGCGTGTTGTGATTAGCATGCTTTTCGTTTTGGATGGATTTACAAGCATTTGATTATTTTTGCACCACAGTGAGACCTCCTGAAGACTAAGCCGAAGATTGCTTGATATTTCAGGTACAGTTCTCCCGCCAGCGTGAAGAGTTGAATCATCGGCAAACATGTCACATTCGGTATTTGGATTGGATATATGAAGTGGAAGATCATTTATAAACAAACAGAAAAGTAACGGTCCTACTATGGATCCCTGGGGCACGCCATACTCAACACGCTTTTCAGAAGAGAAGGTAGCATTGATGTACACAGTTTGAATTCTCCCTATGATATATGAACGAAAGAATGAGAGTGTCCCTGGGCTGTTATTGTTAAAGTAGCAGTCTAGTTTCTCTAATAACATTTCGTGGTTTATAAGGTCGAACGCTTTTTTTTAGGTCTATAAAGACAGCACCAGACATTTTGTTTCTGTTGACGTTGAGCAGCCAAGTGTCAATCATACGAACCAAGGCAGTGTGACACGAATGTTTAGGGCGAAAACCGGATTGATATTTATTCAGGAGAGACATTTCTTCCAGGAATTCGAGAAGATGTTTGTGTACATGCTTCTCAATAGGCTTCGATAGAATAGATAATATGGATATAGGCCGAAAATTATTTGGATCAGATGTGTCTTTTGTTTTAGGTATAGGTACCACTTTAGATTTTTTGAAAGCCGCCGGAAAAAATATTATTTTGAATACATAGGTTGTAAATATAGGTTAAGCTTTCCACAATGTATGGAAGAGAAAGTTCGAGGATAAAACCATTGATACCATCAATGCCAGCTGACTTTTTGTTCTTGAGACTAGAGATAAATCTGCCCACTTCATGTACAGCGATGCAGGGGATATTAAAAGCATCGCCCGCGGACAGTCTTTGCTTACAAAAGTCACTAAGCTTCTGCGATGCGACATGTTCCACCTGATCCAAACCTTCAGCATGTAGTAAAGATTTCGGGGCGAAAATGAAGTGGTCGTTAAATGCATCGGCTGTAAGGTTGGCAGTCGTATTTGCAGAACGATTTTTACTATTGTTAGTTAGTAAGTTTAAAACTTTCCATATTGAAGGCGGATTCCCGCCGCGTATTGTTTTCTCTACCAGTGCTTTTTGTGCCTCCCGGATAAGGTTTTTGACTCTGTTACGTAACATTTTGAACTGAATAAAATCTTTGTCCCGCTTGGCTCTATTTCTGGCTTCCATGGTTTGTTTAATCTCCTCCGTAATCCAGGTGGGGGACTCACGGCACCGGACTCGTTTCCTTTTTAAAGGGACATGCTTATTTAGCACTCCGAGGAACAGCTCAAGCCACAGTGAGAGCGCTACATCAGGGTCATTGTGATTGTAAACTTCATGGAACGGCAAAAAACTGAGGTCATGAAGGAAACTATCTCTATCTAGTTTTCTAAAACATCTGTAAGTAATGTATAAATGTCGGGTTCGGCTCTGTTTAGGAACATAACATGACCATGTACAGGTGATGGGAAAGTGGTCAGTGAAGGGACATTAGTTTCAATGATAGCTTGAGGGTTGTTAGTAAGATGTGGTCAATCAAAATACACGAAGAGTGGGTTACTCTGGTTGCAGTGGTAATCATCTATTTTAGTCCAAACAGCATTGTTGTACATTGCCACATCGAATGGGGTTTTGAGATGTCAATGTTAAAATCAGCGAGAATAAGATAAGATAAGATAAGATAGTTTATTGCCGTATGTTTCCATGTACAAAGCAATAAAAACATTGGAATTTGTCTTGATGTCAGTTACTAAGACTAAACACACACACACACACACACACACACACACACACACACACACACACACACACACACACACACACACACACACACACACACACACACACACACACACGCACACACATAGTAACATCTGATTCAGTTAAAAACTGACTGTACACATTCGTTCTCACTCGCCACTCTCGCTCTCTCCAAATAGTCCGGTTGATCAGAGAGAGCGTGAACAGCCAGAGGGAAAAACACTGTTGCGGAATCTGCTGGTCCTGGTACTGATGGACCTATACCTGCGCCCGGATGGTAAAATTTGGAAAAGCTCATTGACGGGGTGGGTGGAATCACTGGAGATAAGACTTTCTCTACATAAGAGACGCTGCTGGTACAGTGAGTAGGCTAGGAAGATCTCTGCCTATGATTTTTGAAGCGGTCTTGACCACCCTACTCAGTCTGATTTTCTCTTTGGCTGTGATGGAACCATACCAAACCGTGATCGAAAAGGTGAGCACGCTCTCAATCACAGCTCGGTAGAATTGCATCAACATGTGGGCACCGAGACCGAAACTTTTCAGACGTCGCAGGAAGAACAAGCGCTGCTGTGCTCTTTGGACGATGAGGCGAGTGTTTTCCTCCCACTTCAGGTCACATGACAGGGTAGTGCCAAGAAACTTAAAGTTCTGGACTGTTTCAATGATTTCACTATTGATCACAAGAGGGGGAGGGGGAGGGGACTGTTTCTTTCTAAAGTCCACAATCATTTCTTTTGTTTTGCCAGAGTTCAGTTCAAGGTTGTTTTTATTACACCAACTAATTTGTCTCAAACTGACTACGGTAAGCGGATTCGTCTGAGTTTGTAATGCACCCTTCCACTGTGGTGTCATCTGCAAATTTCAGAACTTTAGTACTGGCATGGCATGAAGCACAGTCATAAGTAAACAGGGAGTAGAGCATAGGGGAGAGCACACACCCCTGAGGCGTGCCCGTGGATAAAGTGAGGGTGGATGACACATTTCCACCAATTTTAACGACCTGTAGTCTCATCAACAGGAAATCGAGGGTCCAGAGGCACAATGCCTCTGGAACTCCGATTTGCTGGATCTTCTGGTACAATTTGGATGGAATAATGGTGTTAAAAGCAGAACTGAAATCAACAAATACAATTCTGGCATAGGTGTTTGGGATTTCAAGGTGTTGTAAAACATAAAACAAACCAAGTGACACCGCATCCTCCACGGAACGTTTTTCGAGATACGCGAATTGAAAACAATCCAGCAGAGGGTCGGTAAATGTTCTCAGAAACTGGCGGACCAGGCGCTCAAGCGGCTTCATGACAACTGAGGTCAGAGCGACCGGTCTGTAGTCATTTAGAGAGGACACTTTGGAATTTTTCGGAACAGGAATGATAGTGGACCTTTTGAAACACTGAAGAACAGTGCACTGAGAGAGAGAGACATGTTGAAAATGTCAGTAAAGACGCCCGAGAGCTGGTCCGCACAGTTTCTGAGTAAGCGTGGAGAAATGTTATCTGGACCGGCAGCTTTACTGCTGTCTAGACGCTGAAACATGCACCTGACATCGGCGTCTAGAATAATGAAAGGAGGGTTCTCAGTATGACTCCTCTCCACAGAAGGAGGTGGGGTCATATTCTTTTTGTCAAAACGACTATAAAAGTCATTCAGAGTGTCTGGGAGAGACGCATCTGTAACATCAGCAGTCTTGGAAGCTGGTTTATAGTTTGTAATGTCTTTGAGGCCTTGCCAGATGTCTCTAGGGTTACTAGCTGCGATTTTCTGTTCTAGTCTGTCTCTGAAGTTGCGCTTGGCAGTCTTAATTGCTTTTTGTACTGCATACCTGGCTTGTTTGTAACTTTCTCTGTCATTGTCTTTGTATGCGTCATGTTTTTCCTGGAGTTTGTGTTTAATGTCTACTGTAAACCATGGCTTGTCATTAGGAATGAGTATATCCCTGCCTGTGTCATTCACTTTATCCATCACCTGTACAAAGTCGTCATACCACTCGGCAGTGGATGCTGGATTCCTATACACAAAGCCAACTAGCAGTGGCGAAGTGTTAGGAAGCTTGACTTCCAACCACACGCATTCCACCTCCTTTGTCTCAAGATCAAGACTTCTGCGTACCCTGTGCTGAACGGTGCTGTGCACATAAACAGCTAGCCCAGTATGACCAGGAGAAGTTGCATCACGTCGAATAAGAGAAAAATTCGGAATACTGACACATGCGTCAGTGATTCGAGAGTCCAGACGAGATTAAGTGAGACCAAAGAGGTGGAAATGTGACGGCTGGTTCAGAAACAGGGAGACATCATGTACTTTCGGATATAAATGATACACATTTAAATGTCCGACTTTCAGTCCTTGAGTGGCTGAGCCAGTGGATCCACTCGCCATATTGTTCGTTGTATATAGACACTAGTGTACACACGACGACAAAAGACCTTTTTATAAAGTCAATAGTCAATAGTTATCCTTTCTCTTATAAGTCTATACGACTGGTCTTTGTACAGAAAAAAAAAACAACAATTTAGATAACTAAGAGTTCACGAAAACTTTCACTATACAGTCACACTCCGGCCTCAAATGAGACGAGAGAGAGAGAGAGAGAGAGAGAGAGAGAGAGAGAGAGAGAGAGAGAGAGAGAGAGAGAGAGAGAGAGAGAGAGAGAGAGAGAGAGAGAGAGAGAGAGAGAGAGAGAGAGAGAGAGAGAGAGAGAGAGAGAGAGAGAGAGAGAGAGAGAGAGAGAAAGAGAGAGAGAGAGAGAGAGAGAGAGAGAGAGAGAGAGAGAGAGAGAGAGAGAGAGAGAGAGAGAGAGAGAGAGAGAAATTGAATTGAATAGAATAGAAACTTTATTTTCTAAGGATGAAGACAGTAGGCACGCAGACCTTTTTACATGTCTGTCCTTAATAACATTTTAAATAAATATAACAGCAGAAACGGTAACATGACAAATAAATAAAATAAAAAGAAGAGATAATAATAATAATAATAATAATAATAAACAGAAATATCTCTCTCTCTCTCTCTCTCTCTCTCTCACACACACACACACACACACACACACACACACACACACACACACACACACACACACACACACACACACACACACACACACACACACATATATACACGTTCAGTCAGATGTAAGGCAGCACAAGGGTAACGCCCCGCATGATGCCTATTACTCAAGTGATGCGTTACAATCACGCACGCACCCACACTTACAGACGCACGCGTGCGGATACATTGGATTTAAATAAACCTAAAAGTGATCATAGACTATATGAAAGAATATTAACACTAAGATTTCAACTAAAAACTGAAAGAGTAAAGTTAAAACTTTAAAAGTAAACTATTGAACACTAACCGTCAACCGTAACTATTGAACTGAAAATATCACACATACACACATACACAGACACACACACACATACTGACACACGCACATGCGCACACGTGTGCTGGTTGTAAGGCAGCACAAGAATAAGGTAAAACACCCATTACTCGAGTGATGCGTTACACACGCGCGCACGCGCGCGCGCACACACACACACACACACACACACACACACACACACACACACACACACACATACACACTCAAGTGATGCGTTACAATCACGCACGCACGCACACACACAACACACACACACAAACATACTCACACGTGCACATGCAATAGATTTAAATAAACATAAAAATGATCATAGATTATATGAAAAAATATTAACTCTAAGATTTTAAGTAAAAACTGAAAGATTAAAGTTAAAACTTCAAAAGTAAACTATTGAGAGAGAGAGAGAGAGAGAGAGAGAGAGAGAGAGAGAGAGAGAGAGAGAGAGAGAGAGAGAGAGAGAGAGAGAGAGAGAGAGAGAGAGAGAGAGAGAGAGAATCAATGAATCAATGAATCAATGAAACTTTATTTTACAACGGTTTAGGCATTGACATCGTCATCGACACAGCCATTTTACAAACCTGCCGTTGCTAACAACTACAAGACTAACTACAAATATACATACATATAAGTAAACATAATACTTGCAAAGAGATGACAACACTATTCACATAGACAGACATACTCATAGACTCACAGACACCCCCCACCCCACCCACCCCCCTTCACACATAGACAGAGCTAAGTAGTCCAAATGATAATTGAAAAGGATAACAGACTTAATTGGGAATAAATTGGACCCAGCATAAAAAGAAACATATAATACAAGTGGTTGAGTCATCCCTACGAGTGATCCACAAAATATTTGAAGAGACCCTTTTTAAAACAGGCTAGCGAGGAGGCGGATTTTACATGGTCTGGAAGGGCATTCCAGATAAGTGCCCCTGAGAAGGATAAGCTAGTTTTATATAGATCGATCCTTGGTTTTGGGACTATGAAAAGCTTTCTGATGTTTCCAAGCTTGGACTCAGACTTACGGAACAAAGTGGAGATGTACTCAGGTGTTTTGCGTTTCCACACTTTGAACATAAAGATTGCTTTGTTATATTTAAAATGATCTTGAAGTGGCAGGAGACCTGCTTTTGAGAGCTTTTCTTCAGTGCTAAGGTGTTGATCAGGGCAGATTATTTTGGCCGCTCGTCTGTGTAGGGAATTGAGTCTCTTTAAATGGACCTCACTACACCCATCCCATACCGATGACGCGTAATCGATATAAGAACGTATGTGAGCGTTATAAAATAGTTTACGGGTATCTGAATCAGTATAATATTTCAGTTTTGATAACATAAAGAGATTTTTGGCTACTATTTTTCATAAGGCGTCTGTATGAGCTTGCCATTTTAGCTGACTGTCGATTTTAATCCCCAGTACTCGATGTTCATTTACCTGTTCTACCTGACTACCTTTAAGTGAAAGGTTAAGTAATAGAGGCATTATCTGCTGTTTTTGGCGCGTGGCGACTACCATCGATTTCGTTTTGGCTGGATGAACAACCATAGAATTGTTTATACACCAAGCTGATACTTCATGAAGACTTTGTTGTAGGTTGTCGGAAATTACCTGTATATCTTTACTAGTAGTATGAACTGAGGTGTCGTCAGCAAAAAGGTCGCATTGTACATCTTGGCAAGTAATATGTAGAGGCAAATCATTGATAAATAAGCAAAACAGTAGAGGGCCCAGTACAGACCCTTGGGGCACACCGAAGCTTACATCTTTGAGAGAGGAGTATGAGCCATGAACAAGAACCTTTTGTTTTCTTTTAGTAAGGTAAGATGTGAAAAAAGCAACTGCGTCTCCGTTATTGAGGTATGTGTGAAGCTTAGCAGTCAGAATAGTATGGTTAATCAGATCAAAAGCATTCTTAAAATCCAGATAGACTACTCCTGTTAACTGTGACTTATTCATACCCTTGAGCCATGTGTCAACAAGGCGTGTAAGTGCTGTGTGGCATGAATGCTGCGGACGAAATCCGGATTGGAAAGGGTGGAAGAGCTTACGGTTTTCTAGGTAAGCAAGCAGGTGTTTATGAACGTGCCTTTCCAGTGGTTTGGACAAAACAGATAATAAAGAAATAGGCCGATAATTATTAGGATCAGAACGATCTTTTGTTTTTGGAAGTGGAATTACTTTGGCATATTTAAGTTCGTTAGGAAAAGTGTTATGCTGGATACAGAGATTATAAATATAAGTTAAGGATTCTACAATGTATGGGAGAGACAGTTTAAGTATTTTCGGGCTGATGTCATCAGGCCCCGAGGACTTTTTATTTGGAAGGTTACTTATAAGTAAACCCACTTCATGAACAGCTAACATAGGGATGTTGAAGGGGGCTGTGCCCATTGTTCTTTGTTGACAAAACTCAGACAGCAAATTTGAACGGTGATAAGTGTTATCCTGGCTTGGCGATATTAGAGATTTGGCAATCGAAAGAAAATGGTCATTGAATGTATCAGCAGTAAGATTAGTGGGAATGGTAGTTGCGGTACTTGGAGACCCCCTAGTAAGTGTGTTTAGAAGGCGCCATATAGTAGAGGTATCTTTGCTGTCTTTAACCGTGTCACGAACTAACTTTTTTCTTGCCTCTCTGATCATGTATTTAACACGGTTACGCTGTTGCTTATATTCAGTGAACATTTTATTGCTACGTAGATCGTTTCTAAGCGCCATCGCCTGCATGATTTCCGGAGTAAGCCAGGGAGGAAGAGTGTTAGATTTTACCCTCCTCTCGCGTAGAGGAGCATGTTTATTAAGTACATTTAGGAAAAGAGAGTACCAAATACTGAGGGCGGTATTAGGATCATAGGACAGGAGCACGTCATTAAAAGGAGTATTTTCTAGATCAAATAGAAATTCGTCTTTCCTGAAGTGTTTGAATGTCCTATACGTTATAGTTGTATGGCCGTTCTTTTTTGGTTTAGGGAGTTTAGAAGACCAGGAGCAAGCCACAGGATAATGATCACTAACACTAAGATTTGAGACATCAACGTCAGAGACGGCTTTGGGTTTATTAGTATATATGTGGTCAATAAGCGTGGAAGTAGTTGGAGTAATTCTGGTGGGTGATTTCACTAACTGTACTAAGCCAAACAGAGATGACGTTGAGCCCCAGGCGGGGTGCGGCTTAAGTAAATCTATATTAAAATCGCCCAATAGAAGAATGTCGGCCTTCTTTTTTAAAGCTCTGTCAAGGTTATGACTAAACTGATCGTACCACTCAAAAGTTGCGGCGGGATTTCTATATAAGAACCCAATTAATACCGGTTTTGATTTCGGACACTTGACTTCGACCCATACGCACTCCACCCCCATCATTTCTAGGTCGACGCGTCGATGAACTAAATGCTGGATAGAATTATGAATATAGACAGCGATGCCAGTTTGACCGGGAGACAAGGGGTCTCGTCTAATAACTGAAAAATTGGGGATACTGATTGCTGCATCGCTTACACAGGAACTCAGACGCGTCTCACTGAGTCCAAACAGGTGGAACGGTGTAGGATCGTTAATATATACAGATATGTCGGCTAGTTTGTTGTACAAATGAAACACATTGAGGTGCCCTATTCTCATAACTGCACCTTTGATGGAAAATTCGCTTGGACTTATTACAAAATACAGAGTGCACAAGATAAACAATGAAGAAACAATTGAATACAGAAAAACACGGAAATAAAAAATACTATAAAACTATAAAACGATAAAAGGCCACGTAATTGAATAAAAGTCCTCCAGAGAACAAGTAGCAGTTAAGCTACTGAGCTCTTCAAAAAAAAATCTCGCTGCGGGAGTGACTGAACCACAAGAAAAAAGTGACGCAACTTGAAACGCCGCATGGAACACCTGTATGTTCGGCTGTCACTAAGTTCCCTTCTTTGTCGTTCCAATACAATTTTAATTAAATCACTCAAGCTAATAGTCTGTCTCACTGTAAAGACACGAAAGAGGCTGAAAATTAAGTCTTTCTTAAATGAGCACAATCTTTACAGTGTAAACTAACACAGTCTCTGGTGGTAACACTCAATGTTACTGTCACATCAGTTTATGACCAACGCGGCTAGAAGGTAGAACCAAAGTAATCAATAAACAGCACAGTGGATGCAGACAATAACGTTGGTAGTCACTCTAACTGATTTACGGTAAGAACAAGTTACATCTGTAACAGTAGCAGTCAGCTTGCCGTGCTCGTGTTCACAATCACCAAATATAAACGTCTAATTAAAGCGTCAGTAAATCAGTGATGAACTAGTTCAACAAATGAAAATTAACCCTTTTGTTCATGCATCCACCGGTGCTGTTTGCAGCATCGGTGGTTGCATGCACAACGGGGTTAAGCAAGTTAGTGGCAGATAAATCCCTGTAGGAAAGGCTGCGGTTAACTTGTCAGTTGATATCGCAGCTAATCAGTTAATAGTAGACACCACCTATTAACCCAACAATGGACAATTAATCCTCCTGTTCATGCATCCATCGGTACTGTTTGCAGCATGTACTGTTTGCAGCATGTACTGTTTGCAGCACCGGTGGTTGCATGCACAGGAGGGTTAATGAGATTATTAGCCGGTAAAGCCCTGAATGAATGGCTGTAGGAGCTGCGCAAGCATGCGCATCCTCTGCGTTGCGTCTAATCCGGGTGTAATGGCAGGGCTCTCCCACCCTCTGGTCGGTGTGGGATTAGCGGTGGCGAGGGCGTGAAGGGCGCTGTTAGAGCCTTGGTCGGAGGGTGGAATGCGCGGAAATTCGCGTTCTGACGGAGTGAACTGCCCGGCGTGACCTTGCTGGGGACAGAATGTCGGGGGGTAACCAGGCTGGGCAGAGTTGTAACTGGCATTGTCAGACATGTTGAACTGGGTTTGAGCAGAATGGGCTTGGCAAATTTGAGACTGTTGAAAATGGGCTTGAACGTGGTTGGAATTAGCTTGGCTGGGAGGGGTTTGGTTGTTGTGGGGGTGGGCGTTGATGTGGGCATGGTTGGGGTGGGAATGGTTGGGATGGGTATGGACTTTGAAATTGTTTCCTCCATTTGCTTGTCCCCATCCTGTGCCCCTGCCAGAAGCCTGATTCTGGTAGTGCTGTGGTCCTCGATTTTGAGGGTTGGTAGGCGCATGACGATCCGCTTTCGGCACATCGTATCCCGGTGAGCGGCGTGCTGCTCCGGCGAACCTGATGGCGAGTGCCAGTCGCTTGGTGCCTTCCTCTGTCAGGTGACTTCTGTCTCTCTGGAACAGAGTCTGACGCGGCGCAAGATTAGCTGTCAAGAAACGGGGGACATGGTCGATGTAGGGGATCTTGACCTGCTCACACACAGCCCTGAGATTGTCGTTGGAAGCAAACACAGCCTTTGCCAGGTAATGTTCAGTTCCACCTGGAATAATGCAGGATATGTACACAGCGGCGCTGGGAAAGGCTGAGCGTAGGAAACGGAAGAGCTGGTCCCAGGACTGCTTGCTGACGGCGCCCACTTTGCAGCTGTTGATACCAACATGCGTCGTCACACGGCGGATGTGGGGCATTGGTGGCAAAGTGCGGAGCCACTCAGTGACATCAGCTACAGTCAGGCCGGAGACAGACAGATTCTGTACAAGGGCACCGTCGACAGACATCCTGCGCTCGTCAACACCTTTCAGCACAGAATCCCCGATTAACAGCGTGTTGACACCTGGTCGTACTTGCAGGAGCTGAAGCTGTTCTAGGGGTGCATTGTCCTTAGCGCTGATGTTACTGTCGTTGGTAATGCGGGTGGAGGTATCGTGTCCTCGTCTGTTCTCAGGTGCATTTTCCTTAGCGCTGATGTTACTGTCGTTGGTAATGCGGGTGGAGGTATCGTGGCCTCGTCTGTTCTCATCCAACTCAGACAATACAGAATACCGGTTTTTAACTGGAACTTGCACGAGGAGTGTGTTGTCGGTCGTGGTAGAGTCTTTAAGGGGAGGGGACATGAGGGATTGTGAGACACTATCTTTTTGGGGTGAGCATTTGGGGGCGTTGGGGGTTTCGTTGGCTGGTTCAAAATTCTGGGTGTTGCTGCAGGCACTGGCTTTAGACAGGGATTCCACTTGCTTTTTTAGGTCTTTTAGTCTACTGGCATGGTTGTCTCTACTGCTAGCCAGTTGAGTCACTTTCTCATTTAGCCTGACGTGGTCCGCTGAGAGTCCTTCTACAGCTGAGTTAATGCTTTCTGCATATTCCTCAACTGCCTTTCTCCCACTTTTCGCCTTGACCTCGTTATCTCGCACAAGGCAGTCCATCTCTGCAAGGGTCTTAGTGTGTGCAGCACACTGGTTCTTGACATTAGCCAGTTCAGTTTGCACTTCTTGTAGCTGGATTTGGAGGCACCTAATAGTAGCTACGTTCAGGGCTAGTTGCTGCTGCATTCGCGCAACGCACGTTAGTTCTGGGTTTTGTGCTATTTGTGCTAGAGTTGCGAGTGAAATGGGCTGATCAGCGGTTGTTGTCGAGAGGTCGCAAGGCTGGTAAAATGTAATGGCCGGCTGGCTGACCTGGGTTAAGGACACATGAGTAATCAGGTCAGATAAAGAGGGACTGCTGTTATCACCTGAGGCGCTGCTGGGGACTGAAGAGTCGGCATCTTTGGATCCACTGACGTCAGTCGTGTCACTGGCCGACACGTCATCTCCCGAGGCGCTGCTGAGGACTGAAGAGTCGGCATCTTTGGATCCACTGGCGTCAGTCGTGTCACTGGCCGACACGTCAGGATTAGTTTCGATAGCCTGGGCTGGAGTTATGTGAGTCTTGTCAGATTCAGATGCAGTGTGTTTCGCTTCCGTGGCTGGTGGCTGCGGTATGTGGGTAGTGCTTGCACTAATCTCCTTTGTGCATTCAGCCGAAACGTCACTGACGGCATCTTTGGTCAGAGATGAGACCGCACTAATCTCATCAGTGCAGTCAGACGGAACATCGCGGGCAGTGGGTAGAGGTGACGGGATTTCAGGTGCGGACTGGGATTGAGAGGAGGCCATGTTGTCTACAGTGTCTTTTAACATCCGAAATTCTTCATCGACCCATTCTTGGCAGCAGTTTCCTTGAATAGTAACAGTCCCTGTGGTGTAATATACAGTTATTGTGACGAGTTTCTTCGATCCATTCCACAGTTGCACAAGTGTTTCAAACAGTTTGTTGGTGTACGGAGGGTCAATGGGAACAGGTGCACTCAGTACGCTTTGCTTCTTGTCTCTGTCTTCCCAGCGCAGATTCACTCCTGTGGGCATAAGCTCTTCAACATACAGCGTATGCAGGACACGTCGCCATAGGGGAACTCTTGCTATGTCGGACTCAAACTTTACTTGGATCGGGTCTCTCGTTCGGATAATCTTTTCAAGGGAAAGGCGAGAGTTTGATGAAGAGGAGCGTGTGGAGGGGCCCATTGTAAGGGGATGGTGGTGTCGCCATAGTCACTTACTCGAGGTGTGACGACATGTTGGTCGCTAATCAGCTGGACACCTACTTGAAAGGATAAGTCGCCAGCCAAAGCTGGCCGACAAGTCAGTGCGTCCGTCAGTCTTACAAGGTCACTCAACCATGATGCCACTCAGCTTCACAGATCACGGCTAAGCCAGAGTTGTATCACACACGAAGCGTGAGGAGAGTGTGGCGCAGCATCCGCATGATCGTGGCCGATGTTTGTAAACACTGGCGAGTCAACAGCAGAGCCGAGTTTAGCAGAGCCGAGTTTTACTGTAGCGTTTGTGTGGCGTTATCAGCTCTGACTCGGCTACGTTTGACAGACTCAGAGGCGGTGTGATGTATGCCAGACCGGCACTGACCCCAATTCCATGCGCTGAGTGCGCGCAACGATAAACCACCTACAACAGAGAAATATAGGAAGCGCGGTTTTCGACTGCGCGCCGTGTACAGCCGTTGTAGACCGGGCCCATATCAGTGAAGACTGAACAAAGAAATCTGTGAAAAGTATAAATAATCCACGAGAATCATAGAATGTCACGAAAATAACATCACCATTGTGTAGAGGATCATATCACAAGTCCACAGGTATAAAATTCCAGCATGTGCACCTTGTATAGCCTACACAAATCACTGCTCAGTAAGAGCGAAATCAACTGCGTGCGATCGCACTGAGAGAGAGAGAGAAGAGAGAGAGAGAGAGAGAGAGAGAGTTCTCCAACCACAAACGCAACATCAAAGGTTATAACGGTGGCTCGTAAATTAGTCTGTACCTGTCACTGCACGGTCAGGGTTTTTTTGTCTGCTCACACTCACTCTTATTCAGTCCACGTCACACACACTTTCAGGCACATAACCAGATGTTAGGTTAGTTAGTCACCTCGTTTTCCCCCCGCATTAATCGTTTGGCTGTCGGCAGCGAATTTTGTCGCAATGATACATTCAGGAATCATCGCGAAAAAAAAACCGCTACCGACGAGCGAAGGGTTAATTTTATCCAAGGACTGAAGAAATCATAACACATGCACTCTCTGTCTCATTCTATTATTTGAATAGAACCCGTACATATTTCAATCAACATAACATCAGCATAAACGCAAAAACGTTCCGCCAGTTACTAGCTGGTGGTTGCCGGGAAAAAGCGAACACGATCCAACTGCAAGAGACATAGATCCTCATGAGCCCCCATGGCAGTGGGGGCTCATGAGGATCTATGCCTCTTACTGAGACCAAGTTGCATCCGTGTTCTTTGAACTGTTGTGACTTTTGGCCGTTTTAACGAACAAAGATTTAAAGAAACAAAATATGCGTACGGCGAACATAAATGCCGTTTTAAATTGCTTTTTGTGGCCAAAAGCAACAAATATTACCTTTGAGGTGGGTGCCCAAGGAAGTGTTTATATGTATACATACACATCTTTAGGTATATAGCTGTGTGTATATTATGTTTGAAAATGTGAAATGTGAAAGTGTGTGTGTGTGTGTGTGTGTGTGTGTGTGTGTGTTTGTGTGTGTGCATGTGCATGTATGTGAACGCATGCCCGCACATACATGCATGTCCATACGCATCAAAGGTGTATTGGGTACAGTGCAAGCACATGAATGTAGGGCTCCTTGATAGCACTTAGTACAAACTGTCAGTACCAGAATGAACCTTGTACAGCGTGTGTATGTGCACACTCATATTTTCGTACATTATATATATATATATATATATATATATATATATATATATATATATATATATATATATATATATATATATATATATATATATATATACTTAAAATGTGAAGAAAGGATCCACACACACCACGTAGTTTAGGATGAGTTACACTTTGATTCTTTGCACAAATTTTTGCCCTCTCAGCGAGGGCTTCTTCAGGGGAATGCTCAGGGAACAGGTAACTAGGTAACAAACCATAATTTTACGTGTGAGAATGTAGTGCTTCAAAATAGATACAGAATATACACACATGCACTTACAAATTCTAAATTATCGTAATACTTTTACATATATAGACTAAGGTACAAAAGCACGTGCATAAGTTCATGATATTAGTGCGTCATTACTGATGACATGAAACTTTTATGAAACACGAGTATTGACACGCAATGTGCGGAGGAAAAAATGTCGCAATGAAATATTTATAATAATAACGTCATCATCAACATTAACACCATCATCATTAGTAGAATTTTCAAACGTGCAGTCAAGAAAAATCTAAAAATCACACATACAATCACAATGTTCGTATTATAAAAATACACATGCATAAATTCTAGTACGTCCTTCCTGTCAGTCCGAAGTCAGCAATAGTTAATGACTCATGAGCATGATGTACTAAGTAGAAAATGCATCTAAACTATAATACACTACTATTTTTACTGTTACGTACATCATCATCGTCATCAATATCGTCAACATACTCGGAACTCACACACGAGCAAAACAAAAACATCTAATGTCGTAGTAAATCTCATGCAATCATGCGATGGAAACAAAAAAATACAAAAAAAAACAACTTATATATATATATATATATATATATATATATATATATATATATATATATATATATATATATATATATATATATATATATATATATATATATATATATATATATATATATATATATATATATATATATATATATATATAGGTTACAAAGTAAAGTAGATTATAGCACTGTCAGGGGAGAGAAATGTGCATGATCGACCAGTGATCATAGATCTACTGTGGCCAAAGCACAAAAAAAAAAAAAAAAAAAAAAGAGATAGGAAAGAGAGGGGGCGCTAAAAAAGTGACTGAAAGCAATGCATATGGAAGCCCCCCCGAAGGGGGGCGTATCACATATCCCACTGTTCCAGCCACTCAGTGCATGGAAATTTAAATCTAGGTCCCCCCGAGGGGGGGTCCAGATAATTAGCCGGTGTGGACAGCTGTTTCGGTCTTGGCGACCTCATCAGCACACCATCGGCGATACTGGAGGAGGCAGGAATTTCTGCCTACCTGCAAAGACAACCACATTTTACTGTGGTGTCTGCAAGGGCATACATTCCATGCCACCACCTAGAGCCAAATTGCCATGCACCCTAAAAGAGAACCTACCAAAAGGGGGGAAGGGGTTGCAGTCGATATTGTAGTAGTAAATGAAAAGAAAAGGGGAGACTGCCAGTGCTAATATTTTATATATATATATATATATATATATATATATATATATATATATATATATATATATATATATATATATATATATATATTATATATATATATATATATATATATATATATATATATATATATATATATATATATATATCTGATTGAGCACATTTTGGGCTTTGGGCGACGCCTTTGTTACGAGTACAATATATATATATATATATTCTTTACTTTTAACAAAGGCGTCGCCCAAAGCCAAAAAAATGCACTCAATCAGAGTAGCTCCAAGGGACGTAATTTTTCATTAAATTCTGAGAATGGTGTGCTAATGCCATGGGATTCCAGGCTGGTAAGCTTGCATTGTGTCATCAGGACATCAGCTGCCCTTTTGTGACTGCATCGCTTATTAGATTTTTTGAGCCTTCCACTGAACACCTACTACATAAAGCAATAGGGACTACCCCCAGGCGCCCCGCCACCCGCTGGAGAATATCTTGTCCTCCCCCAGAGGGGGGAAGATAACAAATATTCCCGAACAGATTTTGGACCTGCTGAGTAGATTTAAAGTTTTTGCCGCCTTCGACCGGTTTCGCCCCAAGTGGGGGAGGGGGGGGGGGCTCTTCAGGTAGGCATACGGCGTAACCTGAAATTGCAAACACAACGCATGTACTAGAAGCCGCCTCCAGAATTTACTGGTAGCACCTGTAGTACAAAGGTGGATTGCATCCCTAAAACTTTATGGGGTGTTGCAGTGGAAGAAGACAGACTAATTTTGAAAATGCAACACCTAGGCAATTTTGTGGTACAATTATTCTTTACTTTTAACAAAGGCGTCGCCCAAAGCCAAAAAAATGCACTCAATCAGAGTAGCTCGAAAGATTTAATAAGCGATGCAGTCACAAAAGGGCAGCTGATGTCCTGATGACACAATGCAAGCTTACAAGCCTGGAATCCCATGGCATTAGCACAGCATTCTCAGAATTTAATGAAAAATTATATATATATATATATATATATATATATATATATATATATATATATATATATATATATATATATATATATATATATATATATATATATATATAGAGAGAGAGAGAGAGAGAGAGAGAGAGAGAGAGAGAGATGATGATGATGGTGATGATATATATATATGAATGAATGAATGAATGAATGAATGAATGAATGAATGATGAATGAATGAACTTTATTGTTCCAAATACATGTTGCCACGTACAGGAAATTTGTTTCGCCACCTCAGGTGCAACTCGCAATCACCCAAACTCACACAACAGTTTACACAAAACACTGAAATGGACAATGGCTCGGGACGGGTGAAGCCCGTCGCCAAGGCGTCTCATGGCCAGCGCCAGTGGCCCCAACCCGACCTGAACCTCCCTAACACAAAGCAAACTAAGGACAGCCCTATCTTAGTATCTCTTAAACACGTAATATAATGTTTTTAAACTTTCTGCTTGGCTGATACTAGTTACACAAATGAGAGATACGCATCAACAAAACAAAAAGACGAACTATACTTTCACAGTTGCTACCTGGGGGCCCGTCGCCATAAGAACAGCGCCGGCTATTAGACAGTCGCTCCGGCACAAACAGTCACCACTATAACTTAACTAATATATATAACCTCACACCTACTTATTTTTTAGCAATAATAGTAAAACTACAGCATTAACGTAAAAGCGGCAGTCCAAATATGTTTCTAAAGCACAGTAAACTGACATGCACACGCTGTTAAGTCAGTGTTGTAATACTAAACACAGTCACTGTGTCCGTCATCACGTCCCTCGGCTGAAATGTTGGGGCCCGAAGCCTGCCGGCAATCGCCTCACTGCACACACTCACGCTACTCCTCAGGCAGTGATGTTGAGCGTGGCGTGGGAAGACGGCCACTCCTGAGATGCTTCAAAAAGGAGAAAAGCACGTTGGTTTTTTGCCACAGCATAATGCGCGCTGTTCTTCAGTTCTGAGATCGGAATTCCAATGGCACTAACAAAAATCGGCCGGCGTGTATAAACTAGCATTGCACTGACGGCGTAGGAAACTACTGAGAATCCAATTAACAGCAACAGCACAACAAATTCCCAAATGTCATCCAAAAGAAACACCAGTCATTATGTAGCATTGCAGGGTCCGACATCATATATCAAACGAAGGCCCAATGACTGCTAGACTGCGGGTCGCGACCGTTTCTACCGGAGCGGGCGGCCTGGCGAGGTGTTGTATGGCCGCCATCTTATACTGCTATATATATATATATATATATATATATATATATATATATATATATATATATATTATATATATATATATATATATATATATATATATATATATATATATATATATATATATATATATATATACCATCACCATCATCATCATCATCATCATCATCATCATCATCATCATCGGTCCTTCGCCAGGTCTGGGCGTTGGGGGGACTGAAAGGCAGCAGAAACAAACAGTGCTCTCCACTGAGTTCTATTTTGGGCGGTGGCCAGCAAGTCTGGCATCTCGAGTTCGGTCCGTTCTTTTATGTTTGCCACCCAGTTCTTTCTCTGACGACTTCGCCGGCGGCTTCCTTCGAGAGTTCCTTGGAGGATAGTCTTGGACAGGGTGTTGTGTCGGGTCACATGGCCAAACCAAGCAAGCTTGCGCCGTTTCACGGTTGCCAGAAGGGGTTCATGTGGGCCCACCAGGGAAGTGACGATGCTCCGTACATATACGTTGGTCTTGTGCTCGCGGTACGAGATGCGGAGCAACTTCCTCAGGCACTTGTTCTCAAAGGCCTGGATTTTTTTTTCTGAGTCTGCAAGCAGTGTCCAAGTCTCACAGCCGTAGAGTAGAATAGACACTACGAGGGACTGGTAAAGCCTGTACTTGATGGTGAAGCTGATGGAGTTACTTCGCCAGATCCTCTCCAGCCTGGCCATTGCGGATGTTGCTGTACCTATCCTGATACGGATCTCTGCTATGCAACTACCGTCTTTGGACAAGATGGCTCCCAAGTACTTGAAGCTATTGACCTCTTCTAGCTTCTGGCCGTTCATGTGGATGTTGCTGCTGCTGTCGCTTGTGGTGTTGATCATCACTTTGCTTTTATCCGTACTGATCTCCATGCCATAAGACCCTACATATACCGGTAATTCTTAATAGCATTTTTTTGTGTTACACAAAAAATGAGACCTATAAGATATAATGGCGAATCATGTAGTTACAGTCCATTGAGATGACAGTTATAAGTAAATATCTCCCATGTTACACATAATTAGTCTGAAGTAGACAGTCCGATACCTGTGCCTTTTTTTGAACATTGTCCATGGCGTTTAGAAGTAACCAGTTTGGGCTAATTTCCCAGTTCTTGTTTTTGTGTTTTCTTTCCTTTAGTGATTTGTGGTGTGATTTTTCTCTGCTATAGTGTTCTTTTTGCGCTTTACCTGTGTTTGTATTGCTTTCTCAGTTGAGAGAACAGTTTGCCACACAGGTTTTCGTTTAGTATTGTGTTGTTTACGTTGACAGAAAGTGTCTAAGGTTGTACTATTCTATGTGCAATGCATGCCTGTACCCTTCATATACCTTATCGATAAGAGAGTCACAGTTTGTAGCATGAATTGTAGGGGCATCGGAGATTCGAAGAAACGGGATGATGTATTGCTTTTTTTTTTTTTATAGAAAAAGGGGTATAGCATATGCTTTCTACAAGAAACACTTCAGGGAGAAACAAAGCATATCATCAGGGCGAAGTGGGGCTGTCAGGTGTTTTTTTAATTCATATGCATCGAATGCAAAGGGTCTGGCTGTTCTAATCAATAATAACTTTGATTTTAAACACTTAGGCCTTTATAATGACCCAGAAGGAAACTACATGATTCTTAAAGTGCCTGTTGATGAAACGGATTACCTGCTGGTTAATGTGCAAGGGCCAAATAATGATTAATCAATCCAGACCAAAAAGGTGACTGCCAAGCGTGTGAAATGCAAAGAAGTACCCAACGGAGAAAGAAACACGCTTAGAAAAAACGGTACAACACAATTTATTAATATTTCGGGTAAATACCCTTTGTCAAAATAGACAAACAAACAGAGACATTAGCCGCTACTTATCAAATAATGATTGTCCAGATTTGTACAAACAGTTGAAAGGAAAACTGTTTGAGTATGGGGATGTCCGTATGATTTTGGGAGGGGATTGGAATATGGTCTTGGACCCTAAGTTGGATTACCATAATTATAAGCGCACTTGCTAGAGAAAAACTATATGAGATAATTGAAGAATTTAACTTAATAGATATTTGGAGAGAAATGCATCCTAATGACACAATATTTACGTAGAGGAGAAGAAACACTCTTCATCAGGCACACCTGGACTTTTTTCTTATATCGGACGCAGCGGCGCATATGGTAGTGGCATCAGATATTAATGCATCATACAGATCTGACCACTCTGTTATCTCCTTTGCTATCCAGGTGGGACATGACAGTTCAAGCAGTATACATGGCCGTACTTTTTGGAAATTTTGCTGAATGATGCAGATTATATGAACTCAGTGAAAAAAATCTATTTATGAAACGAAGTGTCAGTATGCCCATTTGTTGTACCTGCATGAATCTATCTATCGTATCCCTTCTTCCGATCTGCAGTTAGTAATTAATGGTCAATTATGTTTTTGAAACTCTTATTATTCAGATAAGAGGTGCTACTATAGCTTATGCATCTCACAAGAAAAAAGTAGAAAACGAACGAGAAAAATGGTTGTTTAGGGAAATTCAAGCCAACTATACTAACAAGTAACATAGGTTTATTTGAAGCACGAGGTGAGGGACACAACAAAAGAAAAAAACTTGCGTCGAAGATATTTTCTGTCGAGTACCGTTCGAGGACAGCATAACCACGGTAGCATCTCAGTTCCTAACGAGCTTGGGTAATCGATTTTGTCGTCATTGTAGCACTGGGACGTCCATGTACTCTGCATACAAATGACGCCCCTGCTTTTACTGTCGCTCTATGCTCTTGTCAAACCGTGCTCAGCGAGTGAGATTGACAGGCTAACATTTTCTCGGGTTGTCTTGGACAATGTCAAATTTAGGTACAGTATTGATCAATATTCCAGCTATCGATATTAAAGGGTCCAGTCCCGAAGGTGAGCCTTCGGCTGGGGTCGCAGAGCACGCGGAGTTATGCTCTCGCGCCGACAGCTAGGGTTTGAATAACTCATCGGGACTGTGCGCGCGTTTATCATGGGTCAGCCGATGGTATAAGCCTTTAAAATAGATTCTTTCTTTCTTTGTTTTCTTCCAACTTGTTAACTCGTTGGCTGCAGGTAGCGCGTTCTTTACTATTAACTCATTCGAGACGTTCCGACTACGGATACACGGCTTATGCCGCGTATCCCAAGGCGACACGTCTCGAATGAGTTAACTCTGGCTGTCGGTGGCGCATTTTCACACACAGCGCTGTCGACAGCCAAAGGGTTTAAGACAATACCTATGAAACAATAAACATCGTCAGCTACTACCTTGTTCAGATATAATTATATAACACACTGACTGGATCAAGCATGATAGTTCTAGAGTAGTGTCTGGTCAGCTTAACCCATTTAAACCACACGGCCGTATTTCGTACATACTGGAGGAGTCACTCACCGACTACATACACCAATCGCAAGCGATGGGTCGACGATGATAATTTAAGGGTAGTGCCAGATTAGCTTGGCGCCGACTGGCGCCAAGCTAATCTGGCACTACCCTTGAATTATCATGGTCGATCTATTTCCTGTTGTAGTGCGTCGAGCTAAATGAGCTAATGCAATGGCCCAGAGATGGCATCTTCGATACAGAGGACAATTTTCACATTAGGGATACAAACTTAGGTGGGAAAAAGGTCAAAATTGCACGTACGACAAACATTCAGAGGATTCATCCACTCAGCTCAATCTGCAAGAGGCACATATTCTCATGAGCCCCTGTAGCCGCACGGGCTCATGAAAATCTATGCCTCCTGCTTGCAAGAAGTTGTATTTTCCTCAGCTGCAGGTTTCTCTCGAGTGTTAATGCTGACCTGCTGCGATGATGCATTCCGCAGTGATCCTGCAAGACTGTCCTTTCAATTTTTAAGGCGTGGACGTCCTTACTACAATGGGGCGCAACCTACTGTCTTTTCTGTCATTAAAAGGACTTATTTTTGGAATCTCCCTTTCTCAACCCGACCCCTCTACCCCCCCTCCCCCTCCCCCACGGCTCCAAAACAAGCGAGCAATTCTACCCCGCATGGGGCAATGGAAAACAAATCCATTTTGCTTGCAGAATCTGATTGCCTTTGGTTATCGCAGCCAAACCACATTACACTAACACGCTAGAGTTGGTGACAAAGTACTAAAGGAAATAGAAACCTAATCTGCAGAATCGGAACAGACAGCATCATCTGTTCAATAGCTCGACAAAACAAACCAAATTTGCCTCTTCCCTGCCAGTGGTTCACACTGTGTATCGGAAATCTTTGTTAATGAAACAACAATGAGGAATAGCTTGCCTTCCAACGAACATATATACACAGAGATTTCAGCAATAGATATAGATCATGACCCCCGCGACTGCGGGGGCTCATGAGGATCTATGTCTATTGCAGTTGGGTCGTTTTCACGTCAAGTTTTCTGGGGTTAACGTAAGATGTAAGTTGTGGTAGAGAAAAAGCGCAAGTAGGGGACAGCACTGTGCTGCTTAGCACAGTTCTCTCCCGTAGTAGCGCTTTTCCCTATCCTGGATATAGAGTATAAGCGCTAGCAGTCATCCCCCCTTTTTGTTATCTAGCCCATTAAATCCACAGGCTTAAATATGTCAAATGGGTGTATTGTCCTGTGAAGGCTACAATGCAGATTGGGAGCTATATCACCCATTTTAGTTCAAGGGTGGTACCAGGGGAAAAGCTTGGCGTCTCACGGCGCCAAGCTATTCTGGCACTACCTTGAATTATCACAGTCAAATTTAATTTATGCAGTAGTGTATCAGGATGAAAAGCGTTAAAGTAAATGAAGATAAGAGCCTGGCTTTAATGCAAACGAAGCCAACATATCACCAATGCGGTGTTTGTTTGTTTTGTTTGCTTTTTGGGGGGTTTGATTGTTTGTATCCTCTTGCGCCCGGTAAGCGCATGAGGATCTATGTCTCTATGTCTCTTGGAGATGTTTGGAGCGCGCGTGCATGCACGCACTAACACGCACGCACACACACACACACACCTACACACACACACACACACACACACACACACACACACACACACACACACACACACACACACACACACACACACACACACACGTATCCTCGCGCTTTCAGAAGAGCATGCGGGTAACCCGATATAGCTAGTTTGGAGAAAGACATTGGATGAGTTCGTTTCAACTTCTTCATCAAAAATTAATTCTTTTCAGAAAAAAATTAGACAGTAACAAACCTTGACATCTGGAGAAAGTCAGACAGTGCCGGTGACGTTAAAGAAGCAACTCCGTCACCACGCAGACATACTCTAAATATGACGTAATTCTCTCTCTCTCTCTCTCTCTCTCTCTCTCTCTCTCTCTCTCTCTCTCTCTCTCTCTCTCTCTCTCTCTCTCTCTCTCTCTCTAGCTCGCTCTCTCTCACACATATGCGCGCATCTCTAAGAGGCATAGATCCTCATGTGCCCGTAGGGCGCATGAACATCTATGCCTCTTGAGGATGTTTGGAGCGCGCGCATGCACGCAGGCACACGCACACGCATACACACACATTGACGCGATTTCAGAAAAAAATGCAGGTGTACTTAGTATAGCATGTAAAAGAAAGTCAACCTGAATTTACACAAATTATAGCAAGACTGAAATTGTACCGTGAAATTCTAGTTTTGTTACCATTTTCGCAAGTCTTGAAGCGAAAGCGAAACTCATATAACGTTAAATATAAAATTACGTAAAAACAAAAAAATACGTCATGACAAATGACGTTTGACAAACCAATGACGTGTTTGTACTGCGCGCGCCCCTTATAGAGTTCACTATGAAACATTGGCACATCTGCGAGGCTTTTTCAAAAGGAAATATTTCAACATCAGATTCAAGTCAAAGACAAAAGGTAGAGACCCTTGACAGTTGACCTCATACGATTTACTTTTAACTCATTCTACCCCAACACCGAAATCCCCAAATTTTGAAGTCGTCCTCTGAAGACTGCCTTGCAGTGCAGGACACGGATCGACCATGAAGGGTGATGCCAGAATAGCTTGGCGCCCATAGGCGCCAAGCTATTCTGGCATCACCCTTGAACTATTATGGTCGCTCTTTATCTTGTTGTGGTGTGTCTGGGGTAGAATGAGTTAAGAAACTTGAGCAATGTGTCAGTTTTGCTGTACTCTTGTCAAACTTCGGATTTGTTTCATTAAATGACTGATTTTACATCCCTAAATGTACCCCAGATATATTAAGCCCAATGTAAGAAAGATCCATTGTCATGTGAATTGGCCAAGTTTTCAAACCTGAAACAGCGCAGGCATACATGAAGTCTGCCGGGGCTCTAAGATATTGAAAGTGGCTTGTTCTTGTCTGTTAACTCATTCTACCCCAGACGCACCACAGCAAGATAAGGATCGACCGTGATAGTTCAAGGATGATGCCAGAATAGCTTGGCGCCTATGGGCGCCTAGCTATTCTGGCATCACCCTTGAACTATCATGGTCGATCTGCGTCCTGCACTAGAGTGCAGCCCTCAGAGGACAACGGCAAAATTTGGGGATTTCGGTGTTGGGGTAGAATGAGTTAACCAAATTTTAACGACTGTACAGCAAAATCGACAAATGGTAGGAGTTCAGTAAAAAATAACCCATTTTAGGTCAGTTGGCACTAACTGACATTTGTTCTGAAAATAGTATTCATAAAAGTCTTTCTTTGAGCAGATATTTGGCAGAAACGTTGAGCGCTCCGATGTCAAACTGCCTATAAGTTTGCACATTGCTTGCACTACGTTTACTCGTTCAGTACCAGCTTACCCAGACTGTTTCTGCAGTCTTTGCTGATTCAACACTAAAAAACCCGTACCCAGTAAGCAAAGGTCCTCGGGTAGTTGTCTTAGGAACAAGTGTGCGGAACTCGCTGGCAATTGAAATGCAGAATCATAGTTCAAGGTCACTTAAAGACGTTTCTTTTCTGTCGGGCATTTAACATTTAGCTCACCTTTAGCTAACTATTGACTGCCTTTTAGTCTGATTCTAGAGGGAAGAGAATATAAGGTGTTGGGAAGGGATGGGGTGGGTTAAAGAAGTGTATAAATGTGCGTGTGTCTGAGAGAGAGTGTGCTGTTGTGCCTGCGCAGTGAGTTCAGCGTTTTCCTGAAGAAGTGCGCTATACAAGAACTATTTATTATTATTATTATTATTATGAACATGGACTGGAAGTGTCGTCAAAGGAAAACAGACGCAGATTGGTTTCAACAAGAGGCACAGATCCTCATGAGCCCCCCGCTGTCGCGGGGGGCCGCTCATGAGGATATGTGCCTCTTGCAGTCGGGTGTTGCTCAATAGTTTCTCGGCAGTGAACGGGTTAATGCTCTACAGGAGAACGACCTAATGAGTGACGTGTTGCGTGTTGCAGGTGTGGCCGTGGGTAGATGCCTTCATCTACTCCTTCCTTCCCTTCATCATTATCCTCGTCCTCAACATCCTCATCATCGTGGAGGTGGTGGAGGCGCGGGCACACCGACAGTTCTTGCAGGTAAACACACACACACAAAGTGAAATCACGAGAAAATGTCAGAGGACTAAAACAGTGATGATAAAGATCATTTATACATGCGCTGAATCTATCCCCAGACGCGGTGAGCTCTAAGCGCGTTACTCTTTGCGTGTCGGTAGCGGTTTTAGTCGCGATGATTCCTAGCAAGGAAAATCATCGCGACTAAAACCGCTACCAACACCCAAAGGGTTAAACTACACTATATACACATGTACACAAACCTACGCACAACCCTTACACCAATTAACACAGTCTGCCCCAGGACCGAAATCCCCAAATTTGGAAGTTGCCCTCTGAAGGACTGTATTACAATTGTAGAGAAAGATCGAGCATGATAGTTCAAGGATGGTGCCAAAATAGCTTGGCGCCTATGGGCGCCAAGCTATTCTGGCACTATCCTTGAACAATCATGCTCGATCCATGTGGTGTGTCGGGGCTAAATGAATTAAGTACTGCTACACACAGACCACACACCCACATCCACATCAAAATGAAGCGAGAAACCGTCGCTAAATCAAGGGCATTTTGATGGCACTGAAGTGCCACCACGATGGTGATGCACCGAAAAAACTGAAGGAAACCCTAAGATGAAAGCAACCGTGAATGTGCTACACCCTTAGTAGCAACACGTCTTCGGGCCCACGACGGCTGCACTGGGCCCGCGCACAGCCGTGCGCGGGCCCACTGCAGCCGTCGTGGACTCGAGGCCCTTTGCCTCCTGGGAAGGTCACTATTTCTTTTCCTTGTTGCTATATTTACAAAGTTTGCTAGAAGCGAAGCCGTTTGTACGGTAAAATGTGTTATTGAGCATTCTAATAAATATAATAGACTTTTTACAGTCAAACCTGTGTAAGACGAACGCGCAAAATTTAAGCGACTATCAAAAAGTGATTGCCTTAGACAGGTGTCTTCTTCCACGTGACCATCTAAGTGCCAGAAAGAGAACCATGGGAACAACATGGTTGGTTTGCTGGGAAAGGCAGATGGGCGCTTTAGACAGGCCTGACTGTATAAATGAAGTTGACCGTTCTGTTGTACCCCTTCGCTGCCCGTGGACGCAAATATTTTTTTTTGTAACGACATATTGAAAACCCGGTAATACTTAACTCCTTTACTGCTACTGACAATACCGAACGGCGGAAAAGACGCGTAATTAAGCGTCTTTTCCGCCGATCGGTATCGTCAGTCGCATTCAAAGGGTTAAGGTACATATACATGCTGCCTGTGAAGGCAGAAGGAGGTGAGTCCTTTTTGTTGTGAAAATCGAGATTTTGAGTGTAATACTATGAAAATCTCGATTTTCACCAAACATGGGTCTAGTCTCTTGCTTGCGCTGGACAGAAAGTCACATGCAAGTAGTTTTTATACTTCGATGGAATCTCCCAGCAACCTCGTTAGACCTAACCTGAAAGCAGAAATAAGAGGCTCTTGGCCAGCATCATAGAACTCCGCCAGACCTTATTAGTCCTGACCCGGAAACAGAAACAGAGGCTCTTGACCAGTGCTATAGAATGTTCACCAGACCGTAGTTTACCAGACACCACACGGGCTGACGCTTTATTGCCGGTTTCTAATTGGCGCCATCTGGGACACCGACAGCTGTGACACGCTTTATCGTCACACTTTCCCGGTCCCCTATAACCGCATTACGGCTCAGGAGGCAGATCGATCATAATAGTTAAAGGGTGGTGCCAGAATAGCTTGGCGCCTAGAGGCGCCAAGCTATTCTGGCACCACCCTTTAACTATCGCGGGGGAAATGGATGGCTCGGTGGCAGAGCATTCGACTCTCGTCCGAAAGGGCGCGGGTTCGAATCCAGCTGGGAACAAAATTTGTTCGTGTCGTATTCGGTGGTCTTTCTTTAAAATCCTTTCGTGGTGGACAAGACGTTAAGCCCTAAACGTTTATGATCGATCTGTATCTTGAATTTCGAAATCCTGACCACAAAGGTGACTTTTTACTTTCTTCACACACTGACAAGATAGGTAGCGAATTGTATACTTGTTTTTTTATTTTGATTTTTTATTAAAACTCAAAATGTTAATAAATTGTGTTGTAACTGTCTTTTGTAAGCGTATTTCTTTGTTCGTTGGCTTATTCTCTGTATCTTGAATTCGTGTATAAGGGTATTGCTTTATACTTTTTGCACATTTTTGCGTATAAATCATCTGTTATCTTTGCGTTGCAGAACACGCCAGAACACCACTATCATCAGCAGATGAGGCGGCGCCCTGGGGACCGGGCGAGTGGAGGGGGTCTGGGGAGCATGTGCCGGCGCTCGTGCGGCCCGGGCGAGGGGATGAAGCTGACCATCATGCTGCTGACCGTGTCCTTCACCTTCCTGCTGACCACCTTGCCCATGAACGTCTCTCTGATAGTGACGGCCTTCTGGAACCAACAGGACCACGACGGCAACGAGATCAAGCTGGCGGCGCAGATCAAGCTGGCCAAGACGGTGAGCGAGCTGCTGATGTACACCAACCACTCCATCAACTTCTTCCTGTACTGCGCCACGGGCCAGAAGTTCCGCCAGCAGATCGTGCACCTCATGAGTTGCAAGCAGGAGGCGTCCAACAACGCGTGGTACTCCATGCAGACGGAGGAGTCGAGGTTCACGTCCTCCGTCAAGAACGGGCACAACCGCAGCGCCAACCAGGTGTTGTTGCTCAACTCCGCCACGGATGACGATACGAACGGTGGTGCCGACACCATCCCTTTGAGGACTAAGGTTTTAAAACACGCGCTTGTGGTGTAGGAGTCGCTTTAGTACACACTTCTCCTTCTTCTGCTTGGGATACTTATAATAGCCGGGGCCAGATCGACCAGTAGAAGGCTGGCACGAAGTGGTCCATTTTCAGGAGACTTTCAGCGGGTCCGCAGAGCCTGGTTTACAAGGGTGAACTGCGTGTGAAATGCTGCTGTTCGTAGGCAGGTCTGAAGAATACGTTTTGCGTGATTGCTGTTCTGAACAAAATCGGCTGGCTCAAGTCTCCTGAGACGCCTATCGCGTCTGCAGTGACCAGTGCCGGTTTGGCTGCGGACGACACATTATCGGGTACCAATGGTGACACCACTTCGCAAAAACCTCACGCCTGCATGAAGGGGGAACTGTGCGCGCGCGACCGTGACGGCACACACATGAGTGAAGCGAGTCTGCGCCTGTCTGGGGACTGCGGTGTACAATGTTACGGCTGTGTATTACTGAAGGGAACGGTGCTTTACCTGCAGATCCCTGAGAGTCTACCCAGTGCGCAAAGCTAATCTTGTCGACGTCGGCCGCAGTTGTTGTGCGCGGTCCAACTGCGGCCGACGTCGGCCCAATGACCGTTTTGCCACAGCAGGTTTGGACTATACACGACTTTACAAGCAGCAGCTAAAATATGACGTCTCTTGTGTCACACAACCACCTCCTGCATTCTGTGTTATCGAGGCGTGGAGCAAAAACAAACAACAAACAAAAATAAAAAAGGAAAGACATGCGCAGAGTGGACAGTCGTTTTCGCAACCAGTTCCAGTTGTGGACGGAGACGATCAAATAACACGTGTTCACGGTTCATGTGATGGTTGATGCTGCCCACGACGGCAACTCACAAGCAAATGGATCTTTTTCCCAACCAGTGGATTGTTAGTGTGCTGTCTGTGATGTTTGACCTATGGCCAATGGCCGTAAGATCTAGAATCACAGACCAGCACACAAAGTCTTTGACGAGATCAGCAGGGATTATCTACAACTGAACGCTCGCTGTACCGCTGTGAGTGAAGTGAATGCTTATGCCTCAAAAAGCGCAAGCTAACATGATTGTTTTCAAACTCCCTTGAGGTCTAAACGTACAAGAAGATCGTCCTGTTTGCTTTCGATCTTCATTTTCTTCTCGGCAGTGAAGGGGTTAACATTTCCACCACCGATGGAGATATTACATTTTGCTTTCCTCTGCAGTGGTGTTTTTTTTAATTTTAAATTTCAAAGATCCAAGGAATACAGTATTAGCGTTGAATGCTTACATCACAGAGGTTCAAACGCTAGGAGAACAAGAAACAACCGGCCTAGTCACCATAGTTACCCGCGACCTGTCAGGTGAAAACTGTCTCACACAGGACGCTACCCCGACTGTTTTTTTTTTGCGATTAAAGTTAGCTGCCTTTAAAAAAAAAAAATTACCATACAGCAAATAAATGCGGGCAAGCTGTATGTGAAGAGGGGCGCATTTGCACCGCACACGGTATATACACTAAGTCTGCACGGCTCATCAGTTGCTAGCTCTCTGAGTGGTGTATGTTTAGTGTCACTGAGAATGTTCCTGTGGCCTTTAAAAGTTGGGGAGTGGAGTTTTGTTACTTGATTGACGCTACACTTGAACTACATTGACGCCCTAACCCCCCCCCCCCCCCCCCAAATCGTTATTTCCTTACAGTTGGGGTTTTCATGGCGTCAAGCATAGTTTACCCCAATTAGCTCCAACGCTCTACAGCAGGAGATGGTCCGACCATGTTAATTCAAGGGTAGCGCCAGATGAGCTTGGCGCCTTCGGGCGCCAAGCTCAAATGGCGCTAATCTTGAATTATCATGGTCGATCAGTCTTCTGCAACTGGTACATACGCTTTTGGGTTCACTTGAAAAATTTAGGAAATGTTTTGTTTTGGGGTTTAACAGGTCAAATAAATATAATTTAATAAAAAATATATGGAATGAAAGTAAGCTTTTAAGAACGTTGAGTATTAACGCTGTCAAGCGATTCACCGTTCAGTACCTATGGTTGTGTGTATGCACCGGCTTCGTCATGTGTTTTTGGGCAAACAAACTTAAAAAAAAAAATCACAACAGATATTAGGAAAATATGAGTGAGCGAACGAATAAACTGACGAGTGACACGAGCATTAGAAGATAATTAAATTTAAGTATGCAGGTCACTTTTTATGAATTATGAAATGCCCGCAAACATAACAAGAATAACTTTTGTGTATGTCGTCTAGGGAGACAACTGTGCTCAAGGTTTTTTTTTGTGTGCGGTCGATGTCTGTAACATAAAGCTTGCATACGTCATTTTCTTTTCTTATTTTGGCAAAAGCCAGAATAGCGAGATTTTCATTGCATAACAATGAAAAGATCACTTTTTTTACAAGATGGCAATTCTGTTTTGTGTCATACATTAAAAGAAAGGGACGGGTTGGGTACCGCTGAGAGACATAGAGTCCTGGGGCCAGTTGCTTGAGTGAGCTATAGCTGTGGCGCAGGACTAAGCTCACTGTACAACTGGCCTACGGGGCTCTGGAAGCTCTATGCCTTCGCTGGATCCATCTACTTCTGCTTTCTTTAGTCAGAACGATTATCGAAATAAAACTGTTTCAGTCTGGTATGCGCCCAGAGGAGTCAAGGTCCTCAGAGAGACAAGATTAGATAATCTAAAGTAGTTCTTATTTGTCAGAGACGTTGTCTCTGATTCAGCTGGGGCAAGAGGGAAGGCTTGGCAAAGACCATGTACATAATAAATTCTATGTACGGCGAAGAAAGGAACGGAGATTTTGCCACGTGTATGCTCTGTGGATCACACTTTTTGACTTACCTTTTTCAATAAGATTAACTCATTCACACCTGTCAAACTAGAGCGGGAGATGGACCGACCATAAACCTGTCGATAAACAAGTCCAGTTTTGTTAACTCTGTGGCCGTCGGTAGCGCTTTTTGTCCCGATCGTTCCTACAGGAATCATCGCGACAAAAAGCGCTACCGACAGCCAAAGGATTAAAAGCAAGATTTTCATAGTATTACAAATAACATCTCGCTTTTAACAAAAATAGTCTTACTGTCGTTTTCCTTCTCTAGGCGGAATAGCTCCGCACTATCTCAATGACCTGCAAACAACCTGATGAATGATGTGATTCTCATATCATACTGTACACCCGGATGCGACAGAAAGGACAATACTAGACTGGCTTTGGCGACTGGAAAAGCTCATCTGGAACTTCCCTAGAACTTTACGTGTGGGAAATTGGCGATTTCCGGAAATCAGAAGTAGGTCAAAGGAGTGTATTAAAAGCCCGGACAAACATGCGTATATCTGATTTCCGATCATCGTCTATTAGCTCTAAGCACAAATTGTCATGCGTGATTTCGTTACAAAAGGAGGAAGAGGCACATAACATTGAGCCACCCCCCGCCCCACCCGACTCCTTCCTGCGGGTGCAGGGGGTGGGGTAGCGTGGGGTGCTCATAAAGTTCTATGACGCGTACCATCCTGTGTAAGTTCTCGCTCCTCTCTGGGTGTTACAAGTGGAACGCGACGTAACGAAACTAACTGACTTACTGTCTCTGACTGCCGCGGTCTTACGGGCAAATCGGCCGACAGATTGACAGAGTGAGTGAGAACAAAGTGCATTTTGTTTCATGTATCGTTAAAATGTATTACGTGTTTTGGGTGTGTGATTTTACACCTTATGGCTCATGGGCGTAGGGTCGAAAATTATACAACACTCTCATCGTTTGCTTTAAACCTGTGAAAGTTGAGATAACAATTTTGTGATACTGCGATCAGGAAGGTTTCGGGCTGTGAAGTTGCGGCTGCAGGGCTTTTATATACGGACGAGCAAAAGAAATGTGACATTTTTGGAACCATCGGAAACACTAAAGTGTTTCCGATGGTTCCAAAAATGTCGCATTTCTTTTGCTCCTCAGTATATAACTTGTTATCAGTTGTAAGGATTTTAAAGCTATCATGTTAAAATGTCAAACTTTGCCTTTTACTTGGAATGTTCAACTGTTTGTGTCATAGGCTGTTGTTTTGTTTGCATTGGAGCCTGTGTTGGAATGTCATTTTGCTTTTTGTCAGATCACTGTAATAATCTATTTTTTGTTGTTTTGTCTCTTTCCACCCACCAACGTCTTTATATATGATCGGCGGTTATATTATTACAGGCACATAAGAAATTACGACTAGGCGTAATTCTTTGCTACGAGGAGTAAGTATTATTACCACTAATCGCAATAACAGCCAATCGATGCACATAACCAGTAACAACTAGTCGTATGTATTACAATTAGTCATACGTAATGAGGTCATTTGAACCAATCAGAGTGCATTTTGCAGCTGAGTTGTCATCAAACGGTCAACATTTTACCCCTCAAAAAGTCTGTTTCACCGTGTCCACCAAAAACACAGCATACAACGCCCCCTCTGATTAAATCTGTCATTAAATTTTGTCAGAATCAGGGGATGATCCGACGCGGAGTGATTGTCATTAGTACTCGAGCTAATAAGTTATGGCTGGTATTAAGTGGTCACGTGGTAGCAATACAGCAGCGGCGATTGGCTATAGTTATAACGAGGCGTAATGAATTACGCCTAGGAGTAATTATAATACGCATCGTCGTCATTCCCCGTGTGACTGTATCCGCCGACCATATTTACACGCACGCCGTTACTTTCATGCTCAACCCTTTAACTCATTCGAGACGGCATAAAGCCGCGTATCCGGATACTGCGCGTGTCGAATGTGTTAACCCTTTGGCTCTCGGTAGCGGTTTTTATCGCGATGATTCCAGCATAACCGCTACCGACAGCCAAAGGATTACGCAGCCGGGGCAGTGTATCTCACCCAGAGGCAATAGACATGAATCTTCACGAGGCCTCGGCTTCTTGAGCCTGTTGTTGGCTTCAATTTATTTATTTCTACCTTCCTCACGCAGAGCAAGAGTCGGGAGGTCAGTCTTGCAATGATCGCAGAGACACTTATGATTTATTTTGGGCCATGGCTCGGAGTGGGCATTGTAAAATACTTTCGTCCCAGTAAGCAAAGGTCTGTGAGCTGACGTCGGTCACAGTGGGCCCGCGCACGACGTCGGCCCGAGGCTTTTTTTGCTACAGAGGGGCTGCTGACGGGCGGATAATGCGCCTACGTTTGGGGTATACCAAAATCCGAATCAAGGTCTAAGACAGCAGCAGGTTGAGCCAACTTTTAGAGTGACGAAAGACAGTAGGTCGCGTCCCTTTATAGTAAAGACGAAAGGGACCTGTTTCATTGGTTCGCCGCAAAGCACTGCAGCGTGCGTCCTCATGGCAGCCTGGCGGCAGCGCAGTCGCACTGTTAACTAACCACTTCTTTGCCAACAAGCGTACGTTATGTTTTTGAAATCCCTGTTCAGTCAACGACCAAAGCCACAACGGTCCAAAGAACATAGGCACGAAGTGGTCTCAGCAAGAGACGTAGATCCTAATGAGCCCCCGCGGTCGCGGGGGCTCATGAGGATCTATGCCTCTTGCAGTTGGGTAGTGTTTACGTTTTTAGTGAAGGAGTTAATAACAGTCAAGTGCTTTGACCGTGCATATCAGTGAGGCAGTTTAACCCTTGCGAGCAAGGAACGCATTAATACATGTATCCTCATGATCCCCTTCAGCCGATGAAGCTCACAAGAATATACCCATCTTGCAGATGGAGCGGGATTGATGAATCCACAGAGTTTTTGAAGTCCGTGCAATGTTTGACAAGCTTTTCATTTAACCCATTTATGCCTAGCGTCCTATATCTAAGTCGCTACATCTTCAGTCTGCACTGCCATCCATGAGAGAGGCAATCAAATTCTTATTGTTTCAGTATTTTAAATGGATATTATTCTGTGTAATCAATAAAGATTTTGGCGGACTTCCTTTACACAACATGTTGCCAGGCAACCATCTGACCAAACGTTTAGGCGCGGACAACAGTACTGTGGAAAGCAAGCAGACGTCATCATGTCTTTGAAGGAAAGTTGTAGGCTATGATGATATCTGAAAACGCATTTTGCAGTTTGTTTCCAAAATGCTTTATGTTGTTGCAGTACGTCATGCAAGTTGCGACCCGCTATATATAGGACGCTAGGCCTGAGAAGGTAAGGGTTTTCACCAATATATACACAAATCTATTATTTTGCATAGGATTTAAAGCGTGCATGATATGATCGGCGTGTTACAGGATGACAACACCTTTTATGCAATTGCCACAGTAATTTTGTCTGGAAAACGGGGGAGATACGGGAGGGGGCTGAGAGAAATAAAGTTGGGGGGGGGGGGAGAGGAGGAGGAGGCGGGGGAGGGGGGATGAGCAAGGGAGGGAAGTTTGAAATGAATTTATCGACTTGCTTTGTTGTGTGTCTCTTTTGCAGTCAGTCATTTCAGAATTAGCAGTTGTCTCACAAGGCCCTATATTATGTTAATTGATGCATGATTGTTTGGGGAACGAAAGTACACAGCCGGATCCAGCTACCCCAAGTATGAGCGACGGGAAAAAAAAAACAGCCTCTTAAAAAAGTGTGAGGAAATCCGAAAAATGCCAGAATAGCAATAAACTTGAATTCCAAAGCATCTTCCACTAGGGTGTGAACAAATCTGACCCGGCGTCAAGGCAGAAAGACAGATACAAATGGACCATAGATTCACTTCACGGAGATACTTCAAAGCTGCCTGATGATCCAGGTCAACTGTTTGAGGCAACAGAAAAGGGTATGGCTTGCACGGGTACCATCCGCTCAAACCGCATTGCAGACTGTTCTCTAAAGTCTGTCAAAGAGATGGAGAACACCAAGCGTGATTACGCCACAGACAGCAACACCGGGCTGCATGGTTGTCGTTCGTGGGAACATTGTCAACGATGTCTCGAACAATGTCGGGCTGCATCCTATTTCAGCTATGCGTTGGTCAACAGCTGAGAGTCAACGGATTACACAGTCGCTCAATCATCCTGCACTACAATGAGACAATGGGAGGCGTCGATCGGATGGACCAATAAGTGGACAAATATCACACTGCCATCCGCTCCAAAAAGCGGTGGTGGCCCATATTTGCTTGCTGCCATGATCTTTGCGTGCAGCAGGCCTGACATCTATACAGGACCACTCCAGCTAGCAAGGATCAGCCACTGGACCCCCTTGCCATCCGCCAGTTTGTGGTTACTGACTACCTGTCGCGTTCTCCCAAAAAGTAAAACGGGCCAGACATCCTGGTGGCCGTTTCTCCTCTGCTGTGCTTTGACCGCGTGGACCACCTGACTGAGCCATACCACAAGCAGGTTCGGTGTGCGGTGTGCGGTGTGCAGCGTGCGGTATGAAGACCAAGCAGTGGTGCATGAAATGTAAAGTTGGTGTACACGACCACTGTTTTGTGGTTTTCCATACCAAATGAACGGCCTACAAAACAGTGGTCGTGGACAGCCACCTGTTGCCATGCACTTTGATTACATGGACCACAGAACTGATGGAACAGAGTCAAGGGCACCACATAATTGATCGCTTCCGTAGCAAAGGTGTGCAGAAAGGCAGCGGGCATTGAGCAGACTTGAAAGAACACGAAAGACCCATAGCAAACCGGACCAGTATTGAAACAACATCGAAAGAAACTCTGGGAACACTTATAATGGGTAGGATGAAGCGCATATGAGCCTTTCCGAGCGCAGAGGTCCCATCTTGACCGAACTGAACTGAGCTGAGCTAAACTGTTGTAATCACGAAACCGTTTGCTTTGCTCAATAAATTAGGTTTTCCAACAGCACTTCAATAGCATTAATACATTGGGAATGAGAGTTCTAGCGTCCTATATAATTATAGATCGGACCTAAATTCCACTTTTTATCAATAACAACAATAACGATTCCGAAATTACACTTAGTTTTGCTATTGTTAGCATGAAAGCAATGTAACTTTTATACTTTGACAAAAAATAAAAATTTAGGCATAAATGGGTTAAAGATAAAGCCCTACTGTTTCGGTTTTTATTTGTATCTGTGCGCGTATGCTTGTGTGTGTGTGTGTGTGTGTGGTGTGTGTGTGTGTGTGTGTGTGTGTGTGTGTGTGTGTGTGTGTGTGTGTGCGTGTCTATGTGTCTGTTTTGCAATTGTGTGTGTGTTTCAGAACAAAAAGTGCTGTACACGTTACTCTTTTCCACAAAACGATCACAGCTGCGTGTGGTCGGTGATTCTGGACCTTACGGCTGGAAGCTGTAAGGTCCAAAATCACAGATCACGGCACCTATATTCGCGCCACACAACGCGTTGGTGTTTTTCCAACCCCTCCGGAACTGACTGTCGATAAGCTATCTAGGATCAGCGAGGTGAAGCGATTGTCATCGCCCACAACCCTTTTCAACGCCTCTCGGGTATCGCTATTCCCTCACAACAGTCTGCGTCTCAGGTTGTCAGAACTGTTTCTTCTCTCTGCTTTGCTTTTTACATCCCATTGGACCGAATTATTTTGTGCTGGTCTTCAATTTTGGACCTCACGGCTTTCGTGCCTCCGACCAGCACACAGTTTATTAACCCCTTTACCGCCGAGAAAAAGTGAACAAGAACCAGCTGCAAGAGACATAGATCCTCATGAGCCCCCGCGATTGCAGGGGCTCATGAGGATCTATGCCTCTTGCTGAAACCACTTTGTATCCATATAATTTTGGGGACGGTTGTGGCTTTTGATCGTTGAATGAACCAGGATTTCAGAAACAAATAGAAGTCCAGTGTCAGGGAAGGGGGTAATATTCTGCTTAGCCCTATGGAAAGGCCAGCGCGGATGAAGTGACAAGGGAAAGAGTGGAACCCTCTACGTTACTGTATTCCCTGTAACTATTCCATGCCGAGTTAACCGCGTAACAGTTGGTGGAATCATACTTTTGCATTTTACACTTCTCTGCATTTTACACGCTTGGCAGTCATCTTCTGGTTTAACTCATTCTACCCCAGACACACCATAGCAAGATAAGGATCGACCATGATAGTTCAAGGGTGATGCCAGAATAGCTTGGCGCCTATGGGCGCCAAGCTATTCTGGTATCACCCTTGAACTATCATGGTCGATCTCTGTCCTGCACTAGCGTGCGCAGTCTTCAGAGAACAACGGCAACATTTGGGGATTTCGGTCTTGGGGTAGAATGAGTTAAGTTTTAAAAAAATATTAAAAAAGCAACATTTTTCTGAAAGTGAGTTCAGAGAAAAGTAATTTTGCAACGTTAACCGCTCAATTTCAACGTTTAACTATTTAAGCGTTGCCCAAGGCAACTAACAATGGTTCCATTGTCACGTTTGTCGCTCACATGAAATAAATACATGTAAGTAAGAATAAGCAAGATCAATGCAGGTTTACATGTGTTTCACAGGAACATGGATGTAAAATGATTTCAGCAAGAGGCATAGATTCTCATGAGTTCCCGCAACCGCGGGGGCTCATGAGGATCAGTAGACCTCTTGCAGTTGGGTGGCCTTCACCTTTACTCGGCAGTGAGTGGGTAAGAATGGTCGAACCATGCTTTGCTGTAGTGTGTCTCGGGGTGGAATGAAAAGCTCTTAGTCATTGTCCGTAATTATTTTAAAAATAATTAGCCTCTTTACTGCCACTGATCGTACGTTGTACGTCTGAAATCTGCGTCAGTTCATCGCGAAAGGGTTCCGGCCGTCCCATGAACAATGGACACAGAGTGGTTTCAGCAAGAGGCATAGATCCTCATGAGTCCCCGCAATTGCGGGGGCTCATGAGGATCTAGACCTCTTGAAGCGGTGTGGTGTTCATGTTTTCCAGGGGATAATTGTGCGCTTCACTGCCACTGGTCGTACGTTGTACGTCTGAAATCTGCGTCAGTTCATCGCGAAAGGGTTCCGGCCGTCCCATGAACAATGGACACAGAGTGGTTTCAGCAAGAGGCATAGATCCTCATGAGTCCCCGCAATTGCGGGGGCTCATGAGGATCTAGACCTCTTGAAGCGCTGCGGACAACATTTGCTTAAGGCGAAGTGTGCGACTCGAGGCGAAACGCAGTAGGCTTCGGATATCACAAACCGCCAGAGGAACCAAGACTTCTTGTTGTTATATATCCGAATTTTGTTTTAAGCGAAGTCATTTACATAGAAGAGTGCCGTCAGGACGTCTGAAAAAGCGTTGTTATATCCGACGTTTCTTATATCTGACCTTGCAATAAGCGAAGTAGACTGTTCTTTAACTCATTCGCGGCCAGCCGCATCCGGATGCGCGGCATAAGCCGCGCGTCCGGATGCGGCTGGGCCGCGAATGATTTAATTAAACCCCAGATGCGGAATGTTTGTATAAGATAGAAATCGCTATCCCTCTGGATGCTGTTCTGGTCTGGGATTTCGGACCTTACGGCAGTCAACGGCATGACCCACACTCACAGTCCCCACCCGGGTCTGCCCTGGGGGACTTGGGTGGGGTTAGGTATTTTTTAGTTCCCAGGGTCACCCTGGTCAGCCCCACAGGGTGGGTTTTTCTCTCTATTCTGGGGCATGTGTTTCTGTCTACCCGAGGTCCATTCACCTGTATTTGCCTTTTTAAAACTCTCCCTACTGTCTGCACTGCCTGTAGTTCTTGATATTGGATGTGTGTTGCTAAATGGTCTTAGCTTTATTTAGGCCCCATGTTGTAGGTTTATTTAACGTATTTGACCGGCTGGCGACATACATTCAATTTTCTGTTTATTTTTTTTTTTTCACAAGCAGTGCAGGCACGTCCTGAGAAAGCCTTGTTGCTGTCGGGACGTTAAGCAATGTACAATCAATCAATCAAACCACACTCACAGGCCATCACGCATCTATGTCTATCGTTCGCTAAAGATGTTTAGAGACCAATTCGTCTTTGTCGAAGAAAATGCTGCCAGAAGAACAACGACCAAAACACGCGGTAAATTTGAGAGTGCTTTTGTTACATCGGTCACACACGCCTGCTTTGGTCGGCTGGACAACCTATCTTTGACGCAGTTACTGACGTCATATAAGAAATACCACCCGGCTGCAAGAGGCATAGATCCTCATGAGCCACGCATTTTCGGGGGCTCATGAGGATCTATGCCACTTGCAGCTCTTTATGTAGATCTACGCCTCTTACGGGTCTCGTCTTTATGCGTGTGACTCGGGCAGATGACGTTACCTCGGTGCGAGTCTGCGAGGGTTTAACGCTTTCCAGACGTAAAGCCGCGAATCCGGATGCGGCACGTCTTGAAAGAGTTAACACTTTCAGTGTCAGCTAACGCTGAGTGTGTTTCTGTAATCTTCGTTAATTCAAGATTTTTAAAAAGCAAAGAAAAAAACCCCAACCAACTCTAGCTGTCCCAGGAACGTGGAATGAAAGCGGTGTCAGCAAAAGGCATAAATCCTCATTGGCCCCTGCAACTGCGGGGGTCACATGAGAATCTATGTCTCTTGCAGTTGGGTTGTGTTCAATTTTCTCGGCAGTAAAAGGGTTAAGAGACTTAATTTTCAGGCACAGGCAGTAAATGGGGTTAATTTAAATAAAGTAATATTCCCGTCTTAAATCAGTCGGCGTCTGGTCGTGTTTTGTTTATCTACTTGAATTAGTCATAATAAAACACACTGAACTGTAGATACGGTCTCAATATAAAATCTGTAGAAGTGCTTCTGGCAACGCCGCTCGGCGGACAAGACGCGTAGGTACGCGTACTGTCCGTAACAGACAAAAGGTTGATCCACTGGCTGTCGATAGCGGGTTTTGTGGAGGTGATTCCTGCAGGACATCCCGCTACCGACAGCAAAGGGTTAACGGGAGGTGCCTAGCACGTCAGTTTCGAAGGTCGAGGCCGCAGTGTCCATTTTATGATTTTTTGAGATTTTTTTTTTCCTCTGAACATATCGACGTGTAAATATTATGAAAATAAATTTTGCTTTGAAATGCAAATACTGTTTTACTGTTTTGTCATACATTTTGATCGTACTCAATTTTGATCACAATTTTTTTTGATTATTAAAAATATTTAAATTCAAAAGATCGTTAAGTTTACTTCTGCTGTAATTTGAGGAATTTGATATTAGTCACAGTGTTCTCTGTGGTATCTGTGTGTGTGTGTGTGTGTGTGTGTGTGTGTGTGTGTGTGTGTGTGTGTGTGTGTGTGTGCGTGCGTGCGTGCGAGCGCAGCGCGCTCGTACGTGTTGGTAGCCTATATATTTGCTCGAGAATGCATGCTTGCCAGGTTGTATAACAGTGTATGCGCGATCCTGCATGACTCGTTTCATTTATTTTAACGCCTTCACTGCACAACACAGAAATGCAAGAGGCACTGATCCTCATGAGCCCCCGCAACTGCGGGGGTCATGAGGATCAATGCCTCTTGCCGGCATCATTCTCGCCAGACGAGGGGGTATCCAGCATAATCAGGAACATACACGTTCCGACGCTGACAGTGAAGGCGTTGCTCAAATAATACGCAAATGATTGGTACCACTGTTTAATTTTTGGGTCGAAATGAAAACTTTTTACCGCAAAATTTCCACAAATGAAAAGAAACTTTGAAGTATTGTGGGGGGAAAAAACCCACCTTATTTCACAACAAAGGAACTAGAACCATTTTGGAATGAAGATACGTTATCACGTGAAAATGAACCAAAGCTCTCTCAAGAAAACTTTGTTTCATTTGGGCATCATGTTTTATTTCCACCTGATGACGAATATTCCATCAGAAACGTTTCTTTTCCTGGCTCGTGAAATAAGGATTTTCCCACCTTACTTGAAAGTTTCTATCTTTATTTATTTCTTTATTTACTTACTTATTTATTCATTTTATTTATTTTTTATTTCCCAGTGTGATGTGCCTGAATTTCTCTTGTGTTGTTTTGTTGATCTCATTGCTGATGATGTGATGTGAGGCAGGAAGCTACGAACCTTGTCGTGTTGTGTTTATCAGCATCGTGGAATAAACATTGTTATCAAGTTTCAAATTCTGACTTCCGTTCTTGCTTTTTTAAAATATAAAAATGTCATAAAAGGTATGATAGTAAAAGTATTTGCAAAAGTGTGCAGCACGCAAGCAGACTTCGCCCCCGCTTTACACACACACGCGCACACACACACACACACACACACACACACACACACACACACACACACACACACACACACACACACATATACACACACGCACACACACACACGCACGCACATACACACACACGCAATCACACGTACGCACGCATGCTCATATATACACACAAACACACACACGCACGCACCCGCGCACACACACACAAACACACACAGAAAACATTCACGCACACTCACACATACATACACAAGCACGCATTTTCAACTTCCGTTCTTAAAAATAAAGTTTTGAAAGGTACGACAGTAAATAACATTTGCAAACACACACACACACACACACACACACACACACACACACACACACACACACACACACACACACACACACATATATACATCAACCTTAGTGTACATGCTCACAAACCAGGTAGGTTAGTGTACATGGACAACACACAGACAACACAAATGAAAAATAATCCCTTCCCGAAAAGCACCTGCGCAAATGTGATTGCTTGACACAGAAGGTAATGTGCGCTGGTCTGTGATTCTGGACCTTACGGCCTTATGCCGTAAGGTCCAGAATCACAGTCCAGCACACACAGGTTTGGACTTTGGATCGAAAGTGGACGGTTCCGATTCCAGAGACACCCAGCTGCACGAGAAAGTATTGTGTACAAATTGTATAGCGCTGTCCAAATTCGTTTGAGTACACTACGGTTATCCTTTGAGTTTCTTTTTCTTTCTATTTTGGTTTATTTCACAGCATTCCATGGCCTGCAGATTACTATGTGCTTCAGACCTTATATGCACTAACATGTCAAAAATCACTTGTCTAGACGGCGAAGAATGAATTAGTTTAGCAAATCAGGCCGACTGAACTGGTGGTGAACAAAAACACTTTGGAAACGCCGGATCGAATAGTAAGACAATGCCCAGCGCGCAAAAAAGTCCATCGGGCCGACGTCGGCCCGATGAACCTTTGCGTACAGGGGTCCGCTGCTTTCGTCTCGACAGGAACCAGATTCATCTGGACGGCTGAAGACTTTTTGTCATGCTCCGTGATTGTGAGGTCACTGAGGCGGCCATTGCTCTCTTTCACTTACAGGCAGGGGAGGTGGGTGGCTCGGTGGTAGAGCGTTTGACTCTCGGCTGAAAGGTCCCGGGTTCGAATCCAGCTGGGTTCAAAATTTGTTCAGACCCTATTACGGTGCCCAGTCTTTGAGATCACATTCGTGGTGGACAAAAGACGTTAAGCCCTAAACGTTAAACGTTTCACCTGCAGGGCCGGCGTCGAGCCCAGTTAGCAAAAGGTCTCGTGGGGCTGTGCACGGAACCCACCGCGGCCGACTTCGGCCCGAGGATGGTTTGCTTACCGGGATGCGCCCACCTCGTTGACTGTAAAACGATAATGACGAGGTTTTCACTAGCTCGTGCGCCTCAAAGCCTCAAGCAATAATATAAACATGACGCGCGGGCGCCATTGGCCTGCGCGTATATATTACGTAGGCACTCTCTTGGAAAGCGGTCAGTCACCTGTATGAGCAATATTTCTACACGAAGTGTACTGACGAGCAATAGAAATGCGACAATTTTGAAGTGATCGGAAACACTAAAGTGTTTCGATCACTCCCAAAATGTCGCATTTCTTTTGCTAGTCTGAAGTGTTTCTGATCAGTCCAACAATGTCGCATTTCTTTTGCTAGTCTGAAGTGTTTCTGATCAGTCCAACAATGTCGCATTTCTTTTGCTAGTCTGAAGTGTTTCTGATCAGTCCAACAATGTCGCATTTCTTTTGCTAGTCTGAAGTGTTTCTGATCAGTCCAACAATGTCGCATTTCTTTTTCTCGTCAGTATATATTAATTTTCGGTAGTACATTGCTATTGTCAACTGCATCCGCTGACAGAAGAAGTCGAACAATAGAAACAAGATAAAAATACGAATGAAGCATTTGTTTGCTAGTTCGGCAAATGATTTTTTTGCAAAAGAAGAATGAGGAAAAACAAAGATCCGGAACAATAAATTAAAAGAAAAGGGGAGACTGCAAGTGCTCATATTTTAGGAAGTTTACAAAAGTAAAGTAGGTAAGAGCACTGTCAGGGGAGAGAAGTGTGCATGATCGACCAGTGATCATAGATCTACCGTGGCCAAAGCACAGAAAAAAAAAGAGATAGGAAAGAGGGTGCGCTAAGAAAGTGACTGAAAGCAATGCATATGGAAGACCCCCGAAGGGGGGGGGGGGGGCGTATCACATATCCCACTGTTCCAGCCACTTAGTGCATGGAAATTTAAATCTAGGTCCCCCAAGGGGGGTCCAGATATTTAGCCGGAGTGGACAGCTGTTTCGGTCTTGGCGACCTCTTCAGCACACCATCGGCAATACTGGAGGAAGGCAGGAATTTCTGCCTACCTGCAATGACAGCCACATTTTACTGTGGGTTCTGCAGGGGATACATCCATTCGTGCCTGTCCGCTGCCCACCATGGCCGTGGACAAGGTCACCGGTTTGTCAGTCCCGTCACTTCGTAGTTCTCCAACTACACACCTTTTCCTACACTTCTACTTTGAGCATTCTGCTCCCCCATCATCTATTCAACAATAGACCATTACGCAGCATCACCTACTGCCTCCACTTCTTACAAAACTAAAGTTTATCCCGTTGACTAATTTCGTGCCTGTCCGCTGCCCACAATGGCCGTGGACAAGGTCACCGGTTTGTCAGTCCCGTTACACTCCTACATTGGGCATTCTGCTCTTCCATCATCTATTTAACAATAGATTACTACGCAGCATCCCCCACTGCCTCTACTTCTCTCGAAACCATTTTCTTGGTAAGAACAAAATCTCTCATGTTTTGATGTGTCTCCAAATCCACGATGACGCATACTGTCCGTTCAAACCAATATCCTACGTCAAATGTTTTTGACGTCACCAAAAAAGAACATGCCATCATTTCAACACAAAACGTAGAACGGAACTTCTATCCAAAAGAAAATAATGAATAATGATTAAAATAAATTGTGACAACCGGATCCTAGGCAAGTTAATTAAAGTCTTCCTCCTTCGAGGTCGTCAGCAGAGGAGGTTTCGTTCGCGACGAACGACTGCCCACCAAGAACGAGAGCGAAGTCACGGCGGATTAAACGCTTGTAACAGACAACAGTCTAAACATCTCCAAGAGGCATAGATCCTCATGCGCCCCTAAGGGCGCAGGAGGATCTATGCCTCTCGGAGATGTTTGGAGTATTGTCCACGCTTATGATACAAGCTGGTTCTCAACCGCGATTTCGCTCTAGTTCGTTGTTGATAGTCATTCGTTGCAAACGAAATTTCATCAATCACTCTTATTTCGTGGAATCAGCTGCGCGCAAAACAACTAAAGCGGACGTCGGCCCGACAGCCTTTTGCTAACTGACTTACGACTAACTGCTTTCCTAGGAAAGTTTATTATTTTCGCTACTCACACAGCATCAATAGAAAACCTCATATTTCGTTGGAATTTTATGACACGGCAGATCCGTAGTGCTCAGGAACAAATAAGACGAGCGGCGGCTCATTTTGCTTCCAGTCCCCTTGGAGAGTTCATTACACTCTCCTTTATCCCAGCACATCCATGGAAAAGTAATATTTGCACGCATTTTATGGCCTGTTTCAGTTAAGTATCGTAAACCGAAACTTCCCGGTCCAACCTTATAGCTTGCCATCACAGTCGTAAGTTCAACCCACAATACCATCCTTGATTTGAGAAACAGCTGGGCTCAGTTGCATGAGTCAGCTCAGTACTGCGCCAGCCACTAAGCAATGTGCTCGGCATAAGCTTGTAACAGGAGCATAAACCGAGCACATAGCTTAGTGGCTGGCGCAGGACTAAACTCACTCACGCAACTGGCCTCTGGAGCCCTTCTTTGTCGCCAACGAGCGTAGGTTCTCATAAACCTCCTGTGGCTGCGTGCGCCCGTGTGAATCTGTGACTTCAGCGGACTACCGAGGCTGGACGAGGGACGCACCAGACGCATATAAACCTCGTTTATGGAGTGAAGGTCGCTTTAAGTACCCACTGTAAGTAGGCACTGAGCTGGTGAAGAGAAATAGTCCCTACCACTACTCTTTGCAAACAATGACGCTTATCTGGACTCGTATGCAAGAGGCATAGATCTTCATGAGCCCACGCTTCACGCGGGGGCTCATGAAGATCTATGCCTCTTGGTCACGAGGCTTCATGTTGGCCCTACTATTGCATTCACAATACTAGCAAATTTGTATCTCTGATCTTTGGGCGGACAGAGTTAACGGAGAATAACCTGTTGACTGTCGGGGTCGAGCTAAAAGGACTAAAATGCAAGACACATAGGTTCTCAAGGCTACGCATCATCATCATCAATACTACTACTAATTATTATTATTTTTATCATTCAAAGTATTATTATTATTATTATTATTATTATTATTATTATTATTATTATTATTATTATTATTATTATTATTATTATTATTATTATTATTGACTACTCCTAAAAGTATCTTTCACACCCAAGCAGTAAACTACCATGGACCACAGTCATATCTTTCACACCAGACGTCAGCTGCGATAGATACTACTATTAATTGTTATTATTATTATCATCATCATCATTATTATATTAATATTATTATAAGTAGTAAAAGTACTTCATAATAATACTAATAAGAATGGTACTACTACTACAACTAATAATAATAATAATTAGTAGTAGTAATAATTGTAGTGGTAGTAGTATATCGCAGCTGGCGTCTGGTGAGAGAGATATGTGGTCCGTGGTAGTTTACTGTTGGATGTCAATTTTTTTTTAAAACTTGGGTTGAACGTCCCAGTTTTTGTGTCAGATTCTTCCCGTCATTCACAGCTGTCTTTAACCCCATAACTCATTCTACCCCAAGACCGACATCCGCAAATTTTCCCGTTGTCCTCGGAAGACTGCAATGCAGTGCAGGACACAGATCGACCATGATAGTTCAAGGGTGATGCCAGAATAGCTTGGCGCCTATAGGCGCCAAGCTATTCTGGCATCACCCTTGAACTATCATGGTCGATCCTTATCTTGTTGTGGTGTGTCTGGGGTAGAATGAGTTAACCGAGCCCCAACACACGCTCTGCGTCAGCATTGCAGATACGAATAAAGCCAGCATAAGGCATAGATACATTGAGACCCCGCCAATGCGGCGGCCCATGAGGATCGATGTCTCTTGCACTTGTTTGGATTTCGCAAAGCGCCAGCAGCGAAGGGGTTAATGAAGTAAATATATCATTTTCAACAGGGACATAAAAATGCAAAAAGTGTCTTTTTTTGCCATTGTCTATTAGCATAAAACAAGTTCAATTCTTGTTGCGTTTTTATTGGTTTTACGAAACAAATCCCACAAAGAAACAAACACGTCAGTCGTGTTTTGCTCTCTTATTAGTGTAACAAAAGATAGTTGCCAATTTTTGAGCTCTTAATATAAGTAAACTTTTGGTCTGATTTTTGGCGTCGCTGTTTGCGTGTCGACGAAAATGAAATTGTGCGGATATTAAAGGATCATCTTTTGTTTTTCACATCCCTTCACCACCAGCGTCAAGAATATCGAGTACGTCTCAGACATAGTCACGGATTTACTTTTTAATAACACTCCCTTTAAGAGGAACATGGAAGTGAATTAGGACAGCAAGAGTCATAGATTCTTATGAGCCCCCGCAACTGCGGGACTCATGAGGATCTATGACTCTTTACAGATGTTTAGTATCCGTTGTTTTCTTACGCCGACAAAAAAAGATGCTGTACTTGGAGACCTGTGGAAATAATGGGGAGTTTGAAGCGTGAAAGCCTCTAATCAGGATGTTCTGCGTCATTTAGGCGACACATTAGACTTGGTACCCGAGGACAGAGTCTGTCAGATAGCACTGTTGTAACCATCTTTTGTAGCAAAGTAACACTTGTTACAAAGCTGGGGGCATCTGGTAGAGCGTTGTAACTACCCCGACATTCGTTAATTGGAGATTCCGAGGAGCGTCCACACGCTTGTAACTGTTGGTTGCTTTGTTACCGAGCACGCTATAACAAAGCATTGTCGTTTGTCCCTGGAAGACTGAAGTGTTCTCTCCTTCATAATCTGAAAGCCAGTCCATTCCTTCAAATATTAGAAGACAGCATGTAACCTAATCAAATGACTATTCTCTTATTTACTCTGATGACACCCCCCCAAAACAAACAAACAAACAGACAAACAAACAAACAAACAAACAAACAAACAAACAAACAAACAAACAAACCAACCAACACACACACGCACACATACAAAAATACACACACACACAAAAACCAAAACCCCACCAACAACAGACAAACAAACAAACGAAAAAAACAAACAAACAAACATAACAACAACAACACACAATTAAACAACCCCATCAAACAACCAACGAACAAACAAAACAAAGAAACAAGCTAACAAACAAAGACACGCCTTTACAACTTCAGATCACGCGATTACATCCGTACTTTGTTTAGATTTTGCGGCCTCTATCTGGTGCGGCAGGAAATCGTTCAACATGAAACAAAAACAGCTTGTTAGCACATTATGACATTGAACTTCCACGGCAGGAAGCTGAAAGATTTGGGGATCTATGATCATGCTATGCTATGTTATGTGCGTACGCATTTTTTTGTGTGGATCGGGAAAAAAATTAACTTGTACGACATTTTAGATCACGCGACCTCATCAGTTCTTTGTTTAGTTTTTGCGGCCTCTGCTAATTTCGCCGGAAGTCGTTCAACATCAAACAGAAAAGTTGTTCAGGACATTAAACTGGTAGGTCCACAGCATGATGCTGAAAGATTTGGCGATCTATGATCATGCTATGCTGTGCTGTGTGTACACGTTTTATTTGCTGTCACGATTTCAGATCACGCGACTATATCAGTTCTTTGTTCAGTTTTTGTGGCCTCTAGGAAGTTTCCTGGGAAATCGTTCCGTCTTAACCCTTGACTGTCGGTAGAAGCTTTGGTCGCATCGCGACAAAAACCGATATTGACAACCAAAACGTTAAAATAAATGTATTCGGACATTGAACTGGTAGTTCAAAAATAGAAAGCTACAAATATGTGGGCAATATACGAACACAGAAACACTTCAAGGAATGTTCTTCTCACTTCTTCAACGCAGGAAAAATACGAGCAACACCAACTTGGAGACCAAAGAAAAAACTCCCTATGAGCCTCGTGTGTGCTGGTCTGTGAGTTTGGAAATTACGGCCGTAGGCCATAAGGTCCAAAATCACAGACCAGCACACATAAAAAGTACCAAAAAAAAAAAACACACCAACAAAAGCCAACACAAATAAAAAACAAACTGAAAAACCACAAAAAACAAAAAAAACCAACGTTAAACAGCAAGCGTTTCAAGATTCTGCTGCATATACCGTGAATGATGCCGCATTCATAAAACCGGCGCGCCATCACATATTAAGAGATCATTCCGCGCACTTGGCGGCAGCTGATACAGTTGGCTGGGAGCGTCTCTATCCATCAAGTCACGTCATCGCGGCTTTCACTCATTTAAAGACCCAACACACCTCTCCGTGGTCTGGTTGTGATTTAAAAAAATCACAGACAAGCACACGCATGCTTATTACCCACAACAGTTATCTAAGGCACACATAATTATGTTAAATATACATACATCATAATGATCTCGCACTCAGTAACTGGTGCCCACCGTTTCACTTGAAACGTCCTACTCATCAAAGTTTCAGCGTCGAGTGCAGCGGCAATGTAAAGCTCCACTGTAATAATTAATATGTATATATATTTATATTCACTGCTTCCATGTTAATTGCTTTTAAGGCTCCCTTCTCTGCCTATCTTTTTTTGTTTGCTTTCACCAACTAGATCTATGATCATCGGGTCATTATTTTACAGTTCTCTAACCTGACAGTGCTTTTGTCTACTTTACTTGGTAGTCTTCCTAATTAACTCATTCGAGACGTGCCGCCTCCAGATACGCGGCTTATGCCGCGTATCCGGAGGTGGCATGTCTCGAATGAGTTAATATGTATAAATGTACTATATTTCCAGACACATCCGACTTGTAGACCGAGGATACCTGTAATAAAGATATTGTTAAAAATGGGACGTTATAACAACTAGATGAAGCAATTCATTTCGCGTGTTGCATGCTGCAGCTGTTAGCAACGTCACTCCTGGCGGCACACTTATAACGGTCCACGCGCCTCCGTCCGAAACCAAGAAACAAGGGGAAATCTGCGGTGCAGGCGAACGGGAACAAAGTGAGAGGGGCCGTAATCAACTACCCCATAAATGTCCTTCTCCCAACGAGGAGAATTTTGATCATCGAGTCCACGCCGGCACCACCACCATAGTCATTGGAGACTCCGCTTTGCAAAACGTCAAGGGCGAGAAAATGACTATGTACCAAGGTGAGAGAGTGCAGGTCACTTCAGTGTCCGGTCTGCAAACTTCTCACCTAACTGATTGGTGCATGAAGCAGCCTCAATCACCCCACGTCCAACTTGTCACCTTCCACGTGGGGGTCAATGATTGCAAGCAGCGGGAGATCACCAGCCAGCAGTGGGAAACGCTGATCGCAGCGTGCAAAAGGGCGTTCCCCAAAGCGCGCATCCAGGCTTCCTCCATCTTGCCAGCTGCTCAGGGAAGAAACTCTGTACTAAATCAGCGCATCTTCCCCTCTAATGCCAACATGTGCCACGCGGCCAAGAAGCTTGGCGCTACCTTTGTTGACAACACGGCTGTTTTCAGAGCCCCAAGCGGTCTTCCACGCAAGGCGCTGTACCGCGTGGATCACAAAGGCCGCCTTGACCCCATCCACCCGTCCCACGTGGGGACTCGCAGGCTGGCCGGTAATATTAAGTACGGCGGGGAAGATGGCCACCGGAAAACCAGTCAACGGGCCGACAGTTCTAGCGATGAGACTACTGCTAATCACCTCTACTCGGACGTTGCTGCGGGGCGTGCGCCTTTAGCTGCGCATCAAATAGAGGAAAATCAACGTCAATATCAGCAGGGCGAACTGCAGCAAAATCAAACAGAACCGCAGCAGCAACTACAGCAACAAGAACCACAACACCAGCAGGAAGAGACAATGTCAGAGCCTCAGAAACTACAGAATACGCCAGTTGCTTTTGTTGACTGGCAACATAGTCACCACCAACAACAGCAACTGATGTATCCGCCTACAGCTCTGTGGCAACAGAAACTTAATCCCCCTGATGGTGTTCAGTGGTACTACCCTTCACCGTACGGACTCCCGCACCCGGGCAGTGGCATGTGTGCTCCATACTTTCCGGCCTTCCCCATGCCGGCTATTATTAATGGCGGACACTGGTCTCAGAGTATCAATCCAACACATGCTTACTGAGTCGTTTTGGGTGCGATCAACTATATTAGCCACGGCTAAGCGAATTGGTTCTTTTCATTCAGCATTTGTATTTGACAACGAAAAACAGTGTTTTCATTATTTCGGTATTCATAATACCTCATTTGTGTGGTATGAACTAAATTTCGTGTGCGTTAGTTGTGTACCGCCAAGAACTACCAGCAGCTACTACTCGTGCTTGCAGTACTATTAGTGTCCCTTACTGACACGCCTGACGTGCGATAGCTGAAGCGGTGTGCACATATAGTACGACTCTACTGTGCACCATTGACACTTATAGAGTGTACTTCCTCTATTTCCTTTTTTTAATTATTATTTTATTTCGTTAACGTAAAAAAAAAAAATCATATTAGTTTCTAGTGCGCTGCAGTTTAGGGTTGCTTTCGTTAATGAAAATGAAGCACCCAGCAAAGAAGCAGTGCAACCTAAAAATCGGTCATCTGAATATCTACCACCTCTTCAATAAGGTGTCCGATTTAAACGTTTACTTAAACGCACCTGAACCGTTCCACTTGTTTGGTTTAAGTGAAACACGTTTAAACCCTGATATGAGTAACGATGCCATCAGTATTCCCAACTTTAGTATTGTTCGGCGAGACCCCTGTATGCCTGGTCGGACTGGTATTGCCGTTTACATACATAACTCTATCCAAACACTCGTTCGTCGACGTGAAGACTTAGAAACCCCTGACGTAGAGTGTATCTGGCTTGAGCTCAAAGGCCCTAAAACCAGACCAGTCATTATAGGTTTTTTCTATCGTAACCCGTCTGCCTCGTATGAATGGTATGACGACTTCCTGCAATCCATTGAACATGTTGATTTGTCTAATAGCGATGTCTTATTGCTAGGCGACTTCAATATTGATATGCTTAAATCTCACGCAGCATGGGATTGTGTTACGACACAGCTTGGTCTAAAACAACTAGTTTCTTCCCCTACTAGAATTACTCCCACATCAGCAACACTCATAGATCACATTTACTCTAACCGTCCCCAAAACGTATATAACGTTAGTGTTGCTGACCTCAGTATCAGTGACCACTATCCCACTGTATGTTTATGGTCATCAAAACTACCAGCGCAGCCTAAGCTTGGACACACCACCATCTCTTATCGCTCCTTTAAACACTTCTGTGAGTCGGCCTTTCTAGCTGATCTTAACCAAACACAATTTGACATTGTACACAATGAAGACAATCCTGACACTGCTTTGGATCTCTGGTATAATCTTTTCAACAGTGTGCTTAATAAGCATGCCCCTTTACGAAAAAAGAGAGTAAAAAATCATACGTTACCGACTTGGTTAACACAAGATATTATCCAAGCGATGGAACTTCGTAATAACTTAAGAAAACAAAAACAGTTTTCTGAGTACAAACGCCAACGAAACCGTGTCAAATCAATGGTGCGAAGGGCTCAAAAAACTCTGTTCGAACGAATGGTAAGGGAGAACAGAGAAACATCTTCTCTCTGGCGAGCGCTTAATCTTATCACCAGAGGCAACAGTAGAAGATCATCCGCTATCCCCTCTCAGCTCAACGCAGACACTTTTAACAAACACTTTCTGTCGGTTGCCCAGTCAGTAAACTCCTCATCCAAAACGTCAAGTACATATTCGTGTCCTGAGGCTCTACTTAACTTTTGTTCGCAAAGGACAGTGGATAAGTCATCCTTTTGTATTCCCCCTTTAGCAGTGCACGAGGTTGGCAAGCTTATAAATTCACTAAAAAACAAGAAATCGTCCGGACCTGATGAGATTAGCCCCAAAATACTTAAACTTTCCCTTCCTTACACAATTGAATCACTAACCTACATCTATAATTTGTGTATTCAACACAACACGTTTCCTACTGAGCTTAAACATGCTAAAGTAATACCCCTGCCCAAATCTAAAGATCTTACGGACGTGAATAACTACAGACCTATATCCCTTTTGTCTTCCTTGTCAAAACCACTTGAAAGACATGTTCACAAACATCTCTACCAGTACCTTGATACCTGTAATCTTCTACATACCCATCAGTCAGGCTTTAGACCAAAACATTCGTGCCATACGGCATTAACAAGACTTGTTGACACCTGGTTAACTTCTATAAATCAATGTCAAATGATTGGGACAGTCTATCTCGATTTCAAAAAAGCCTTTGATCTTGTAGACCACAACATCCTTTTGTCTAAACTTCAAGCATATTTATGCAATGCAGATGCCGTATCGTTTTTTAATTCCTACCTCAGCGGTAGGAGGCAAAGAGTTTTCTTAAATGGTAACTACTCGTCCCACGGTATTGTCACGAGCGGCGTGCCTCAAGGCTCTGTCCTCGGGCCATTGCTCTTCTGTGTATTCATAAATGATCTACCACTGCACCTGAGTAGTAACCAAACCTCGTGTGATTTGTTTGCGGATGACGCGACTCTTCATACGCCTGATCATAGTGTTAATGCGATTAATACCCGTCTGCAAAAAAGCATGCAGGAGGTTTCTCACTGGTGCGATTCTAATTCAATGGTTCTTAATCCATCTAAAACAGAATGCATGGTGATAGCCACACGTCAAAGACATCAGCTGCGCCCACTTTCTCTTGATCTAACAGTAAACGGCAAACCAGTCCAACAGGTATCTCAACACCGTCTCCTTGGGGTCACGGTAGATGATCAACTTAAGTGGAAAACTCACATTAGCAGCGTATGTAAACGTGTCTCAAAAAACCTTTATATGCTATCAAAGTTGAAATTCATTACCGATGTAGAGACGCGTACAATTTTCTATAACGCCCATGTAAAGTCGCACATAGACTACGCATCAACAGTGTGGGATGGTTCAAGTGAAGTGCATTTAAAGAGGCTGAATACTTTACACAGGAGGGCTGCTAAACTTATCCTACCGGATCCTCAAATAGCAACGGAAAAAAAACTTGAAGTTCTTGGTATGCTTCCCCTGAAGCAGCACCTTATATGTAACAAAGCCATTTTTATGTATAAGCTGTGTAAACAAAAAGGGCCCCGTTATCTTGACCCATTTTTTTCAGTAATTTCCTCACGACATCCCAGACTGGGGCGGCACTATCAGGTTCCGCGGCCTCGCATTGACATCTTTAAATCTAGCTTAACATACTCAGGTAGTACTCTCTGGAATTCGATTCCATGTAACCTTAGAAGTATGTCCCTGCCCTCCTTTAAAGACGGCCTCTTCAAATATCTAAAATAATCCAGCTTTACATGCGGAAAACTGCATGTTCTTAGAATACATATATCGGCATGTGCATTGACTCCATGTCTGACAAGTAATACCTGCCTTGATGTACTGGCACGCGTATGGCGTGCGTATGTTTGTGCGTATGTGTGTGTGTGTATGTGTGGCTGTGTGCATTCGTGCGTATGGGTGTGTGATCGTGTGTGTGTGTGTGTGTGTGTGTGTGTGTGTGTGTGTGTGTGTGTGTGTGTGTGTGTGGGTGCGTGCGTCTGTGTGCGTGTGTGCGTTCATGCGTGTGGTCACGTTATGTGATCGTGTGCGTGTGTGCGTGGTCTGTCATAATGTGGCAGATTGCACACGCGTACGCGCACGCACGCACGCATGAGCGCAAGCACGCGCACACCATGTGCGCGATTTATGCAATTTATATGTTGGAATTTTTTATTCATAATGTTTTTTAAATTCTCTTTAAAGGTTTTTTAACACATTTTCTTTCTTTTCTATCGCGCTATATTCATCAGTATTTTGTTTGCTAGCACATAATTGAATTCCTTAGAGTAGTGTGTGTGTGTGTTTGCGAGTGAACATGCGTGCGTGTGTATGTGTTTGACCTAGTTATGTTTTAGACCATTGTTTTGTTTATGAAAACGTTGATAAGTAGTTTGTAGCAACGGCAAGTTTGAAAATTGGTCTTGTAACCAAATACTTCTACCGTTGTAAAATAAAAGTTCATTGTTCATTGTTCTCTCTCTCTCTCTCTCTCTCTCTCTCTCTCTCTCTCTCTCTCTCTCTCTCTCTCTCTCTCTCTCTCTCTCTCTCTCTCTCTCTCTCTCTCTCTCTCTCTCTCTCTCTCTCTCTCTCTCTCTCTCTCTCTCTCTCTCTCTCTCTCTCTCTGAGTGAGTTCGAGCTCACGAATGTAGCACAAAAAAAGTTCAGAGTCAATTAGCGATGCAAAATTAGGCGATTTCGTCACTAATCAAAGTTCTACTGTTTGGATTTCACCACCAGTGTCTTGGTCTATCTACGCTGATCACAACGGTGTAAATTTCGACTGTGTGCGACCACAGAATTCTGCCATCTGACTGGTTTTCCTGTATCGCCATTGAACTGAGTACGACAATCGTCGGTGTGACTGTTAGTACAGCACTGCCAGCTACGTGCACTGTGTAGTACTGTGTATTACTGTGTAGCACTGTTGAGAGAGAGAACAATAGAGTCCCGATAGACAATGAATTCAATAGAGCCGCATCAGTCATTAATTTACATCATTTTTTAATATCATATTTTTGGCCCCAATTTTACCCCCGTTAATTCTGAATCAACCCTTTGATTTTTAAAAACTGACAAGCATGACTGATGCGGCTCTATTGATCTGATTATCTATCGGGACTCTATTGTTCTCTCTCTATAACTATTGTCTCTGTCAACACCTAATCATTTACCTGATCAAGTGATGCCAAGTGAAACTTAATACTTATTAACAAGTTGCAACTAACTTTTAGGAACCTGCAGAGGTAACCTTTAAGTGTGTTGCCATAAGAACTTATTAATTACTTACCCTAAGTTCTTACAAGTACTTACCCTAAGTTCTTACAAGTACTTACCCTAAGTTCTTACAACAACTTGACTCAAGTCCCAAGACACTGAGACAGATTTATCAAGATACAAGGACAATAAAAAAACTTTTTTTTCTCAGTAATACTCAGGTGGTGGTGCTGATGGGGTTAAATAATCAGGCACAAGTGGTGTAAATGACATGTCATCTCTCTGCGAAGCATATGACAAAAATATTGATTGATTACCAAATCTGATTTTTATTTGTTTAAAAGATTGTGTAGTTTTTCTGTGGTTTCCTGTACCCCTATCCTTTTTCCCTCTGCTAAAAAACTGGCCTTCAGTTCTTCAACATTGACGGGAGATTGACTACGCATTTTATTCTGTATTTCAGATTTCTGTTTCTTGTAATTATTTAAATCATCCTGGACTCGCTTAAATTCTTCGTCATCAATAAAATTATCGTTCAATGCCTTACTGATAATAAGTTTCATACTGCTCAGCTTTGCACCAGCCAGCGTACTCAATGCTTCATGTTTCTGTAATTTTGTGTGAAACCTCTTGTTCAAGGCCTCCAAACCAAAGCAAGCCAGGCATGTAGCAACGCTAACAGCCTCAACTGCTATTCCAGCCAAACTCCCAATTCCTGTGGCGAACAGAACAATACCCCCTACAGAACATGAAGCTGAAACTGCACCAATAGCCATAGAAGTGTTTTGAACAGAATTGAAAACGGTCTTATACCGTCTTTTGCACCGTGAGTATTTCGCCTCCTCACTCTCCAAATATTTCAAAGCTTCTGTAATATTATTTAATCTGAATGCATCTGCCTGTAATGTTTTATCTGAAGCAATTGGCATATGTGTATCAGGCGCAAGCGTTGTTTTAGTCGTCACATTTGTTTCAGTCGGATCAAGCGTTGGTAGTTGCGGATAGAAGTTTACCATTTTTTTTATTGACAAATATTTTTTTTTATTTAATCAGCAATTACATTTTGCAACTCTTCAAAAGTATATAATTTGCTGGCATAATAAAATGCAACAAGATCAATGTGTTCAAGGTTTATGTAAGTTAGACTAACAAAAGTTGTTTTGTCAACCACCACCTTGACAGCTGGAACACTGCTCGAAACATTAATAACATCATTATTTTTTGTAATAGCAATAAAGACCTTTGATGATTCTGTTACTGTTTCATCCCATGTAAGTTTAATTCCTTGTGCAATTTGAGCCTCTTTAGCAGTAGCAACAGATTTCATGATAATTTCAAATACTATTGTCACTTCTCTAGCCATGACTAAGCTTGCTGGCATAAACACAACAGAAGTATCTGATCTACCCTTTCTAGTTGTAAGAAGATATCTCCGTTTCTCATAATTTTCAACTTTCAGTTTTTCTCTGCTATTGTTGTCTGGGGCAAAGCTTGGAACAAGACTTACAATAAGCGGCCCCGAGTTAACAACCTTCCTAAACACTAAGGCACCTTCGTCATCAGTGTATACATAAGGACTAATAAATTCCAACTTTATGTCCCAGTCAATTGTGGGTGGTGGAACAGGTACAGGTGAAACCACCCACTTATTTCCCACATGTATTAAGTTGTAGGGCGAATTATTTACAGGTGGAGTAGGTACAGTAACATCACGTAGCTGACCAAGTTTAGGAATCTGTTTTTCACCATCTTTCATGTCAACAATTACTTTCCTCTTGTACATGCCATAGGAATCAAGTTCAAAACCATATATTTCTCCAATTTCTCCCTCCTTCTCAAAATCCTGTACATCTGCCAAATCTTTCAATTCTGTTACTGGACATGCAACTGGTATGATTCTCAACTTTGGACCACCACTCATTTTTTATAAACAAAAATAAAATTATTTAATTTCCAACACAACACTAAAATCATGCATAAGAACTGGTTTGTCATCCTGATTAGTTACAGATATACTCAGTGACTCAAAGAAACTAGAACCTAATTTCTTAAACTGCAAATTAGGAAATCTAACAACTACACTTTCACAATACGGAGCAGTTCCAGTAGGTAAGCATCTCAACAAAGTTGAAGGCTTTCCATTGTGAACATTCTCAGATGTGTTCAGTTCTTTCAAATAAACATTTAGTACAGTATGTACTGACAAATGAACAGGATATTTTCCAGTTAATTTTCCATCAATCATCTCTATTTTCCAAAGCCTTGTTTTAGCTTCAGTTTCATTTATTAAACCAAGTAATAATAGAAGATCATCTGAAAATGTTATCCTACGCTCAGAAGAAAATTCTAATGTAACAAGTAAGTTAGCTGGATTTAAAGTTGCTTTAATTTTTATTTTACTTTGAAACCAGTTAGCTAATGTACAAAAGTCATAATACCCAGATGTTATTTTATGGTTTTCAATAGGAGAGGAATCATCACTAACAGATACATAATAATTTATATCATCTTTTAAATTAAACCATTTTACAGTGTAAAACATTTCATGGATAGCTACAGCCTTGCTACCAGCACGATTATCAATCCCATTAGTTAACCACACTGGTTTGCTTGTGTCAAGATTTGTTAAGGTAATAAACATTTTTATTATCTCATATAAAAAAGGATGGAATTTAAATCGCCAACCATTACCACTACAAACGCATTTCAATTTAATATGGATGCCAAATATAATGTTGCACCTACTTATGAACAGAAAATAATTCAACTAAATCAACTCGACATAGCTGTGTCGGACGCAAGCGTACAAGACCTATTCCAAGTGAAAGTACCAAATCCGTTTGACCATTACCTAAACCCTCCAATAACAGATGACTCAACTGCAAGAAAGTGGTCTTCAAGCCCACTACAGATGTTTCAAAACCAACTCAACTTTGCAATACTATGTTCAACTACAGGCTGTGGTGTTTCTTTTACAGACCACTTGAATCACTCGAACAAACTGATTAGATCTGTGTATCGTTTCCATGTTTATTACCAGCTTAGACGTATACTGTCAGAACTTCATACACCACTGCCCACTGAATCTAGTTTCAACAGGTATAACAACCCCATGGATATGAAAGCATTTGAACGCATCTGTAATGAGTTTAACATCAGTACAAAGTATGACTTTACACAAAAACTTGATGATCACCACGGCATTGGTACATTGTATTACGCTTTGAGTCACAGACAATACCCACAAGATTACTACCCTGGGTACACTTCATTCTCATCAAAATCTGAAGTCTGGTTACGATCAATAGAGCAGAAGCAGACTAATGCGTGGACCACATTTATTTTAGACAAAAGTGACGGGTTTACTCAAGCAGGAGTTGAGCGCGTAAATGAGTCTATCAGAACATATGTCTGGTGTATACTAGGTGCACAATCACTAACAAAATCAAACATTTTGAATGGAAGTGGAAAGTTTGAAGCACAAAAACAGTTTCTTGCAAATCTTGAAGATTCAGTAAATTCATCAGTTGATCTCCCATCAAGCATACAACGCTACCAAGACGTACTCAGATATGCCAGATCGAAAGTTGACTTTGTAGTTGGCACTGGGTTATACATGTTACCATCTGACCTTCAACTCCAAATGGGTACAATAACAAATTATAATAATGAAATCATTGTTGCAGGTGTTGGTCAGAAATTAGGACTCAATAAAAGTGTAAACTTAGGAGCAACAACTGCGCATGTACTGTCATTAAAATCATTACAGGAGGTTACTTCCCCTGCCCCACCACTGGTACCCATACAGTCAGTAACAACCCCTGACACACATGAGTCAGAACGAACTGCATTAGTAATAGGATTAACAGGGCTAGGAGTATTACTTCTTTATCTGTTTCATTAAATAACCCACCATTAACCCTCCTACTGTCACCAAAAATACCCACACATGCTCTGCCATAAACCCAACTGCCTTTGCCGCTGTACTAATCAACCAGCTGACAACAGAGCCTAAAATGCCAGGCAACGTGTCTACTGCTTTCAGAGCCAATTTCTTAAGCAAGTCTGATATGTGAGACAACTGTTTCTTTACCCACGACTGTAAATCTTTTGGATCTGTGGGAGCCGGTGGGCCCGGGGGTGGCGGTGCACCCCCACCAACCCCAGCACCGGAGACAGCCAGCACTACAGTGCTGATAATAAACCCAAGAGCAGTAATTAAACTAGCAATTGTAATACCCTGCTCTCTGAAAAGTGTTTTAAGTCTCTCAGCCAGAGTAGTGTCTTCGTGAAGTATTTTCTGAATAGTTTCTCTAATTCTGTTGACCTGTGATTTTAGTTTTTGTCTTCCAATACTAATTGTTTCTAACCGTCCTGATCTTTCTATCTGCAAATCATTTAATCTGTGTTGTATTCTTTCTTTCATTTCTGTGTCAAGATTCCCATTGTCTGCTGTAGCCAGTTTCTCTTTTTCACGTTCAATGTGTTTATCAAGCTCACCTAGTTTGGCAACATTGTTTACCATCTCACCTCTTATCGTCTGCAGTGATTTATCCAATCCCATAATCTCCCTCATTGACAAAGGCGGGTCATCTATTGTTTTCATAGCATCATTTATTTGTCCTTCAGTAAATGAGGTTTCTTGTATCACAGTGTTTGCTATTTCTGGTAGGCTTGTTACAGGTGCCATTTCAATCTCTTGCCCTGTTGGCAACTTTGTTTGCGTGTCATGAAGCACACTAGCCAGTCTTGGCGTGACAGGAGACCCACCAATACCAAGTTGACGCAAGGCACCAACACCACCTTCATTTTTTATTGTACTTAAAGCCCTAAACCTACTAGGGTCTTTTTTGTTAGTCAATAGTACTTTTCCTTTGTCAACAGTATTTAAATATAAATGACCCTTGCCATCAAGTTCAAACTGATTAGGGTCTACGTTGTCTGGGCGGCCACCAACATGATCATAAAATGAGTTCACTTTGGTTTCTAAAAGTTCATGACGTAAACTGTAAATATTTCTTGTACCAGTCATATCTGCCATATCTGTTGTATTACCAAAATCATACGTGTCATCCATTTCAAAATCTTCATGATTAAATCCTCCCGCTGCCATTGTTTTATTAATTTATTATTTTTTATTGTGCATAATAAAAAATGACACAGTCTTACGGATCAAAGTTAGACCCATACAGAAAACTACGTGAGCCCCTGGGTGTTAAGGGCATAAGACAATCGATAGTCATCACGAACAATCCAAGTACCATAGACCAGAACCAAACACTTACAGTCAAGTTTCCAAACCTAGGTCCCAGTGACGTTATTGTTCCTGGCACTGCACGTCTTGCTTTTAATATTGAACTATCATCAGACGCAGATGTGAACAGAACACTGGTTGACAATCTTGGCAGAGCAATTGTTAGAACTATTAAAGTAAAACTTGAAGGGCAGGAAGTGTTTAGTCTTGACGACTCCGATGTATTCTACTGTTACAAAGACCTTTGGCTAACAAGAGAAGAACGAGAAGACCGTATTTATCAAGGCATACAATCTGCTAATGTTGGTAAACTTCGAATCAATGCTGGAGATAAGGTAACTACTGGGGTACCAAAGGAAGTTATTATAGCAGAAACATATGGAACCAGATTTTACATTCCACTTGAGTTTGAAATCCTCACAGCTCATTTGCCTTATTACCAAGGGGCACTGAATGACCGTCTGAGCTTTGAACTAACTTTCAATGACTACTCCAAAGTTATAAAATCATCTGCCACAGATGCAACATACAAGATCTCTAACATTTCCTTGGAATATGAAATTGTCACACATATTGAACTAGCCAGACTCATACAAAATCAGTACCAGTCAAGACTTCCAATTTATTATGACAGGGTGATTAGACATAGTTTAATTCCCAAAGACAAGAGTGACCCAATGTGGAACTTAAACTTAAACACACCTGCCAGGTCACTGAAAGGTATTCTTATGTTGTTTGTTGAACCGGTGAGTCCATACAAAAGGGATTCAGAAAAATTCTACAATCCTAAGATTACACATTTGTCCTGCACAATTGAAGGCCGCCCTAATCAAGTGTACGCTTCAGGAATGTTACCTTATCAACACTATGACGAAACCACAAAGTATTTTGCGGGTGGAAGGATTAGAGATAAACCCGCAAACATTGCGTGCAAAGATCTACATCTGTATGATGTTAGGATCGGACAATACCTTACAAACAAGTATGCACTGTGGCTAGACCTTCGTAGTACAGATGACGATTATCTTCATGGGTCAGGACGAACTGTCGAGAATGGTAGTGATGGGATTACAATTCAGATACAAAAGAAGGTTGAAACTGCTGCAGCCATTAACATATATTTGTACCTGATATATGACGCACAACTCAATATACAAGAGTGTAGACTAAGTGGACACATATATTAAAATTATATTGTGTATTAAAATGAACCAGAGCTTAATGACCCTTGACCCACACTGTGGATTGTTTTGTGGCGCCACAGGGTGTGGTAAAACTGAATTTGTACTTAACCTATTACAAACAAGATACATCCACCATTTTGAAAACATTGTAATATTTTGTCCTACAATCAAACACAACAAAGCTTATCACAATCGTTTATTCATTTGGACTGACAGCAACATATACTTAGTCGACCCTGAGAAAAAACTGAATGACTACCTACAATATTTTTACAAGCAATTTGAAGGACAGTCAACATTGTTTATTGTTGATGACTGTTCTGCAGAGAAAGACATTGTCAAGAAGAGAAACACTTTGGCAGAACTTGCCTTCAGTGGCAGACACGCAAATGTTAGTGTATGGATTCTCACTCAGAAATATAATGCTGTTCTGAAAGATTTTCGTGAACAGTTAAAGTTTATCTGTTTGTTTTACTGTAAGGATCGTGACAGCTTTGAAGACTGTCTCAGAGAAAACGACGTCATCCCAAATAAGCATGAACGAGATGATGTAAAAAATAAACTGAAATCAACTAAGCATCTAAAGCTCATTTTAAAGACAGATCAGCCCACAGGGTATGGGTTAGTAAATTGATGTAAATTAATTTATTCTTTTGTTTGTCCAATAAAAATGACAGACGGACAAATCATACAAGTGCTTGATATCTCACACTGTTTCAAAGATGTTATGCATTTTACTGACTTAATATTACCCAAACAGACTAACATAAGCCTTTCAGCACCATCAGAAATATATGCTACATATAGTGTGACTTTGGATTATGTCGATGAGCATCCAAATGTGGAGCACATGACAGTTGATTTAAAGACACCTACTTTTAAAGTTGATGATACCAACTATGGCTGGTTAGGGGAAGTTTGTTATAGCATATTTAAGCAACTACGCAAACTAAATGTTTATATTGACAGTGTTACAGTTAATAAAGTGGTATTACACAAGGTGAGCCAGCAGTAATATTTTTTCATTTATTATTTTGTCGGACAAATAAAAATGACGGACAATGTTCAAAACCCTGGCTCATCTGGTTTAAGAAACGTGTTTCACACAACAAACTTACCCATATCCAATACTAATAATGTCTATGAATCAATAGAAAACTCTTTTTCTGTCATACAACAAAATCTTCTTACAGGCAGTGTAAAGATTCAGATTGTTGCAAAAATCGAATTCACTAGGGTCGACGGTGAGGTGATTGTTTCGTACATATCAACAAGACAACACACTGTTAACACAAGAAGAGAACCGGAGGTGGAGAACGTGTTTAGAGACAGACTATTACCAGACTTCCTCCAGGCGATTGACAGTGCAAGAATGAAGGGGTCTGGTTGGCACGAAGGACATGTACATGAACTGCAACTAAAGCAGTCTAGGTATCATCCTATATTAGGTAAAGCATGGTTGCCACTGCCAACAGAAGTAGTAAACAAAAAGGCTGTTGTTAACATTCAGAACAATGACAACTATTGTTTCATGTGGTGTGTGCTTGCTAAACTACACTTTGTAAAAATAAAACCTGAACGTGTTTCTAACTACACCAAATTTGTAAACGAACTCGATTTTAGTGGCATTGAGTTCCCTGTTAAAATAGAGGACATAGACTTGTTTGAAAAATTAAATCCTGGCATATCTGTAAATGTGTTTGTGTGGGATAATGTGTCTGTTGACAAGTTACAACCCATTAGAGTATCAGCACTGGCACCAACCTATGGCCAGTCAGAAAATAAGCATGTTGACATGTTGCTAATCGGAGATGACAATAACTTTCACTACACAATTATTAGGAATATGTCACGTCTAATTCATAATCATACAACAAAACACAAGGGCAAACAGGAATTTTGTAATAGATGTTTACAGAGGTTTTCCTCTATTGCTGTGGCACACAAACATGTTTTACACTGCAGGTCAGCTGATGACATTCAAACTGTACTTAAGTATCCAGAGCCTGGTAGTCAAGTGTATTTTAAGAACTATGGGAATCAGCAAAAGCTGTCGTTTGTAGTGTACGCAGATTTTGAATCATTAGTAGTTCCGTATGACGGTCCTGTTCCAGAGTCATTACCAAAGACTATAAAACTGAGTGACCAAGTGGTGTGTTCTTTTGGATACATTATTGTTAGGTCAGACGGTCTTCATTCAGAGCCTGTTATCTACAGGGGTGAAAATGCAGCATGTCTGTTTTTAACAGAAATGAGACATCTGTATAGTCAGGTAGTACAGTATCTCACAACATGTCAGATGCCTCTGGTGATGACAGAAGAAGACAAATTAAAATTTGATACAGCTGAGTCGTGTTGGATTTGTGAACAGCCTCTGGGGGGTGATAAAGTTCGTGACCATGATCACATAACTGGACGTTACAGGGGTGCTGCACATAACAATTGTAACTTATTATTAAAAACAGATCCCAAGACATATAAGTTACCAATCTTTTTCCACAATCTCAAAGGATATGATTCACACATTATCATGCAGGCTGTAGATGAGTCGTACAAAAACATAAGTTGTATTGCCCAGACAACTGAGAAATACTTAACTTTTAGGTTAGACAAATTAGCATTTTATGACTCCATGCAACATTTGTCTTTAGGGTTGGCTAGTCTGGCAGAAGGACTGACTGAGTATCCAATAACAAGTAAATATTTTGAGCCAGACTTGATTAAGAAAGGTGTTTATCCGTATGAGTACATTGATCACTGGGTTGTGTTTGAGGAAACAAGACTGCCACCAAAAGAGAAATTTTATTCTACACTAACTGGCAAAGGTATTTCTGACTCTGAATATCAACACGCTCTTGATGCGTGGGGCAAATTAGGATGACAGACAATTGGTGACTATCACGACCAGTACTTGAAGGCTGACGTTTGCTTGCTAGCAGACGTATTTGAAAGTTACCGTGAGAAGGGTTTGTTGCACTACAGACTTGACCCAGCCTGCTACATAACTAGTCCTGGCATGACGTGGGATGCATTTTTGAAATCCAGTAAGATATCTATAGACCTGTTGTCTGATCGTACGATGGGTGAAATGGTAGAACGTGGATTGAGGGGAGGCATTAGTATTGCAGCAAATAACTACGCCAGAGCAAATAATAAATATCTGGACGGTCATGGTGACCTTGACCTTGGGTTTGACCCCTCAAGCCCGGGGTCAAGGTCATTCATTACGTACTTGGACGCTAATAATTTGTATGGCTGGGCAATGTGTGAGTTATTGCCCTTGAAAAACTTTTGTCTGCATGATTTGTCACAGTATGATGTAACAGAGTCAGGGTTAACTAACAATATTATAAATCTTGATCGAAACGACGCGAAGGGTTGGATCTTTGAAGTAGACCTAGAGTACCCACACCATCTACATGATTACCATAATGATTATCCATTAGCTGTTGAAAAAATGAGTATGACAGGGAAAAAAGAAGACACTAAACTTGTGCCAAATTTGAATGACAAATTCAATTATGTTTGTCACTACCGCTTGTTGCAGTTTTACATCAGACACGGGTTAGTACTAAAGAAAGTTCACAGAGGAATTCAATTTGATCAGAGTGCTTTCATGAAAGATTACATAATGAAGAACACAACCCTTCGTGCCAGAGACGGCAACACTGCATTTGACAAAGACTTCTTTAAGCTTATGAACAATGCCTGTTTTGGCAAGACAATGGAAAATCCTCATCACAGAAAAGATGTGAGACTTGTTACAACTGAATTGGGCGCAATTAAACTTACAGGTAAGCCACAGTACACAGGGTACAAAGAGTTTCATTCATCATTGTATGCAGTGTCACTCAAAAAAAAGATTGTTAAACTGGACAAGCCAGTATTCATTGGTATGGCAATTCTTGAGTTATCAAAACTGTTGATGCTTGAATTTTATTATGATTACTTCAAACCAAAGTATCCTGACTGCCGTCTGTTATACACTGACACTGACTCTATGATCATTGATGTGTGTACTGAAGACTTTTACGAAGACATGAAAACAGAGTTACACATGTATGACACGTCTGACTATCCTAAAGATCATCCACTGTATAGTACACAAAACAAGAAAGTGCCTGGTAAGTTTAAGGATGAACTAAATGGTGTGCCTATAGTTGAGTATGTTGGACTGAGATCAAAAATGTATTCTATACTGCACCAGAAAGGTAGTCAGTCGAAAGCCAAAGGTATCAAGAAAACAGCAATAAAAAATAAAGACATACGTCATGAACATTACAAGCAAGTGTTAGATGGTGCATTGATGCCTGATTATCCAAACAAGTCACTGAGATCAAATAAACATAATCTTGAAATGATCCAAACACATAAGAAATCACTTGCAGTTGGAGACACGAAACGTGTTTTTCACAGTAAGGAAAAAGCTTATGCACCTGGACATTACAGACTCAAGTTATCTGAAGACATTTGTGATGAACTGGTTGATGAATTAATTGACGACTTAGTTACTGAAATGAGTAACGGTGTCTGGGGGAATAATCTGTAATTCTTCTCTGACAAATGCCCTCTGGGGTGCAGGGTCATACAGGTAATATATTGTTGCGCCAGGACCGTCAGGACCGGGAATTATTTTTTTTATATTGTGCACAGACGTTGACCAGATAGGGTCTGTTGCCCTGCGTCTGTCGTCGTTCTCAGCCTCCCCTGGTTGATATAAATATCTCACCTGTTTAGTAAATAAACTTGTGTCAGGCGCAAGCGGTGCCTGGGTTGACATTGTTTTTGGCTCTGTAATTGATTTCAATTTAATAGCATCAGCAGGCTTAGGATGTCCTTCATTGTTCATTGCTTTTATCACATGTGGTAATCTCTTTACCCACTCAGTGTTACGGGTGTCATGCATGAGTTCCTTTGAATACTGATAGCTGAAAAGTCTTTCTGATAACTGTTTGTTAAAGTTCTCTACAATTGCCTGTGATCTGTGCACACCTGGAATACCACGTCTGACCAGTACGCCATGCTTCGCAAATAACTGATTAACAGCACCTTTGAATTCTGATCCATCATCAACCTGCACTAGTCTGGGGTATCTTAAAGGGCCTCGACCATATATTTTTGATAAAACATTCGCAACTGTACTGGCTGTTTTGTCAGATATGGGTTCAGCATCTTTGTACCTTGAAGCAATGTCTACAACAGTTAATGCATATTTGTATCGTTTCTTTCTTATTGTGTCATGGGGTAAGAACAGGAGGTCCATTTGGTGTGTGTCATTGGGGGTAGTGTTTTCAAAATGGGGTCTTGTTATCTTTCTTGGAGCAGGAAGATATATCTGCCAAATTGCTTGTCTCTGTAACCATTGCTTGACTTGATTGAGTGTTATATCTCCGCCCACAGCGGCATGTAATTTTTCAATAGCTGTTGCTCCTTTCCAATAGCCTGATGGGGAGTAATATATTTTTGATAGTTTATTTTCGGCTGCCATTTTTTCTAGCAATGAAAACTCCTGTAAAATAAACAAATGTCATTCCCACTAGAACAAAGATTATCTCCCCGTTTCTTTGTTGTGTGCTTGGTTTGTAATAGTCACTTAGTTTTGGTTTTGGGATAGACATGTCTTCACCTGTGACAAGAAAATATTCCCTGATTGCTTCGTCTGTATTTGAAAACGTATGTTGTGCGTGGCCTTCAAGCCTGAGTTTTTCATTGATGAAATCAAGTTTCTCAATTCTATTCTTTTCATATTCCTGCTGGGCTTGTGCTAATTTTTCTGACGCCTCATTGTGTCGTCTCATCTCCAGAGCAGATTCTTCTCTACCCATTTTTGAAAAGAGATAATTAGAGCCACTGAAAGCCAATGCGTTAACCATAGCTCCTCCAATCATAATAGCTATCGTCGCCATATTATTTTTATTTACATAGAAACATTTTCAGGAATAATTCCCTGCTTGACAAGAAAGTCTTTTGTCGCAATCGACGCTGTAACAACTACAATTAGCTTAGTGCTGTCTTCGAAATCGAGTCTACTCAAGTCTGCTGATTTCATTTTGAGTAGACTTTTCCCCAGCATAGAATAAGCTACTGCTAATCCACTGATTACGGCAGAGTGATACACAAGGTTCATCATGTTCTTTGAGTCATTCATCTTTTAAGGCAAGAAAAATTAAAATAATATTTTTATTTACTGCATATAAAATGGGTCAACGGCTTTGGATGTTACTGGTAATGTGGCGACTTCTGGTTTTGTTTTTGGAGTGTCTGATTTTTTGGTCACTGTATGAGTCTGTGGTTTGTATTTTTTGTATAATTGATAACCTACGTAACCAAATCCGACAACAAATCCGGCAATTATATATTTTGTTGATTGAGGTTCGGGGTCAGGGTCAGGGCGAGGGTCAGACTTAGTTGTTTGTCTCTCACTTTGATGAGGGTGTGACGGACCTGGCTGTCCTGACGGTAGTGTCACCAATGATGTTATTGACTGTGGGTCAGTTACATGTACCTTTTGCAGTAGTTCTAACTTTCTTTGTTTGTTCAATGCAGCTACTCTCTTTCCAGCCTCAACCCTCCCCGGACTTTTAACCTTAGTCACAGTTTGAACCTGTGTCAAAACAGGGTCGGGGTTCGGTTGTGGAGTCATCTGGGTTTCGTCCATTTTCTTCTGCAGTAAAATTTATTTTTGAGAAATCAATATGGCTCCCAGTAACAAGAAGGGTTACGACAGGTGCAAGGTAATTTCCAAACTTGTAAAACATGAGGCATGCTAATTTGCCAATTGAACTTGAAACAATAGGATTACTTTCAAGGTCGTGTGATAGACTGTCACTATCCACAGGTAGAAAGTGACTCACTGCTTTTGTGTATAGGCATACAAGAGATCGACTCAAATCACGTGTCATTAGTGAGGCAATGTGGTTTTCATATTTAGAATGAAGCTTGATTAGTTCATCAGAGCTTAGAGATTCAATATCCTCTGTCATGTATTGTCTACCCAGATAAGCCTTTGATTTGCCTGAGACAATCACAGACAAAAGCCGCTGTTTTTTGGAGTCTAAGTCTTTGTTTTCTACAGCATTGATATCATTTAATAGAAGGAGTTCGTCTTGGTTCATTTATAATGTAATTAAAAAAATTAAAAACAAAAAACAAAAATTGTTATCAAGCAAAATCATGTTTCCTAGGAAGTACATTAATAGTAACTTTATACGTTTGTACCATTCAGCAAAATGTAGCCAATAGTTTTTGAGTTTACCCCAGACCAATATTGTGTCTTTCTCAGTGGGCTTATAAATGACATGTTTCACAGATTTCAATTGTAATGTCATGTACAATAACCCTGTCCTTTTAAGCAAACAAACCTGACACAGTATTGGAGATTATTGGCTTTGCATTAAATTATAAATCACACCCTGGCCAAGTGTGAGCCAAATGAAACACCTAGACAGTAACATAGACAGTAACTTGATAATTTTACCCATAACTTGAGCACCAGAAAAAGGAAGGAATCACCCCTTATTTCAGATTACTTTTTCCTTTGAGTACAGGTTTATACAAGGGAAGTAATTGTGTAAAAATTTCAGCAAGACAAAAAAGTTACTTCCCTTGCTCTATTAAATTATGCTTTAATTCTTGACTAAAGTACATTTTTTGTCAAAATTAAATAACAAATTGTGTAAATAATTACAATAGATAATAGAATAAAAATGTTGTTATTTGATTTTGTTAAAACAATGAGTGATTTGTTTTTTTATAAAACCAAATTAAACATTATTTTGTAATTACTTTTTGTCACTTTAACACCTGCTTAAATGTTTTTTTACAAGTGCGTGCACACACTCGCTAACAATGTTTCTTATAGCCATGTTTTTAGGGTATTGACTCAGAAATAATGGTATAAATGGCTTTTTTCTTAAAGCCTGAGGCTAACTAGCGTGGATTGTGTACTTGAGTGATTTGTATGAGGAGTCTCAGCCACAGGTGGTTTTACCCGCATGCGTCACTCCACAAATGCATGACTTGTTGACGACGGGATGTATTAAGCTGACACCTCTCAGCTATAAGCCTGCTGCATTTAAAAAGATATGTCCCTTACCTCAACTGTGACATGTGGTGTGTGGCGTTAAGGGCAGAGATTTACTAGTGTTTGTCAGTTGACATAAGCACAGACCTAAACCAGCAAGGGTAAAAGGTATTATGATTACTGTCTTTATGTCAGGCCTCTCTCTGTGTGAGGTGGAAAGAGAGAGAGCTATTGTGTGTGTCCGAGGTATTTCCGTGTGTCTGTACATGCGTGTGTGTACATATGTGTGTGTGCGCGCGTGTGTGTGTGTGTGCGCGCGTGTGTGCGCGTGCGTGTGCGTGTGTGCGTGTGCGTGTGTGTGCGCGTGCGTGTGCGTGTGTGTGTGTGCGCGCCGTACCGGCACTGCAGTACGCAGAAAACCGAGACACCTCACAGAACCTGTTCTACGAGTCTACGTGTCTACGTGTTGGAGCGCTAGAAATTTCACGTTCTGAAAAGTCAGAAACCTTTTTCATGCTCACATAAAACCGGATCGATTCTTTTAATCCATACATAGTGCTCTAATCCATTCATGGAATTTCAAAAATATCCGGCTGAGCAATGGCGGCTGCTCTGTCATACCGGTTAGTAGTTGGCTGTATGTGTGCCTATTTTGTTTGTGTCTGTGTTAGTGTATATATATGTGTTTGTGTATATGTATATGTGTGTATATGTATGTGTGTGTGAGTGTGTGTGTGTGTGTGTGTTTATGTGTTTGTGTGTGTGTACGTGTATGTTTATTTATGTGTTTGTGTGTGTGTGTGTATGTGTGTGTGTGTGTGTATGTGTGTATGTGTATGTGTGTGTGTCAATGTGTCAGTACTGTTTTAATAAAACGGTGGAGTGTCGACCTTGTACTAACTGTGTACAAACACGGCAGTCACCGTTTCAGAAATTGTACTGCAGTAAAATAATATTAGATAAGACCCGCCAACATACTCGCTAGGAGAGAGCTAACAAAAAAAAGTAGACTAATAGTTGCAAACACGGGTTATGCCTGGAGTCCGAGACTCTTGAGGATCTGACCTGTGTCCACTTATAAAAATCTAGGCTCGTGAGGATCTTAGACTCAGTTTAAAAAGGCAAGCTAGTCAGAAATGAAAAATGTTAATAATTGTAGGCCCTTTAAATTTTTTTTTTTTCAGAACAAGTCTATTCATAACATACCTGAATTGAGGTGGGGGTCTTTCAGAACCGGTCAAGCTTAGACATGAGGTGTCGGACTTTTACCATTATTTGGTTCCAGACCTCGACGACTTGACCCATGACCTCGACGACTTGACCCATGACCTTGACCCATGACCTTGGTGACCTTGACCCATGACCTTGACCCATGACCTTGACGACCTTGACCCATGACCTTGACCCATGACCTTGGTGACCTTGATGACCTTGGCACGTGACCTTGACCCATGACCTTGACCCATGCCCTTGGCGACCTTGACCAATGACCTTGACCCATGACCTTGGTGGCCTTGATCCATGACCTTGACCCATAACCTTGACCCATGATCTTGGTGACCTTGACCCATGACTTGGTGACCTTGACCCATAACCTTGACCTTGGTGAGAGATAGATAATACTCATCACTTTTTTAAAATCAAAGGGTTGATTCAGAATTAACGGGGGTAAAATTGGGGCCAAAAATATGATATTAAAAAATGATGTAAATTAATGACTGATGCGGCTCTATTGAATTCATTGTCTATCGGGACTCTATTGTTCTCTCTCTCTGTTGTGTCAATCGAACTGTGCTAAGATGGCAGACAAAGAAACTCTATCCGCATATCCACTCGAGGTCTCTGGAACTACATCACCTTTAGTTACTGTCAGTGACATTCAGCGTATAATCGACAAGCAGACACAGGTGATTGACGAGAAACTGGGGTCTCTTCGTGCTGACCTTTGTGATGTGCTGACCTCTATACAGGCGATTGGCACCGACATTGCTGACTTGAAGCAACGCGCTCGCAGCCTGGAGGACACCTGCAAGGAACTGACTGAGAAGCAGGAGGAGGTTTCCGAGTCTGTAGAAGACATGGAAGATCTGAGGAAACGCTACGAGGAAGAACTAGACAAGCTAGAGGCGTTCTCACGTAGGGACAATCTGCGACTCTTTGGAATCGTGGGAACGCCAGGCGAGACCTTCGATTCCTGTGCCACCAAAGTACTGGAATGTCTGCAGGGCACAGTGCCAAATAAAACCTGGACTGAGGACGATTTGGTACGCGCACACCGGGTGGGGAACAAACCGGACTTTGCTTCTGTAGCAGCCAACCGTGCCAGAGCCAACAACAAGCCCCGCCCCATGATCGTGAAGTTTGCGAGATGGAGGGACAAGATGGACGTCCTGACCAAGGGTCGTGCTGCACTCAAGCAGAAGGGGGTTAATGTTGCTGGTGACTTAACCAACCGGCAACACGAACAGATCAGACTGCACCGGGAGAAAGGCTTGCGGGCGTACTACAAAGGGAACAAGCTGGTCGTCCCTGGACGCCTAGAGCAACGGAACCACGACACCGACAACTTCGGCCGCCGTCATGCAACAGACAACAGCGTCAACAGAAGACCGGACAACCGTATCCAAGAACTCGGTGCCGCCGCAGCTACTGGTCAGCAGGTCAACGCAACACCGGCACGTGCGTCACACTCGGTATCCCCGTTACAGCCTTCACCTAAACCAGCGAAACGGCGCCGGCCACACAGTTCCCCTACAATTGAGGTCGGGGACGAATCCAGTCACCTGTGATATGTCGGCCAAGCCGCGTCTCCCACCTCAATTGCACGGGATGTGTCACCGATGCGCGCGTGTGTTGTAGAGCAGCCAGTAGACAATGTGTTGCATACACTTACCTTTCTGTCATGGAATGTTGATGGACTGTGGAGCAAGCTATCTGACCCAGACTTTCTACAATATGTAAGTAATTATGACATTGTGTGTTTGTTTGAGACATTTTTAGACAATGCTTTCGTCCCGCCTGACTGCTGGTCTGATTTCACGTGTTTTTCCTTACCTGCAGTCAAACTGTCACGTCAAGGAAGAAGCTCGGGAGGTGTTGTTGTGTTAGTAAAAAATGTGTATGCCAAGTTTGTTTTCCAAGTGAACATGACATGTGCTCAAAGTGTCTTTCTCAAACTTGACAGATCATTGTTTGGTACTGAATGCGATGTGCTTTTGGTCGCGTGCCGTTCCGCCCAGGGATTCACCATTTTATAGACAATTACCGTACGACTGCCTGTTGGAAGAATTAGAACAGTGTCTTGCTAGTGCCCTCGAGCAATTTGGAGACATTCATTTCCTAATGTGTGGTGATTTTAATGGTAGAACTGGGGATTTACAGCCTAATCCATATTTGTTTAAGCTTGATCCTGATGAAACATTACTAACTAATACCGCTCTATTTGAACCTTCACGATTTACTGAAGATATGACTGTAAATACATTTGGAAGAAAACTATTAGATTTGTGTGTATGTTTTGAACTGATGATTTTGAATGGGTTCTGTAGCCCTGATCTGTCAAAGCACCTGACATTTATTTCTCCCACTGGTTGCAGTATTAATGATTATTTTGTTGCATCTCCTGACTTTATTTGTTTGTGTGACAAACTTGAAGTTGGCGAGAGGATAGAGTCTGTACACATGCCACTGGTCCTTACTGTGTCTTGTGTATGTGTATCACCCCACAACGATGTTTCTGATGACGATACGCAGTGTTTTTCATTTGATAAGATTATCTGGGAACCTGCTAAGGCCCAAACGCTCAGCGACAGTTTAACTACTCCTGCATTCCAGGATGCTCTAGTAGCTGCTACTGCTGAGATCGATGATGATATTAATAGTGCATTAGACATTTTTACATGTGCTATCAAAGACGCTGCTAGTTGCATGACAAAACAATTTCATTCCTCCACAGGCAATACACACAAAACAAACACCGCTAGTCACCCCTGGTTTGACCAGGAATGCAGAAATGCAAAAATGCGAACGCGTAAAGCCTTACGTACATACACAAAAAATAAAACCATGGAAAATAAAGCAACGTTTGTTAATGAGAGAAAACAATACAAGAGATTACTTAGAGCTAAAGAAGTTAATTTTAAGAGGGAAGCTGTTGACAAAATTCTTGAGTATAGACATAACTCTCAGGCATTTTGGAAGGAAATAAAGAAGTGGAAAAGAAAACGTCGTTTAAGAAACAATATAACAAAGAAGCAGTGGTTTGATCACTTCTCTAGCATTCTAAATGAAAACATAGCACAGCAAGAGAATAATGATGATGTATATTTTTCAGAAGACTCTGAGTCTGATGAAGCCTTATTTCATGACCTAGATATCAACATAGAAGAAGCAGAAGTTATTGCTGCTATAAAACATGCCAAAGCAGGAAAGGCCCCCGGGCCTGATGGAATTATAAATGAAGTTCTTAAAGTCTCCAACCCAGCTATCATCTCCTTTCTCACTAAGTATTTTAATGCTCTATTCAACAAAAGGTTGTTCCCAAGCGAATGGTCTAAAGCTATTATTTTCCCACTCCACAAGAAAGGAGATGTAAATAATCCAGATAATTATCGTGGTATTGCTCTGATTAGCTGTGTTAGTAAACTGTATACCTACATTTTGAACAGAAGGTTAACAGACTGGGCTGAGGAACATAATATTCTGTCTGAAACACAAGCCGGGTTTAGGAAATCCTATTCTACTGTGGACCATATATTTACACTTTATGCTATTGTTCAAAAACAACTTCTACAAAATAAGAAAGTTTATGTGGCTTTTGTTGACTTCCGCAAAGCCTTCGATACTGTTAAAAGAGGTGTGCTTTGGAATATTTTATTGAAGGCTGGAGTGCGCGGCAAAATGCTTTCAGCTATGAAGGCAATGTATGACTCGGTGAAATTTTGTGTTAGAGACAGCCTGAATTGTACAGCGTTTTTTGAGTGTTTCCAAGGTTTAAAACAAGGATGTTTAGCATCGCCGACATTGTTCTCCTTTTTGATTAACGAGCTTGCTGTGTACATTATTGAAAATGGTAAACATGGTTTCCAACTAAAAGCCGATGCAGCAGAACTGTTTTTGTTGATGTTTGCAGATGACATTGCTTTGTTTTCATCAACCCCCAATGGCCTTCAGACTCAGCTAAACAATTTATACAAAGAAGCATCTAAGCTTGGTTTGTCTGTTAACCTAGACAAGACAAAAATAATTGTGTTTCGAAATGGTGGGTATTTGTCAAAATATGAAAAATGGATTTACGGGGGAACGAGGGTAGAAGTTGTCAATATGTATAAGTACCTTGGGTTAAACTTTACCACACGTTTGAGTTTAAACACATCCGTTGATGACTTAGTGACTAAGGCAAAAAAATGTGTAATCGATATTTTCTGTATGTTGAAGAAAATTAACTGCGCTAGTCCTGATGTTTTTTTCAAGCTGTTTAATGCGCAGGTTGTCCCAATTTTGTTGTATGCCTCGGAAATTTGGGGTATAAACGAGTGTGCCGAAATTGAAAGAGTCCATACATTTGCATGTAAACGTTTTCTTAATGTCAACTTCCGCACACCGAATCTGATGGTTTATGGTGAACTTGGTCGATATCCCCTGTCAGTATTAACGTCAGTAAGATGTGTTTCCTACTGGCTTCGACTCTGCGCTTTACCTGTTACTAGATTTGCAAATATGGCTTATCATATGCTTAAGGATTTAGACGATAAAGGGAAATAAACATGGGTGTCAAAGATAAAGAATTTGCTTTTCCGAAATGGGTTTGGTAATGTATGGATTTCACAAGGTGTTGGAAACAGGAATGCTTTTATAAACAAGTTTAAACAAAGGATGGTTGATTGTGCCAAACAAAACTGGTCATCGAAGCTTTCTGAGAGTGAACGTTTTACTGTGTATCGTAGTTTTAAACATACACTTGTCCAAGAAAATTATTTTGAACTGGTTAAGCCAACCTATGTCAAAAATCTATACATTAAATTTAGACTTGGCATAACCGAATTGCAAAGTAACAAACAAAGATATAGTACTCCCAATGCTGTAACGAAAGTGTGTCCATTGTGTGCCAAGGCTGTGGAAGATGAAGTTCACTTTATGTTTTATTGTCCATTCTATGATGAACTGCGTGCCAAATACCTATGTAAGTTTGACCTTGTGGAACTCAAGAAAGAATTGTGTATCCTAGACACTACCAACCCGCAGTCTATTGCCGATTTAGCAAGATTTGTATGCCATGCTTTTAAACTCCGTAGCAGCATGCTTGTATGATTCCACGTGCAAACTGTGGTTCTTACTCCGACCTGGTCTGTGTAGTACACGGCTGTGGCCTGGATTTGGATACCGCATTTTACATGTAGGTCAAAAGTGGCTATTATGTGCTGGCGTAGATCGAATGGAAATGTGTGTGTGTGTGTGTGGCCGGTGTGTGTGTGTGTGTGTGTGTGTGTGTGTGTGTGTGTGTGTGTGTGTGTGTGTGTGTGTGTGTGTGTGCGCGTGCGGTGTGTGTGTGTGTTGATATAAACATCAGTACTCAAACCAAGGGGAATCATATATAAACATCGCCTTATGGCCTTTATATCCACCTGAATTATAAATTATGTAATGTCTCACTCCATTGTATGGACAATTTGTCTGAACAATAAACTGTCTGAGTCAGAGTCTGAGTCTCTCTCTCTCTCTCTCTCTCTCTCTCTCTCTCTCTCTCTCTCTCTCTCTCTCTCTCTCTCTCTCTCTCTCTCTCTCTCTTATTACTTCCGTTGTTTCGAACACAAAACCATATCCACAAGAAGGACCCCATGAGAACTTTATGGTCGTAGGTCGCCGTTAGGTGGCATTTGTTGCCTGCGCGGCGTTACACCCTAATAACTATAATAACTAAGTCACTGACATCATAAACCAAGCAACACTTCATACACACACAATGGGCACGCCTTGCACAGCGTGTGCTTGGGGTCAACGACCTGCGTCCAATTACTTCTGTTGACGTTGGCGAGAATAAGAAGTGATTGCTTCAGTGTACCTTCAGCTAGTGACGTCCATCTGCCAGGTGCAGGCTCAAGAGCCTCTTGCAAAAGGTATTTAATGTCAATTTTTAAAGTATGAAAGATAGCCTGTATGTTTCAAACACTGATTGTTTGCTGAAATGTTTCAAAAGTGTAAGTAAATGTGTGTGTGTGTGTGTGTGTGTGTGTGTGTGTGTGTGTGTGTGTGTGTGTGTGTGTGCGTGTGCGTGTGCGTGTGCGTGCGTGCGCGTTGTGTTGTGCAACACTTCCAGCATTGCGGGTCAGAATTCAGCTGTGTTTCTCTGAAAACCACATTATACTTCAGAAAACGTATCGACCATGACATTTCACTGATTTCCCTCGCACGCGATCCAGTCGAAATGTTACCGTGGGTATCAGTGCGCAGTTTGTAGACGCATGAAAACATCCGAAGAAGCCAAGTGTAGCCAGAAGCCGTACAGACTAATAACACATAATGCGTATTTCCGCAGTTAATAAGAAACAAAGAAAAACAAACGCACAACCCCAAACAAATGATGAAAAAAGGAAAACTCCCAGTTAGGAAAAGTCGTCGGGCCCACGACGGCCACAGTGGGCCCGCGCACGGCTGTGCGCGGGCCCACTGCAGACGTTGTGAGTCCGAAGGCATTTTGCTGCTGAGCCTCCGTATTGGATACAAAGAGAGAGTGCTACGTTCATTAAAACAGATCCAACAATTGGCGATGGCAAAAATGTGAGATAGTCACGCGAAAGTATCACTGTAGAACCCATCTCTGATTTTATCATGCTATGGTAGTCAGATTCAGCTCACAACAACAGTCACGCTCATTTACCTGCAAAGAGACACAGATCTTCATGACAATTTCCATTGTAGCAATTAATTGACATGTGATTTACATGTGTGTTGTTCAGACTGTGATAGCCGTCACGTGTCCTGTGATGATCATACCCACACACACAGCGAGAGAACTACGTTTCCTGCATCCACAGGTCTTCCCACATTCGAAACAGCGAAGATCAATCTGTACAGTTTACGTGTGTGTCGTTCGGTAGGCGGGTGCCTTCCATCTATTGTCAAAAGATTTCACGAGGCTGGATTTCATGACAGAAGGTGTAAAATGAACGCTCGACGATTTTCTTTAAAAAAAAAAAAAAAAAAGAGACCGCGTGAGCTCCGAGCAGGAGGTATAGATCCTCATGCGCCCCCGCATTCTGCGAGGGCGCATGAAGATCTATACCTCATGTGGGCGAAAGGCGTTCGCTGGCCGTTACCACCTGATTGATCGTGATGATGTTTTCGGGCCGGATGATACCATTCCTTTTTTCCCTGTTACAGAACCACGATGGCGCTGATTAAGATCTAAAGTGCACGGACACAAAGCAAATGCCAACATTTCCAGCGTAGTATTACTAGTACATTAACATTCTGTTATATTAACAGTAATCATGAGCTCAAAAATGCGTGAGGCTATTTTCATTTATCTATTTTTAACATTTATGACACCACGAAACTGCAGCGTGTTACAAGTGAATACCAACATTTCCAGCACAGTATTACTAGCACATTACCATTCTGTTGTGTAAACAATAAACGGAAAGGTGCGTGGGACTATTTTCATTGATCTGTTTGTAACATTTATAACACCATGAAACTGCAACGTGTTACAAGTACCTACTAGCTACGAAACAAATTCACCCATTAATAACCACGAAACTGTTGCAAATAACTTTAAAGGCCCACTACCTCCGTAACTGTTCAAAGATAAACTTCTGTAACAGATGGTTTCGAAACGCTACACCCAGGTCTAGGTATGGTTCATTTAGACACATGACAATCCAGTGCAGCACACACACTGAAGCGGGTGCCGCCTGTCAGGAAAAAGATCAAGGTGTGGTCCGATGATGTCGTGAAACAATTAAAAGGTTGTTTCGCTAGTACCGATTGGAGTGTTTTTCTCGATAGCACCCAGGTTATAAACGAGGGAGCAGAAGTCATCACGGACTATATTAAATTTTGCCAGGACACTGTCATTCTGGAAAGACCACAACAGTGTACTCAAATTCAAAACCGTGGATTTCCAAAGACGTGCGAGAGACAGTGCGTCATAAGCAAGCGGCCTTTCAGTCGGGTGACAAAACAGCATTCAGAAAGGCTAATGTCGCACTTAGGGCTGAACTTGGAAAAACCAAGCAGAACTTGAACCTGAAACTGATGGGCGGTTGTCCCGACCCCGCCAATATTTGCCACCCTACGGCTAACATGCCCGACGCAGCGGACCTGAATCAGTTCTACGCGCGGTTCGACGTGCACGACTTCACTCCCGAGTGCACGAAGCTCCTGGATACTGTCCCGCCCCCCATCCCCGGCGCCATCACCATCACCGAGGATGACGTCAACCGACTGTTCCAACGTACCGACGTCAGGAAGGCAGCTGGACCTGACAACGTGTCGGTTCATCTCCTCCGGTGCTGTGCAAGCGAGCGGTCACCTGCATACCAGCCCCTCTGTCAGGCATCCGTACACTTCGGGGTTGTACCCACTACGTGGAAGTCAAGCACCATCGTTTCTGTCCCCAAAATAACCTCTCCTAAAGAACTGAATGACTACAGACCCGTGGCCCTCACCTCCCTACCCATGAAATCCCTTGAGAAGCTGATCAGTAAACTCGCGCCTCTTTTGCAGGACAATCTGGACCCTTACCAGTTTGCCTACCGGCATGGACGTAGTATGGAGGATGCGGTGGCCATCCTGCTGCATTTACTTATCAGTCATCTGGACACTCCAGGCACCTACGCACGTGTGCTCTTTGTGGACTATTCGAGCGCATTTAATACCATTCAGCGCCACAAAATGCTTGAGAAGCTGCTAGATCTGCACGTTCCACCTACCTTCATCCTTTGGGTGTACAGCTTTCTCAGTGACAGACCCCAGCGTGTTAGAGTGGGCGGCACCCTTTCCACCAGCATCACCATTAACACGGGTGCCCCACAGGGCTGTGTGGCAAGCCCTGTAATCTACTCACTGTAGTTAAGACTGTCGCAGTAAAAACGACTCCCATTCCTTCGTCAAGTTTGCTGACGACATGGCAGTGGTGGCTCGACTTACCAACAGCGAGTCCTTCAGTGTGTATAAGGACACAGTGGCCGACCTGTCTGCATGGTGCCAAGAGAATGTTTTGGAATTAAGTGTTCCCAAGACAAAGGAGATGGTCTTTGATTTCAGCAGCAAGGGCCACTTTGACGGGGACATAACCATCGATGGTAAAACTGTAGAAATTGTTGACAGTTTCAAATATTTGGGCATGCCCCTTGATTCTAAACTTACCTTTGGCCCACATGTGCAGACTGTTTTCAAAAAGTGTCAACAAAGACTTACATACTGAGGAAACTAAGATCTTTTAACGTGAGCCCCAAACTGCTGTCACTTTTGTATGTCAGCATCATTGAGTCTGGTTTGTCATTCTGCACGATCTGTTTCTTACCCGCATTGTCTACAGCAAACAAAAAAGTGCTTAACCGCGATACCAAGACAGCCACCAAAATCGTCAGCTTATCTACCAACAGCCTCATTCGAATGACTGAGAGCGCGCTGGCTAGGAAAGCACGTGCAATCATGAAAGACCCAACCCACCCACTTCACTCGAATTTTGAACTCCTTCCCTCCAAAAGACGCTATCGCGAACATGAACAAATTCAAACTCACTTTTATTCCGCAGGCAATACAGTTGTTGAACAAGTCTAAACCGTAACCCCCAGCCCTCAGGATTGCACGTGACTTTCCAGCTGACGTGATTTTCCAGCTGAGCAGACTCAGTCCTACTGACCTACAGTTCCCTTTGGGGACAAACAGGGTAGCTCCAACATAGTCATAGTGAACTTGCTGTGTTTTGCCTTCAGAGGGCTATACTTCCATAAACTAAGTTTGTGATTCTGTGCGCGTGTCTGGGCGTGCGTATGATGTTAGTGTCAAAACGTACAATTTTATATTTTTGTCTAGTCATAGATTTAGCCATGTTGTTTGTTTGATTTGTAATTGAGATATTATTTTTTTAACCTTGACATACGCTCGGCAGGCAAAGACAAATATCCATTAATCGACAATAAATTTCTTGAATCTTGAATTTAATCTTGACGTCGTCTTTAAATCAAGTAACTTGACAATGACTCCACTTCGTTCCAGAACTACAACGCTATCAGTGCAAGAAACAGTTAAAAATAGACTGGCAAGCTAACGCGCAGAATAGATAGTTGCGATTACGCGTGTGCTTTGGCTGCGTGTCCAAATGTACTGCTGTTAAAGTTCATTAGGTGTATCGACAAGGCATAACAAACACAATTGGTGCTTAAATGTGTCTTCAAAAAGTTTTCGATGGTTCAAAAATGTCGCATTTCTTTTGCTCGTCAGTGTACAAAACAAATACACTATGAGAAAGAAAACAAGGTAGTCCCAGGGTAAAATAAATCTACCGAAAGATTACACGTACATCTCCATTGCTTATTGCTAAACCATGGCGTGAACTAGTTTAGGATGTCATAAGCAGACACTTTCTGCCATTTCAATACGATATAGGATCAGTAAAAATGGACTTAACCCTTTAAGTTCGCGTAACTCGCCGTAGAAAACTGCCTTTGGCATTCTGGAGTCATCCATGCGTGAGACATGTCCTGCCCATCTGAGCTGTCTGAGCATCAACGTAGATTCGGGATGTTGGCCATCTCGATGACTTTGTTGTTGGTGACGTAGTCCTGATGCGGTGATGCGGGCCGTATCTCTGACGGAAACTGCTCCTTCTGGCAGCTTGACTTGCTACATATAATGGATCCAAGCGTCCGACCCGTAGAGGAGGATGGTGATCGATGACTACAGCCCTGTAGACATGTATCTTGATGGAGAGGTGGCAGCAAATGGTTCTGCCAGATGAGTTTGTACAGAAATGTGGTGGAGCTACTGGCTTTTGCAATGCAGTTGAAGGCATCGTTGGCGGTGGTGGCATCATGTACACCACACGACATTTATCACCCATCCCAAATCAGCATCGACGGTCGCCCTCTCAGCAGGACACTTTACCTACTTGGGAAGTGTCATCGCAAACACAGATGTAATTGGGACAAATATAGGCGTGAAGAACATAGGACGGGCAAGAGATATAAATCCTAATGATCCCCCGCAGTCGCGGGGGCCCATGAGGGTTTATGTCTCTTGCAGCTGGGTAGGTTCGCCTTACCACCGTCAATTTATGAGTTAAGCTGACAGTATTAGAAGTTGGTACCTGGCCAAAAAATAGTATCCAGTCAAAAACAAGGACTTGCAATCAAATCATTGACGGCTGCTCGCATTCGCACCAAAAAGTAGTAAAGTAGAAAAGTGCAAATTCACATCTAATCCAATTTATCTCTCATGCAAAAAGGTCGTTTCAACACCCACTGCAAGGAATAGTTGTCACGGAGACAGAAAAGTGGAATAACATAATAAAAGTGTGGGTGACAGAGTGAAAATGTCAAAAGACCCAGAGCCAGTGTTCCCAATTTAGCACAAAGGTCTATTGGTGTTTTGTCCTCCAAGTATGATTAGTCTGCGTCAACCAAACGTCTTGCACCAAACCCATGGCCATCTTCAGGAGGCATAGATTCTCATGATCTTCTGCAGCCGCAGGGACTCACGGTAATCCCCTTGCTCGAAACATTTGGACCCCAATTACTTGCACTTTTTGTTTCATAACCCGTTAAGCGCCAGCTGACGCAGGCTGTGTTTCTGTAATCTTGGTAATTGAAGACCCCAAAGACGTAGATATCCTAGGAACATGGATTCAAAAAGGGTTCAGCAAGAGGCATAGATCCTCATGAGCCCCCGCAACTGCGGGGTCTCATGAGGATCTAAACCTCTTCGAGTTGGGTGGTGTTCACATTTTTTTCGGCACTGAACGGGTTAAAGCGCTGCGAGGTATTTGGGGTTTAGCCTGTCATTCTGCTTTCTTTTGTCTTCTTGCGCAGGGTTACATACCTCACCGTCGTAAACTAACTCCACACTGTCACTCCCGATGGTCCCGGCAAGAGTCATAGATCCTCATGAGCCCCCGCAATTGCGGGGGCTCATGAGTATCTATGACTCTTGCAGATGGCTGACCACATGGATGTTAGCCTCAGGTGGTTGGCATTTCATGCAAGAGAGTTCCTGTTCAACACGATCCCCCCCCCCCCCCCCCCCTTTCCGGATGTCCGATTTTCCCCCGGATGGTGGCAAGAGTGCACCTTCCTGTGTTCTCTCCTTTCCGGTCACTGACATCGTCTGCTCCACTTTGTAGGCTGGTTGGTTGGCTGGTTGGAGGTTGCTTGAACGTCCCGACAGCAACACGGACTACCCAAGAGGTGCTCCACTTTGTAAAGAACACCTGCATCCATAATAAATCGAGCACAAAATGACCCTTTCGCACCTCAGACAGATGTGCGTGTCTCTAACGAGATGGAAGTTCAACATACAATTTTAAAGAGACCTGGGGTATTGCAACGCCCTCCCACGATGTCCTGGAAGTAAAATTGTGTATTCATCTACACAGCAGTGTGGTAAAACATGGCAACAGTATGGCAGGCCGTTACACTTATAACTAATCAATTCATCTTACGAAAAAAATCCATATAATTTATCCTAGCACAATTTCGATTTAATCTTAGGACAAATTACTAATTAATCCAATCAGCCAAGATGCTTTGGGCGAAATTGCCCAATGAATGACCGCATTTTCCACCAATCACCGCGCGTCATGTCATGTCTTATTGATTGGAATTAACTCTGGGAACAAATATTTTTATATAATATGATAACATATTTTGTCCTAGCATGAAATAGTTTGTCCAATGATGAATTAATCAGTTATAATGGCCAACCATAGCCGTTCCTCTTGTAACTGATTATTTCATCCTAGGATGAATTAATAAGTTATAAATGGAACGGCATGCCATATAACACCATAGTGGAGGGTGGAGATGTACGCAAAATAAAGGCAAAAGCCTCGTGCTGCACGTGCAGGGCCAGATCACACTTTTAATCGCCCGCTAAACATAGCTTAACCCATTTAGAGCCAACGCACGTAAGGTGGCATCTGTAGTAGCAACAGATCATCAGCGGCATGTATCGCATCAATATCTGTTACGTTTGTGGTTGTGTTATTCTTTGAGAGCATGTGTGTGTTAATCATAGGAAAGATCCGATATTCATTTGAGTTATTTTAGATAAGAATTACATACCTTTTTAGTAGGAGTCATTTTCTTTTGCACGAGAATTGCGTTCGACTTTTGTTGTGACGGAGACAACAGCCAGCAGTGAAACGCAGAGATGGCGACATCGGAAATGGAGACCTTCCTCAGATTTGGGAAGGAATGCGGGCTGGAGGGAACTCAACTCCTTGAGTTTATAAAGGAGAGACAGGAGAGAAAAAAAGAGACGGGAAAGAGAGGAAAAGGAGAGACTTGAGAGAGAAGAAAGAGCCAAAGAGTGTGAAATCAAAAAACTCGAATTTCAGCGAGAAGAGGCAGAGAGGCAACGACAACACGAAATTCAGCTCAAGACGATGGAATTAGAGGCATAGAGATAGAGGACAAAATAAAGCAGCAACCTTAGCCAGCAGAGAGCAAACAGCCCGTGCGCCCAAACTGCCGCCTTTTGCAGAAAATTCAGATAAAATGCTTACCTAGAGCGGTTACAGCGCTTCGCAAGCAGCAACAACTGGAATCAAGAGACTTGAGCCATCAAACTAAGCGCACTTTTAACCGGCAAAGCGCTTGAGGTCTACACCCGCTTGCCAAGAGAAGAAGTCGAAGATTATGCGCAGTTGAGAACCGCCCTGCTGAGACAGTACGACTTCACTGAAGAAGGTTACAGACGACGATACCAATTGCAAGCCTGAGGAAGGAGAAACACCCGGCCTATTCATTGAGAGAATCAGGACCTACCTTGAGAGATGGATAGAGCTTGCTGGTTTAAATAAGGAGTACATCATCAAAGAACAAGTACTCAGCGCATGTTCTAAGGACCTGGCCGCCCACCTCAGGGAGCAAAAGGACCAGTCCCTGAAGGCCCTAGCAGACTTCGCTCAAAGATACCTAGGCGCCCACAACATGAAGTTCGGGCCCGGTAAGCCGCAGCGTGTGTCTACACCAGCAGAGGAAAACCAAGACAGAGACACCCTGAAATACATGCCGATGGAGAGCCTGACATGTGTCCTTTTTGGAAAGAAGAGACACAAGGCAATACGGGGTCCTTCCAAGGATGTGCCCCGAGGCGATAACACCAGAAGGCCCTACCAAGACCATGGGATAGCAGGCAGAAGCAGTACCACAGAGCCGCCGCTGTACTGGCCAATGATGTGACGTCATCTAGTGACTTCGAGTCTGGAGAAAGGCGGGCGACACCGGAGCAGATCGAATCTTTCAGAAGGAGTGGATGCATTCCAGTTGGCGATGGGGCAACATTCTTACCAGTTTCCAACATCGCGTTGTCTGAGAGTGAAGTACCCGACATGCCGATAGTGTCAGGATTCGTCGGTAATTTATCAGTACGGGTGTTGAGAGACACGGGTTGTAGCGGCGTCATCGTGAGAGAGGACCAGAAGCTACAGGAGTGGACAACCCTAATCCTGGCAGACGGAGCTGTGAGGATTATCCCCTTACCTAACAGGAGAGGTGAAGGTGTTATGCGTGAAGACCCCAGTCTAGACCTTATCATCAGAAATGTTGACGGTGCCAGAAACGCAGAGGATCCAGTTCCGGAGTGGAGACCTGAAACCTGTGCCGTTACCAAGAGAAGTCAAGCAAAGAAGAGTCACCAGACCATCCCTCTAAAAGTAGCTGACAACACAGAAGCAGCCGTGGTGAATAGAGACAAGCTGGTGGAAGGACAGAGAGCCGACCAACCGCTTGGCAAATTCCGAGGTCAGACCGAGCCCGTGACGCGAAGAGGGAAGGAAATAACCTTCGAGACCAGAAAGGATATCTTGTACCGGGTATACACCAGCCATGCAGATAAGCCTGTCAGTCAAGTGGTGGTTCCTGAACCCCTGAGAATACAGGTTATAAAACTGGCTCACGATTCCATCTTAGGAGGACACCTTAGAATTAGTAAGACCCTAGACAGGATGCGAGCAGTCTTCTACTGACCTGATAGGGGGGGGGGGGGGGGCACGTCACCCGATTCTGCAGATCGTGTGACATATGCCAGAAGACAATATCCAAGGGAAATGTGCCAAAGGTTCCTCTCGAGAAGATGCCACTGATCGATATGCCTTTCAAGCATGTGGCTGTGGACCTGGTGGTGCCAATATCTCGCTACATTCTGACACTGGTGGATTACGCTACAGATATTGTAACCATACCATTAAAGAATATCGACACTCCAACAGTGGCAGAGGCGGTCGTGGACACATTCAGCCGTCTGGGGATTTCTGAGGAGATCCTGAGTGATTTTGGAACCCAGTTCGTCTCCGACTGCATGGAGGAAGTCAATCGCCTGTTGAGCATCCGACACCTCACTTCGACCCCGTACCACCCCATGTGTAACGGTTTGGTTGAAAGGTTAAACGGAACATTGAAAGCTATGCTGAAGAAACTGTGTGCTGAGCAGCCAAGGTTGTGGCATAGATACATCAATGCCTTGCTCTTCGTATACCGTGAAGTTCCCCAGGATTCGACAGGGTTCTCCCCCTTTGAATTACTGTACGGCAGGACTGTAAGGGGACCTAAGCACACCCTGAAGGAGCTGTGGACCAAGGATATCGACGCGCGTGAGGTGAAGATAAGCTACCAGTATGTCTTCGACCTGAGAGAGAAGCTGGAGGATACTCTCAGGATGGTTACAAGTAAAGTAGGTAAAAGCACTGTCAGGGGAGAGAAGTGTGCATGATCGACCAGTGATCATAGATTTACTGTGGCCAAAGCACAGAAAAAAAAAGAGATAGGAAAGAGGGGGTGCGCTAAGATTTAAATTTCCATGCACTGAGTGGCTGGGGGGGGGGGGGGAGCGGCTTCCATATGTATTGCTTCCAGTCACTTTCTTAGCGCACCCCATCTTTCCTATCTCTTTTTTTTTGTGCTTTGGCCACAGTAGATCTATGATCACTGGTCGATCATGCACACTTCTCTCCCCTGACAGTGCTTTTACCTACTTTACTTTGTAACCTTCCTAAAATATTAGCACTGGCAGTCTCCCATTTTCTTTTCATTTATTACTCTCAGGATGGCTCGAGAAGAATTTTAGAATGCGCAGAACAAGGGAAACATTACTATGACCGTAAAGCCAAACCTCGTCGGTTCCAGCCAGGTGAGCAGGTGTTGGTTCTTCTCCCCACCGACAACAACAAGCTCCTGATGCAGTGGAAGGGACCGTACGTGGTCGACACACTGGTTGGTATCAACGACTACAAAGTCAGGGTCAACAACAAGATGAAGACTTACCACGAGAATCTGCTATAGAAGTACATCGAGAGAGGTCGTCAGCACAAACCATAACAAGCGGCATCTGTGTGTCTGGCTGCTGAGGAGAGACTAAACGACGAAAACCTGTTCGACCTTAATGAATTCCGCCACCAGGAGGTTGTAGAAGACATCTATCTATCTATCTATATCCCGAAGTCTTGCCGACCGTTGGGGCACCACTGATGACTTGGCAACCATCTCCCTCCATTTCTCTCTGTTCTCTGCCAGTCTCAGCGTATCGCCCAGCGTCAGTCCTGTCCACTCTGAGATATTGTCCTCCCATCTTTTCCTCTGTCTTCCTCTCCTTCGTCCTCCTTGCACAGTGCCTTGCAGGATTGTTTTGGCAAGCCCTGTTGAACGCGTGACATGCCCATGCTTCAGTTTGCGTTTTTTCACAATGGCTAATAAGTCTTCATAGGGCCCGATGGCTTGCCTGATTCTGCTTCCCACTTCCTCGTTTGTGATGTGATCTCTGTATGAGATGCCAAGCAGCCTTCGAAAACATCTCATTTCAGTGACTTGTATCCTCCTTTCAAGGTCTGCTGTGAGGGTCCATTACTCGCAGGCATACAAGAACACTGAGATGACTAAGGAGCTCATCAGTCTGATCTTGGAGCAGTGTGATGTTTCTGTCCTTCCATATGGTCTTCACTCTTGTCAGTGCTGTTGTTGTCTGCGCAATCCTGGACAGTATTTCTGGTTTTTATCCCTCATCTGTCACAATGGCTCCTAAGTATTTGAATTTCTTAACTGTTTCCAGTTTTTGGCCTCCAACCACGATTTCAGTGCCAATGCCACTGGCGTTATTGGTCACCGGTTTGGTCTTCTCTGCACTGATTTCCATCCCATACGCAATGGCTGTACAATCCAGCTTTTCCACCAGCTGAGCTAGCGCCTTCTCTGTTCCTGCAAGGCCATCAATGTCGTCCGCAAAGCGCAAGTTCGTGATTGTTCTTCCTCCAATACTGACAGTTTCTTCATGATCTTTCAGAGCGTCCGTCATGATTCTTTCCAGGAAGATGTTGAAAAGAGTAGGAGAGAGCAAACAGCCTGTCTGACTCCGACTGTAGTCCTAAACCAGTTTTCTATTTTGCCGTTGAAGCAGACTGCGCTAGTGGCCTTGTTGTAGAGGTTTGCTATGACTTTGATCAGGTTGGCATTGATGTTGTATCGCTTCATGGTGGACCAAAGGGCTGCATGCCACACCCTGTTAAACGCTTTCTTAAAACCCACAAAGACATGATAGTGGTCTTGCTAGAAGACATCCAGTTCGGTCAAAACGTGACCCAGGCACAACAAGAAAAACTGAGAGTCCTAACTACGGAGTTCAAGCATCGGTTTACACCTGACCCGGGGACAACGGACGCCATCCAGCATGAAGTTAATCTGACGTCAAACGAGCTAGTTCGAGGTAAACCATATCGTCTACCTAACAACACGAGGGAAGAACCGAAGAAAGACATCAACGAGATGTTGGACCTGGGAGTCCTCAAGGAGTCCAAGTCGCCATATGCATCCCCAGTAGTCATCGTGAAGAAACCAGATGGATTCAACCGGGTGTGTGTGGACTACCGTAAACTCAATAAACTGACAGTCTTCAACCCAGAGCCAATGCCCACAGCAGAAGAACTGTTCCAGAAGGTTAGCAGAGACCGATTCTTCTCCAAAATTAACCTAAGCAAAGGATACTGGCAAATCAAGGTATCAGAGAAAGATATCTACAAGACAGCGTTTGTCACACCCGACGGTCATTGGGAGTTCCTGAAGATGCCTTTTTGGAATGGTGAACAGTGGTGCCACTTTAAAGAGAGGACTAAAATAGATCCTAGAAGAATGTGTTTTTTTACTGGGATGACATCTTGATCCATACCAAGACCTGGGGAGATCACTCCAAGGCTTTCCAAGAACTGCTCCAGCGTCTGTCAGATGCGAATTTCACTTTCCGACCAAGCAAGTGTATCCTTGGGGCTGACAACGTGGATTTCATCGGGCACCGGTTAAGCGAAGGCTTGAAAGGACTACATGACGACAACGTTAGAAAGATCAGGGATGCCCCACGACCTACTACCAAGACACAGGTTCGCTCATTCATGGGACTGGCGAACTACTACCTAGAGTACATCCCGAACTTCGCACCTGTCACAGCACCCCTGACTGACTTGCTGAAGAAAGGAAACCCAACAATGTGAAATGGGAGGAGGCCCAAGAGCGAGCAATCCAGGCGGTTCTTGACATCTTGTCCGAGAAGCCCGTTCTACACCTCCCTGACCCACCGAAGACCTTCGTCCTGAGGACCGAAGCCTCCAACAACGGAGTGGGTGCCATCTTAATGCAGGAGGATGACGGGAAACTCCACCCAGTGAGCTACGCCAGCAGAAAGTTGACCCGAGCCGAGAAGAACTACTCTATCTTCGAGACGGAGTGCCTAGCCATCATATGGGCAGTGAGGAGGTTTGAACTGTACATACAGGGAGTGCCATTTGTGCTGCAGACGGACCATGTGATGGACGATGTTCTTGCAGAATTTTGTCATTAAGTTACAGTACATCAAGGGTTCACAGAACTTTGGAGCAGATTACCTTAGCAGGGCAGTTTAAAGAAACTTTTCTTTTCTTTGTCCAGGACCATTTAAAGGAACTGTGAGACGATTATTTCAGAGTAGTTGATTTGATTTGTTTTGTATGTGAAATTGTTAGTATTTATAGTTAAGTTTAACACAGCCACAACCGTGTTTTGAGATCTGAGAAGACATTTTGTGAAATTTCATTCTAAAAAGGGGGGTAATGTTAGGAAGTATGTGTGTACATTGTATGATAGACGCAGTGTATCAAAAGTATTGATACATTGTAGAGGAGACAGTGTATCAGTGTTGGTGCATTTGTGAATGCATTGTGTGGAGATCACATCGCTGCAATAAAATATTGTTGGAACTGTTACTACTGAGTAGTCTACAACCTTGTGCCACGTGTGAGGAGTTGCAGTTGAGAGAAGTTTCTTTACAAGAACCCTACGTGCGTGCGTTTGGTGTGATATACTACGACTACGACTACCACGTAACAATATCAAAGGAGTTTTTCAGGCTGAACTAACAAAGAAAAAGCAACAACAAAACCCACAAAACAAAACAAAAAACAACGAACGACTCCCCCCTCCCCCCTTCGCCCCCACCCCAACAAAATAAGCAAAGAAAAAAATGCAAAGAATAAGACAAAAACAAAACAAAACTAACTGAAAAAAAAGACACAAGGGAAACAATCTTAGTAGCGTAAATGTTTTATCTATCCTTCCACCAGAGGCGAATTGAAGCGAAGGTAAAGTTTGAATTATTTACATCGGACGTGTTAAAGGACGCTATGGGGGCGTTCACCCGTTGCCAGTCTGCGCTATCTGTGCAGGAGAGCACACGGAAATAACCAACAAACAAAACAACAAAACAAGAAAAAGCTTGGCGTCTGATGGCGCCTAGCTAATCTGGCTCTACCCTTAAATTATCATGGTCGATCCACCTCCTGCACAATTGGGCTAAATGGTTTAAGTGTACTACTAATCAAACTTATTAAAACGTTTAAAATTAACCCTGTGGTTGTTTGTAGCGTGTTTTGTCGAGGTGATTTTTCACACTCTGCCTGTCGGTAGCACCTTTTGTACTGTATGAATCACCTCGACTAAAACGTTACCAATAGCAACAGGCGTAACCCTCGTAACCTCACGGCCGCCTTTCCAAACTTTTGGAGGCATTGTCTAACGACTATGTACCAGTTGTAAGAGATGGATTGATCATGATAATTCAAGGGTAGTGCCAGATGAGCTTGGCGCCTTCAGGCGCCAAGCTCATCTGGCACTACCCTTGAATTATCAAGATCAATCCATCTCCTGCAGCAGTGTCCTGGGGCTAAATGGGTTAAAGCAGACAGATAAAAGAGAGACAGACAGCTGTATTACCTTTTATGATGGTTGGTATGGTGCACAGGATTTGAAAATCAAACAACAAACAAAACAAAAAAGAACAAAACAAAGAAAATAATCAAAACAAAACAACAACTGTTTAAAATTTGAACCTATCATGAACACAGGCTGCATATGGAATGTTCGCGCATGGACAACTTGTCCACATATGATTAACACCTTAACTGCCGGCGCACCACCTAAGCTACCCAGATGCAAGAGACATAAAGCATCATGAGACCCATCAGCTGCTGAGGATCATAAGAGTTTATGTGTCTTACTAGTCCTATGTTCTTTACGCCTAATTTTGGTCACAGTAACATTGTGCTCGTGACGCGGACTTCAGCCAGTGCGCAGTGGTTTCAGACGCGGATTCCCTGATCACTGGCAGCGAAGGGGGTAAAAAAAACTCATTCAGTCCGACGCACGTGATTCCCAAATTTTGGAGGCATCATCTAACGACTATGCACCAGTTGCAGGAGATGGATCGACCATGATAATTCAAAGGTAGTGCCAGATTAGCTTGGCGCCGACAGGCGCCAAGCTAATCTGGCACTACCCTTGAATTATCATTTTCGATCCATCTCCTGCTGTAGTGCGTCAGGGCTGAATGGGTTAAAAGTCTATGTTAATGAGAGAGTCGTACCCCCGCGCATATACTCAGTGAACACAGAACGAAAATTAAAAGCAGATTACATCATGCTTTTTGCTGGCAATTCCCCCTGTAGCAAAACGTCTTCGGCCTCACGACGGCCGCAGTGCGCCCGCTCTTCTGCGGCCTTCGTGGGCAGAGGACCTTTGCTCACCGGGTTAGACGTGACCGCCAGCACGCACATTACAGGTGTAAGCCAAATTTAACAAGCTGTCGTTGTTGTGTCTTTTTCTAGAGCGTATGAACTATTCATGGCCAGAGGCAAACCTGGCGCAGTTTGCCCGCAGCGAGTGGTTCAGTACCATGCTTATTTTAAGCACTTTCTCTCACTGTGAAAAGGAGGTGGTTACATGCCCCATACCCTCATTGGACCTGGTGCAATGGCATGATGTTGTATTGGAATTATTCATGTATTAACCCTTTGGCTGTCAGTAGTGGCTTTTGTCGCGATGATACAAAAAAAAAAAAAAAACACAAAAAAAACCTGTGGCTGTCCTTCAAGAATCATCGCAACAAAAACCGCTGCCAAAAGCCAAAGGTTTAATGCTGCCTTGAGTTCATGTGGTAGCTGTCTCCACCCTACAGAGTAAATTACATTGTGCAGAATATTAGTCAAGTTGAATGTTTCATCATCATCATCATCAGTCCCTTGCCCGAACTGGGCGTTGGGGGGACTGAAAGGCAGCAGCAACAGACAGTGCTCTCCACTGAGTTCTATTTTGGGCGGTGGCAAGCAAGTCTGGCATCTCGAGTTCGGTCCATTCTTTTATGTTTGCGACCCAACTCTTTCTCTGACGACCTCGCCGACGACTTCCTTCGAGAGTGCCTTGGAGGATAGTCTTGGACAAGGTGTTGTGTCGGGTCACGTGGCCAAACCAAGCAAGCTTGCGCCGTTTCACGGTTGCCAGAAGGGGTTCATGTGGGCCCACCAGGGAAGTGACGATGCTCCGTACATATTCGTTGGTCTTGTGCTCGCGGTACGAGATGCGGACATCATTTTTCATGTTTCAGGCATGACTATAATTACTGATAATAATATGATTTATCTGGTCCCTTGTTAGACGTTTCAATTAGACATTTGCACACTCGTTTCAAGAAGTAACTGTTTGATAGGTATGATAGATAAGATAGTTTATTGCCATATGTTTTCATGTAAAAAATACAATAAAAACATTTGAATTTGTCTTGATGTCAGTTACTAAAGACTATACTAACTAAATAATATCAAACAATTATCACAATAATACCCCACATGCATAAGGACTGAAAACATGACATATAAAACTGTTAGTCACCAGTCAACACAATATAAGTTGTTCTGGCGAGGTAAACGAAGATAATTTGCAAAGAAGTACCCAACGGAGAAAGAAAACACGCTTAGAAAAGACGGGTACAACACAATTTATTAATATTTCGGGTAAATACCCTTTGTCAAAATAGACAAACAAACGAACAGAGAGATTAGCCGCTACCTATCTTCATTGGCAGAAGGAATTCTCCTTCTGCCAATGAAGATAAGTAGCGGCTAATCTCTCTGTTCGTTTGTTTGTCTATTTTGACAAAGGGTATTTACCCGAAATATTAATAAATTGTGTTGTACCCGTCTTTTCTAAGCGTGTTTCTTTCTCCGTTGGGTACTTCTTTGCATATTACACGCTTGGCAGTCACCTTTTTGGTCTGGATTGAAGATAATTTGGTAATAAACTTGGATAATAACAATCATTACAAGCTCTCTCCTCTCTCTCTCTCTCTCTCTCTCTCTCGCTCTCTCTCCCTCTCTCTCCGCGTGCCGGTGTGTGTGTGTGTGTGTGTGTGTGTGTGTGTGTGTGTGATGTGTGTGTGTGATGGTGTGTGTGTGTGAGTGTATTAGTGTGTGTGTGTGTTTTCATGTAGTTTGTAGCAAAAACAAGAATGAAAACAGGTCTGCGCACCTATTCTTTTATCCTTGGAAAATAAAGTTTCATTTCATTTCATTTCATCTCTCTCTCTCTCTCTCTCTCTCTCTCTCTCTCTCTCTCTCTCTCTCTCTCTCTCTCTCTCTCTCTCTCTCTCTCTCTCTCTTTCTCTGTGGTGTGTGTGTGTGTGTGTGTGTGTGTGTGTGTGTGTGTGTGTGTGAAATATTTCTGTTTATTATTATTATTATTATCTCTTCTTTATTTTATTTATTCGTCATGTTACCGTTTCTGCTGTTATATTTATTAAATTTTTTTTATTAAGGACAGACATGTAAAAAGGCCTGCGTGCCTACTGTCTTCATCCTTAGAAAATAAAGTTTCAATTCAATTCCATTCAATTCTCTTTCTCTCTCTCTCTTTCTCTCTCTCTCTCTCTCTCTCTCTCTCTCTCTCTCTCTCTCTCTCTCTCTCTCTCTCTCTCTCTCTCTCTCTCTCTCTCTCATTTTTAAAATTTTCTTTCTTTATATTCTTTATATGCGGCTTTTGCCGTTTTCCTGTTGTGTTATGTTTTGTTTACCGGACAGGCATTGAGTTGCCCAATAGCTTTTCTAAAAAATGGACATGCTGTATTTTGCCAAATGGCGGCAGATTAGTCTTCGACATCCAAATGTAATTTCACGCGTATATAGCGAGTCGCACCACGCGGCAACACTCGAGTCACGCACGATCGTGTCACGCACTCCTGTCTATGCAAGGTACCTGACACCTCAGTGGGAATTGAGGTGATTTACAAATGAGCGGTGAATGATCAAAGCCAACTATGAGCTGCGTGCAAAGTGGTTTGCCTACATGTGTTCTTTCGTCTTCGAAACAATCCACAACCTGAGGAGCACAAAAACATGTCACGCGATCGCTGATTGGATTAATTTGCCGGAAGCTGTCTGGTGATCCTGTAGCTAGCCCTGACGCACTACAGCAGGAGGTGGCTCGTCCATGATAATTCAAGGGAAGTGCCGGATTAGCTTGGCGCCTGATGGCGCCAAGCTAATCCGGCACTACCCTTGAATTATCATGGTCAATCCACCTCCTGCAACTGGTATATAGTCGTTAGGTGACACCTCCAAACTTAGAAATGCGCCGGAGGGGATTAACCCCTTTCAGTGCAAGCTGACGCAGCCTGTGTTTCTGCATTTTTATTAATTCAAGACGAACACGAAAAAACAAACAAACAAACAAGCAACCCCCCCACCCCCTCCCCCAATATGTAACTTGAACATGGATTCAAAACAAGAGGTATAGATCTACATGAGCCTCCCCCCTTCCCCCGCAACTACGGAGGCTCATGAGGATCTATACCTCTTACAGTTGTGTGGTGTTCAAATTTTCTCGACACTGTACATAATAAATGGGTTAAATTTATGGCCGTTTAACCTCTTCAGCCTGGATCTGTTACTGACCTCTCTAAAATCATCATTTATTAACTCTGCCCTGTATAGGCAAAAGACAGCAAGTCCATTTTTGTTAAAACCGAGATTGTCATTGTAATACATTGAAAATCTTGCTTTTCACTAAATGGACTAAAGCTAGGTTTTTATAAGCACGAATCCGATACGAATACAACCCAAACCCGATGCGGTGATGCAATTTTCCGTCACAAATTGCGTCATTTTCGTTTGAAGCCGGATGCGAATTCGTGTCCGCATCGGGATTATGGAAACACACAAACATGAAAAGGACTCGCACGAACCTTCCTGTTTCGGACCTGCTTCGGATTCGGATCGGGTTCGTATCGGATTCGTGCTTATGGGTTGGCTCCTTTACTTCCCACAAATGGACTTAATGTCTTTGCTTTACAAAAAATGGATTTTACATTAATTGTGTTCACGTTAACTCATTCAGTTCCGACACACCCAGAAATATATGGATCGATCATGATAGTTCAAGGGTGGTGCCAGAATAGCTTGGCGCCAATAGGCGTCAAGCTATTCTGGCAGCACCCCTGAACTATCATGGTCGATCTGTCTCCTGCAATGTACTGTACTCCTCAGAGGACAACTCCAAAACGTAGGTATTTCGTACCTGGAATACAGTGGGTCATTTACTGTATTTTACTGGTTTTCAAGGCCAATACCGGAAAATAAAGTGTCTGGTTACTTCGGGTTTAACGTCCACGGCACCGAAATGATAATAGACGGCCCTGACGGGCGGGTTATGGGGAACAAGGAAATCTATTACCTATGGAGTACGACCTGAACACTGATCAACTCAGGCGCACTTCAACTGTGCCACTTTGATTTACCAGGACCTTTCATCGTTTCCCCCTGGATTGCGAGTCCACCTACCTGGGCCGGGACGGGGATTCGAACCCACGACCCGGCGATTTCCTTTGCCCTCCTGCTCCGACGCTTAAGCGCCTGAGCTATTTCGGACTCTAAAAAGTGTCCGTCCCTGGACGATGCCAATTAGTAAAGAGGAATACCGACCAAGGGTGCGGATATAACGAAAATCGTTGAAGAATAATGGAATTTTCAAATCTGCAATTTTCAGCAAGACTGATGATCACGGTGGGCGCTATTTTGACCAGGAGCTACTAAAACAATTACCGATTGTCAAAAATCCTAGCGCGAACACTGCTATTTAATGTGTTGTCTTCACAGGGCAGAAAATCCGGACAACCACTCATTTCCCTGGGGCACCCGGATATGCATAAGGCCAAGGAGAGGCAGAGATCCCTTTAATCCCCTGCAAATGCTGGGGTTCATATGGATCTATGCCTCTTGCATTTAGTTGTCCGTGTAGATCCCTCTTCCTGTGGTGTCTAGTTTAATATGGTCTAGATCTGAACTGTAACCCAATGCGCAAGAGGCCATTGGGCCGACGTCGGCCGCCGTTGACCCGCGCACGGCCTGCTCGAACCAGCGGCGGCAGACGTTGGCCCACTGGCCTTTTGCGCATTGGGAAGTGTGCTGATCGTATCAGTGGTTTTGCCCCGTGAGGCACGGAGCTCGCGTAGCAAGAATTGACTGTTTAACTCCATCACTGCCGAGAAAAATGGAACACCCTGCACCTGCAAGAGGTATAGATCCTCATGAGCCGAAGCAGTTAAGGAGGCTCATGCAGATCTATATCCTCTTGCTGAAACCGCTTGTTATCCATGTTACTTTAACTCAGTCGAGTCGTGCCGCCTCCAGATACGCGGCTTATGGCGCGTATAACGAGGCGGCACATCTCAAATGAGTTAACAGCTGTGGATTTTCCACGCTGAATTTACGACGATTTAAAAACACACACAATGTGCGTGCACTGGCAGTTGTAACGTACGTATAGCTTCACAGTGAAAAGGGTTAATTTTAATTACCGACAGAAGTAAATCCAAATACGACTCCTCGGTTTAACCCCTTCCCTGTCACTGGTCGCAGATGCAGACTGTGTTTCTGAACTGAAATCTGTGTGAGTGCGTGTGTTTGTATGCGTGTGTGTGTATGTGTGTATGTGTGTGTGTGTGTGTGTGTGTGTGTGTGCGAGAGGGAGAGAGAGAGAGAGAGAGAGAGAGAGAGAGAGAGAGAGAGAGAGAGAGAGAGAGAGAGAGAGAGAGAGAGAGAGAGAGAGAGAAATAAATGAAATGAAATGAAATGAAACTCTCAACGGATGAAGTAATTAGCACATGTGCCATTTTTCATACTTGCCGTTGCTAATCTACAAACACAGGGTATTAATTGTAATGCTAATAGAAACCAAATTACACAAAGGAAAGATTAGGAGACATTAATCACGAAGAGACATTAAATAAAATTCATTCATTCATTCGGTCAGACAAAAAAAACCCGAAAAAAACAAAAACCAACCACTCAACGCGCGCAAACACATACACATGCGTGCACACACAGACACGCGCTAATGATAACCTATATACTAAGCAAATCATTCGAATCATAGTGAAAAATCAGTTCAGACAGCAAAACTTATTTAGATTATAATAGCAACATGAATTGTGTAATCAGGCGATTATTATTAGTATGGACAAACCATACGGCATCATGCACTGATTACGATAAGCACATATTCGATACGGATACTTGTGGTAGATTATGTATCAGCAGACAATTACTTTGGAAGGCATTTCTTGAAAGAGGAGAGGAAGCTAGAATGTTGGCAGTTTGTTCCAGAAAGATGCGCCTGAGAAAGATACACTAGCTTTAAATAGATCTATCCTCGGGCGAGGTGTAATAAAGTTTCGTCCTGAAGTAGAATAACCTGAACTTGCCTTGGTAAAGAGCTTACAAAGATATTCTGGGTGGATCTCATTCCAGATTTTATACATAACCACACTCTTGTTTAAAAGTTGATGCTTGCTAAGAAGTAGCATTTTCAGTTTTTTATGTATGTCACCCTGCCATCCCATATCGTGGACGCATAATCGATGTTGGATTTGACGTATGCATTGTGAAATAACTTACGGACATCAACATCGATAATGTACTTCAAATTTGAAAGCATAAAAACATTTCTGGCAACAGTTTTACATACAGCATTTATGTGCGATTGCCACTTCCTCTTGTCATTAACAATTACACCAGAGAGAGAGAGAGAGAGAGAGAGAGAGAGAGAGAGAGAGAGAGAGAGAGAGAGAGAGAGAGAGAGAGAGAGAGAGAGAGAGAGAGAGAGAGAGAGAGAGAGAGAGAGAGAGAGAGAGAGAGAGAGAGAGAGAGAGAGAGAGAGAGAGAGAGAGAGAGAGACAGAGAGACAGAGAGAGAGAGAGAGAGAGAGAGACAGACAGACAGACAGACAGAGACAACGGGCGTGCGCTACGGCATCTGCGTGTGTGTGTGCGTGTGTGTGTGTGTGTGTGTGTGTGTGTGTGTGTGTGTGTGTGTGTGTGTGTGTGTGCGTGCGTGCGCGTGCGTGTGTCCGGGTGGGTGGGTGGGCGGGTGGGTGTGCGTCCGTACGTTTTGCGAGCAGGTGTTGGTACGTCGTTACGTCTGTGCTCGCCTGTTCGTTCGCAGGAAGCTGAGTAATTGAGCATAACTTCTGATATCAGACTTAAAGCACGATCCTGTAAGTCTTTTTCGCACTAGGTGTGAGCTACGCATCCCATTAACCTGCAAGAGGTGTGGATCCTCATGAACCCCTAACAGGGGCCCACGAAGATCTGCACCTCTTGCTGGCATGACCAGTCCCATTTAACTCTGTAATCCTCAGTTAGGCGAAAACTCTGATAGACAAAATACTGTGGACTTGTCTCGATCGCAGAAAAAAATGCCTGACAGTCTGGCCACGATAGTGAAATACTGATGGGTCATGACTCTCAAACCTGTAACCCCTTCAATGTTTGGAATTGCAAACCCCGCCCGACAGCAATAGGCACAGAACCTCATGAGTCCCCGCGAATGCGGGGACTCATGAAGTTCTGCGCCTCATGCTGGAGTCATTTATTTTCTGCCAAAATAAATATTGTTATCTACGCTAACAACCTCCTTAAAACCAACACTAGGTCTTGTACGCTATATTTAAAACAGTCACAAAACTTGTTGTCTCACTCTTTGGTTCCAAAACCAGAAAGGTCACAGACTGACGCTACGCATGCGCGTTTAGGTATTACGCGCAGCTCTCTAACGACTGGATGCTATTATTGGCGATGAGCAAGGGTAGGGCCAGGCAGTGAAGCCCTTGCCTGCCTGGTTACTGGCAGCGTTGATAAACCTCTTTTATATCTGTGTTCATTGGACGGATGGTGGTATTTGACGTGGAGGTTGTCAGGGCCTTGAAGACACGTTGCAGTTGCCTTCTTAGCTGTGAAACGGTTAAATCGACACCAGTTAAAGTGACACTATAAAGTGAGGGTGAAGGTCTGGAATTTAATAAACAGCACTCTAATCTTAGGTAAAGATTGGAGGGGAAACTTTCAGAAAAATAAAGCCAGTGGCAGCTAGCCAGACACGCTTATGAACCGGAAGAACAGACATCCAGATGCATAAACGTTATGGGAGATCACTAGTCTGTCTGCACTGACGATTGTCTTCACAAATTTCCGGGAAAACCACAAACAGCTAACAGAAAATGGGGGCACAGTGGTGGTGGTGGTGGTGGATAGGTGGCGGGGAGGGGGGAGGGTAGAAGAGAGCGGTTGGGGGGGGGGGGCGGAGGGGGGGAGGCGATGATGTCAGGGTCTACTTTTTCTCTCCCTTTTCTCTATCGTTAACACATTCTACCCCAGGACCGAAATCTACAAATTTTGAAGTTGCCGTCTGAAGGACTGTATTGCACTTCTAGAGACAGATCGAGCATGATAATTTAAGGGTGGTGCCAGAATAGCTTGGCTCGTATGGGCGCCTAGCTATTCTGGCACCACTCTTGAGCTATCATGCTCGATCCATGTCTTGCTGTGCTGTGTCGGGGTTGAATGAGTTAACTCTAGCTTGCTAATCGAGAGGTTACGTTTAGGCCGAACGGCTCCCAAGAACGAACGAGAACGAAGTCACGGCCGGTCCGCCAAACATCTTAAAGAGGCAAAGATCCTCGTGCCTTATGAAGATGTTGGAAGTGTTGTCTATGCTTTGGTACAAGCTGGTTAGCCACCGTAGCTTCGCTTTCGTTCGTTGTTGGGAGTCGTTCGTGGCAAACACAACCTCACTAATGTTTGTCGCTCCAAACATGTGGATGTGGGCTGTGACAGTTCAGGAGCAGTGTCTTACGGCTTCAGGCCGCGAATCCGGTTGTGGCACGTCTCGAAAGAGTTAACGTCTTTGTCTTCAACGTCTTAACCCTTTGACTGTCGTTAGCAGGTTTTGTCACCATAGTTCCTGCGGGAATCATTGCGACAAAACCTGCTACCGACAGCCAAAGGCTTAACGTTTTTGTCCACTACAAAGCTGCTTTCATTCATGAGACACCGAACAGGGTCTGAACAAATTTTGGCTTCAGCTGGGTTTGAACCCGCGACCTTTCGCACGGAGTCGAAAGCGGCTCTACTACCTGAGTTCCTGAGTCGAACCGCACGTAATTTGCAATAGCGAGTAGGCCTACCTGACTGTTATACGAGGTATGATCAGAAAGTAAAGATAGCTGGGTCGCCATTTGTAAATTACTTAAGTCACAGAAATAAAATGAGTATCAAAAAGAATTTCAGCCTTTGCTTATGCATAATATGGAGCTGGTGTCTAATAGCCATGCTACTGTCATTGAAAAAGCGAAGTAAAGAGCTGTGCTTGAAAATAGTGGCTTCTCCAATATAATAAATTTATTTCTCCATTTTTAAAAGAGTGAAACTTTGAGACAATCCTATCAAAATCGAAACAAATTTGAAAGTTATTTGATATGGTACTTGTGTATTTTCTTGCACTGGCTGCAAGTGGATTGTGCAGTTTAACTGTGAAAGAGAGGATTTTGAAGACAAGTACTGGTCTGACTGTCAAATTTCAGCTGGGAACGAGCAAACTTTGCTCTTTATTTATGTATTGATAGCAAAATACGCTTATATATTTTATTTTAAGAAATATCTTAAACTTCCGATTTTTCTCTTGGAACAGTTCAAAGGACCTTGACCTCCAAAACTATCAGCAATAACATACCCCATTTTTTGACAGAGGCTCAGATGCAACAGAAAGTTGATCGCTTAGATTAACTGCTCAAAACGTTTAGCATACATGGCCTCTAACTACCGTGTGATGTCATCACTGAAGACGATACTTGCTTATCCTATACGGTATCCCCAGCTAATAGTCCAATCAGGAGTGGTTGGCCTCTGATGAGAGGAGTCTACGGGCACTTGTGTCAGATTTTCAGAATTCACAGCAACGTTTTCGCTATTTTTTTGTTAAAACTTAGAGGTTCATGTCATTGTTCCTATTTTACCAGTGAAGCGCGCAATCAATGCATCATATCCTGTAAGAAATTCTTTTTCCAAAAATGTTGAAGTCTGTTCATGAGCAGCAGCCAACTCTCAGTGGTCAGAACATCTTGCTTTTTCTTGAAAATGCCAGTGACCACAAAGCTAAAGTCACTGTGTCCTACACAGAGGAACAAAACATTCGTGTTCTGCATCAACCACCATACAGTCCTTGCCGCGACCAATGCGACTTTTGGTTTCTCCATAAATTGAAAAAAAGGGTGACAGAACGGAGCTTTCCCTCGTCCAGGACCTAGCAAAAGCCGTAAATTCACACGACCGACCCTGAGCTTCATCAAAATACCACATTGCCTTTGAATCTCGCCTGAAGTAGCTGAAATTTTGTATAATCGGCGGAGGATAGTGCTATTATAAAATGTGAAAATATCATTTAACTTGGGACATTGGTATTGGTGTTATGGCACAAATATCTTAACTTTTTGATCATACCTCATTGTTCCAACTGCTTTTTATGACATCTATTTTAGACCCACGCAAAAATCTCGCTGCAATACAGAAGGATAGTTGGTTGGCAGTTACTGGTTTGAAACAGCTTCCTGCAAGTGGGTGCTGACCTCCACCTCTGGGTGCTTGAGGATCCGTGCCCTCTTGAAGTTGTGTCCCCTGTGTGCTGACAGTAAAGGGATTAATCAGGGAAAGCCGATATGGTGCAGGGAACCTCAAACTTAGTTGAAAGCTCTCATAAATAACAGGAGTTCTGGACAGCCTAGTAAACAACGGATGTCACATCCTAAAATAAAAAGAAACACGGGCAGCCTTTTTTGAGAACTGGATTCCCCCTGGACACCCCCCCCCCCAACCCCCAGACAGAAGTATTACCGGCATGTCACTTATTCTGCTGACTTTGACCAGTATTGTACACACCGTGTCTGATGACCACATAAACCCCTCCCCACCTCCTTTCTTCCCCCAACCGCACAGTTTAGCCCGTTCAGTGCCGATTACATTTGAACACCACACAACTGCAAGTTATATAGATCCTCATGACCCCACGCAGTTGCGGGGGTTCATTATGATCCATGCCTCTTGCTGACACCACTTTGAATCCCCGTTTCTGGGACATCTTTTCTTTCCGTGTTGAAATAACGAAGATTGCAGAGACACACAGTCAGCTGGCACTGAACGGCTTAGCTTAACGGAGAAAATCCAAAATATACAAATGGTCAAAACTTAAAGGCCAGCCCACTTTTTGTGTCATTGTTTATCGTTGCAAGTACGCTAATAAAATACAATGTTTTTTCGATCCAAATGGGTTAAAAGTTGACATTAGACAGTCCACTGTACAGGGAACAATAGACAACAATTCATCAATTTCCACAAACGTGTCAAATGCACGTGAAACAGCGTCAGTTTTTGTGAAAAGCTGTGCAATATTGGCAAGCGTACCAAAGGCAGGCAGGTGGAAAAAAACTCGGTAAAAGTCGTGATGCACGTGCTAAAGGGGTCAGTCGTGAACACTGAGCACTTTTGTTTCGCTACAAATACCGGTACAGTAGGGGCATAATTTTCACTTTCCTAACCATGCCACCACAACGAAGCATAACGCCAGTACATCAAGGCCGGGCGCTAGTATGGCTGCAGGATGGAATTTCCGGACGAAAAGTTGGGAGACGTCTTGGGGTGTCCCATTCAGTGATCCAGAGGCTGCTGGCACGATTTCAAGAAACCGGAAGGGCAGAACGACGACCATGCTCAGGACGCCCGTGCTGCACCAGCAGAAGGGAGGACAGATACCTTTTTGTGGCGGCTCTGCTCGACCGAGCTGTCACGTCAACCACTCTGCGACGTCAACTGATGCAAGCTGCAAACGTTAACGTCAGCAAAAGCACAGTCTGCCGACGTCTGAGCGAAACTGGCCTGGCTTCATGCAGAGCAGCAGTGAAAATACCCCTCACTCCAGCTCATCGCAGAGCCCGAGTTGCCTGGTGTCGTCAACAGTGATGAGGTGGAACAGACTCCAGTGGACTCATGTTCTGTTTACTGATGAGTCACGGTTCACTGTGTCCTTCGACGACGGCAGGGTGAGGGTCTGGAGACGCCAGGGCGAGCGAATCACGGATGGATGCGTCCAAGAGGTGGATCGCTACGGAGGAGGCTCAGTCATGGTCTGGGCAGGCTTCAGCAAGGAAGGCAGGACCCTCCTCCACGTCAGCCAAGGCACCCTGACTGGGCTGCGCTATCGGGACGAGATTATGCAGCCCCTCATCCAGCCAGCTCTCCAAGCCATAGGCGAAAATGCTGTTCTGCAGGACGACAACGCTGGACCTCACAGCGCCCGTGTGGTGGATGAGTACCTTGAGCAACGGGGCATCATGAGGATAGAGTGGCCAGCTCGTTAACCTGATCTGGCTCCCATCGAGCACCTCTGGGACGTACTGGGGCAACGTGTAGTCAGGAACCACCCCCCACCTCAAGGCGTTCCCCAGCTGACTCAGTTCCTGCCTCAAGAGTGGGAAGCGATCCCACAACATGTTCTCCGAACCCTGGTGAACTCCATGCGTCAACGCTGCATTGAATGTTTGGCTGCAACGGTGGGTACACTCGCTACTGACTGGGCCAGTCTTGTGTGACTTTTCAAATGAGGGGTGGGTGAACATTAAAACGTACTGCTGTTGGTACAATTGCTTGATTTACTCAAAACTTAAATGAAATTGTTACTGAATAAATTAGCAAAGTACTGACTCCAAGTGTTGTTACATTATTTGTGTGGTGTTGTCGGTGCGTCTGCGATAAAAAGTGGCCCTTAAGTTTTGACCATTAGTATAGTTTAAGCTCACGCAGTCTGCAGCTGTAAACTGGGCTCACTATGCCGGCAAGAGACATAAATACTTCTGAGCCTCCCCCGCTGCTCATGAGAATGTATGCCTCTTGAAGATGGAGTCTACTTGCCGAAGAATCAGTTAACTTAATGACCTACCCAAGTGCCCCTGTGACGAAAACGCTTGTCCCAGCAGGGGACGGTACTCTACCTAAAAAAGGGGACCCAAGGGAGGCAATTTACCGCAACAAACAAAGTTTCTCCAGCGCGTAATTTGCGTCAGTAGTCAACGCTTCCCACACGTGACTACTGATCTTTCTGCAATGACTAACTTTGGACGCCCGGGAACGAATCTGTCTGGGCAAAAAGCTGTCTGACAAAAAGCGGAGAAGACTTGAGGCGACCGACAGAACTTTGAGCCGACGTAATGCAGGGAACACATTGTGTTAAACGCCGCCTAAGACGTAGACGATTGCTTACATCCGTATATGTAGCCGCAGACGACACCTGCGATTAAAGGTGGAGACATACCCCATCTCCGTCCTAACAAGAGGCATTCGTTTTATTACCCCCCTGCGGCTGCAGGGCCACATGTGAATCTGTTACTGGTGTAGGTAAAAACACTTTGATAAACAGGTTCAGATGAGGGAGAAGCTATAGAAAAGTTAAAGGTTCACAAATCCCCACTGAGACAAAATAATGGCCGATAAAATCTGCACGTGATGGTTCCTGTTTTTGCACCTTAAGGCTTTCAGCCGTAAGGTGCAAAATCACGGAACAATACAGATACGAATGTTCGACATCATTCTGGAACATATTGGAAATTGTAATGTGCTGTGGAAAAAGTCATCACACGTTTAACCCATTTAGCCCCGACGTACTACAGCAGTAGATGGATCGACCATGATAATTCAAGGGAAGTGCCAGATCAGCTTGGCGCCATCAGGCGCCAAACTAATCTGGCACTACCCTTGAATTATCATCGTCGAGCCATCTCCTGCAGCTGGTACACAGTTTTTAGGTGACAGCTAAAAGAATTGGCAAATTTGGAGTTAAATGGATATGGAAGAGTCTGTGTGGGTAGTGTCGGTATGCTAGTGAGTAGTGCTTGTTATGTGAGCCCAGAAGGATATGAAGGGAGATATGGAAATTATCAAACGCTATTTTAACTGATTTAGCTCCGACACAAAATGTGGATGACCATGATAGTTCAAGGGTGTTGCCAGAACAGCTTGGCGCCCTTAGACGCCAAGCTATTCTGGCACCACCCTTGAACTATTATGATCGATCTGTCTCCTGAATTGTGACAAGGTCTGCAGATTAGGGAATTTCCACCTTGGAACACATTGGTTTAAACTGTTTGTTTTTTTTCGCTTGTCACGTGTCCTGTTGTTGCTAACTTAAAGACATGTAAAAGAAACAAAATTAGCTCACGTAACAAGAGAAATTGAAGGTACATTATATACAATGAAACAATACATTAAATACATTCAAACATTGCAGATGATTGTGATAACATATGTATAAGTGAACATACAGGTGAATATAATTTATACCTCGGGCAAAAGCTGCTGCCAAGCACAGCTGTCTTCAGCCAGCATCACTGAGGCGGCAGCAATTGGGGCGCTGCACCGTGGCGACCCGTGGTCCGCGATGTTTCGTGTGTTCATACAAAAAAGATAAATCCGTATGGATGATTTCACCTTTTTGGTCTGGATATTGGGTTTATACAAGACTTATATTGTGCAATGAAGTTCTATGCGCTGCCAAACTGACGTGGTGACGGGTCCCCACCACATAATATAAGCCCTTGGCATCGTGTCCGGTGACTGTCGTCTGCATGTTATGTTTTGTATCTGATCTTTATGTGCTCCAGTGTGAATGCTTTTATTCCCCTCAGCATTTTGTCCACAGTGTAAATTTGTGTCAGGGTGGGAACTGAGTGTGTGAATGGGGAAGGGTGCAGCTGATTATGGAACGTCGAGTGATTGCGTGAAAACAGAAGACATAATTTTATTTTGTTATATATATCTCGGATCAAAAGAAAATGTTTTCACTAGTCAACTTGACATGGACAATAAAGTGTTCTGAATCTGAAGCGTTGTTATATGTTATGTGGGGATTGTCTTCAACATGGTAAGCTCCCAGCAAAGCAAATTTCACTCTCTGTAGTCAGAGATTTACAAAAATATCCTCTGAAGTCGGAGTGTGGCCAAACAGATGATGGGGAAATTAAAAGCAGCCACACGCGGAACCTGAAATCATCTGAAGTCCGCGTGTGGCCACCTACATGGTGGGGTAATAAAAAAAAAACCCAGCCATACACGCAATCTTCTCAATCTGCTGAGTGACCCTCGTAGTTTTCAGCCCAGGAACGCAACAACAACAATCGTGAATACATCCGCTGAGGTTGGTCAACGTGTTCTATTCAATTAAAACGGGGTGTATTTGTTTATGTTCATGTTCTGTTTTCGTTTTTTAAAATCTTAAATCAGCTGCCCAATCTACTTTGAGGACAATTAACCCTTTCACTGCCGAGAAATCGTGAACACAATCCAACTGCAAGAGCCATAGATCCTCATGAACCTCGGAGGCTTATGAGGATCTATGCCTCTTGTTGAGACCAATTTGATTTCATGTTTCTTGGACGGGGTTTGGCTTTTGGTCGCTGAATGAAGATTTCAGTCACAAACACTGTACACACAGTGGCAGGGAAGGGGTTAAGTTCATCGTATTCGTATAGTTTTTGCTGCCCACATCTTTCTTAAGACGGGTCTTAATGGACGACAAAAGCACTAACCCATTCAACCCTGACGCACTACAGCAGGAGATGGATCGACCATGATAATTCAAGGGCAGTGCCAGATTAGCTGGGCGCCGACAGGCGCCCAGCTAATCTGGCACTACCCTTGAATTATCATGGTCGACCCATCTCCTGCAACTGGTACATAGTCATTAGATGTCGCCTCCAAAATTTGGGAAATACGGCCGTCGGGCTGAATGAGTTAATAGTATTATGACCCTGAACAGATGAAGAATGGTGCATTAATATTGTAAAAACGTTTTTTTAGAGCTCTTGCTGTGTTGTGCTTTGGCTCCATCGATCCTTGACTGACTTTATTCCGGACATTTTTTGGGTCGCTGTGGCATGGCGTTTCAAACCTCGGGAGCATAGAGTAAGCTGCAGGCTCTGTATGCACGAACTGAGTTCACACGGTAACACGTCGATGAAACAGGTTTAAAAATACAAAAGTGTGATGGAGGTGCGGGCCAACAGCGGCCAACGTTGGCTCGAGGGTCTTTTCCTTACTGGGAAGAAGAAGAGGAGAAGAAGAAAAAAAAAAAAAAACCAAACAAAAACACAGTAACAAATACAAAACCCTAAACAACCCTCATTCTATGATACATGTAGTAAATATCTCATCAGAAGTGTCTTAGAGAACCGCCTTTCTCTACATGGAGGCACGTATCTCAGTAACTGTGCATAAGACCATGATAGAGTTTGTTTTTAAATATGACCATCGGAACATTCATTCTCCTCTTCTCTTCACCGTGGTTTCAGCTTCCGGCGTCTAGGACGCGCCACTTTCTCTTCAAGTGTCAAGCGAAGAGCGCCATTTCGTTAGATTAACCCATTCAGCCCTGACGCACTACATCAGGAGATGGGTCGACCATGATAATTCAAGGGTAGTGCCAGTGTAACGCACGCAGCCTCGCCCACAGTCGCACGTACAGACTCTCACGCAACAGACGCATACACCGCAACTGACTCAGACGGGCGCATTCATGTGGTAAAACTCAACACACGGGCTCCTTTTCTAAAGTAACTTTTATACACTAAAAGGTTCAAAAAGATTATCAAACTATATACACTTCTCTACTAACATCCGAACATCACACACACAATTCACAATATCTCGCCAGGCTAGGTGTTAGTTCTCAGTCTCCAACCTGTTTGATGTTATTGCCTGGTTACGTTGGTCCTTCTCACGTCTAGGCGTGCAAGTCCGTTGTATGCTCTTTCCTGTCGTCCTGTCTGTAACACGGACGTCCTTGTACTCGCACCGTAGCGCAGTTCTCGCTGTGATCCGGGTATCTTGGTCCCGATCAGACTCACTCTGAGTGAAGAGCTGGAGGGATGACCTCACGTTAGGTCCCACCTGTGACTGACGTCTCGGCGTCCGTCGTTCCACTCTTTACAAGCACTCTGAATACGACAACAAAAGTCCCAACGTAACACTTGCTAAACACACAACATATTGGATCAATGAGAAACGTCACGTAACCTGGCTGATACAAATAACTCACACGTTCATTCACACACACACACGTGCTTCATAAACTGTCTACTTCCGTAACACCCCCATATCTCTGTCACTATCTTGAAACAGACTATAGCCTAACACTCTTGCTATACACTACTCTATACACTGGAAAAGACATTGCTTAACCATCCACGTACTACCTTCATAGCGACTTAAGCATACACACCTTACATTCCTTTAGTCATCCATCTCGGTAAATAACTCTATTTCAAAAACACCGGTTACTTCACTGAATTCTAAACCAACATAACTGAACCAAACCGGCCAACACTATACAAACAAATTACTCTTAGCAACGCATACTATTCTTTAACTAAGCAACTATCAATACTACATATATAGAAACCTACCTGAATTCTAGGCTTCAGAGTCTTGGAATACGGGCTAGGTATCTCAAACACATCTGATTCCTCTGACAAGAAAGCCCGTATTAACGTATTTCTGCTCTGCAAAACAGCTTCCGCCTAGAACTCACTATAACAGTACTCACTAAAACTCCCATACTAACCATGTCTTAAAGATTTCCCGTGGCCAACGGGCCACACGGACTATCGGCACAAACAAACCGTTAACAAAAACCGTACCGTACTACCTAATGTGTGAGCACTATGTACGAGCATAGACATTCATCACAGCCAGATTAGCTTGGCAAGATGTCCTGCAACAGGTGTATAGTCGTTAGATGAGGCCTCCCAAATTTGGGAAATACGTGCGTCGGGCTGAATGAGTTAATATTTGTTAAAGACAGATTTTCTGCTGTGTAACATACAAGCTCAATGTAGTGCTTGATTGCTTGGGTCGCCTGCGCCAGCTCACATTGCTGTACATTGCATGACATCCCGACAGCAACAAGACTTCCTCAGGACGGGCCGGGACAGGTCAAGGAAACTGCATGATTGCCTCGGGCGTGTGTCGTCTTCAGTCCAGGTACTCAAGCACCACCATGACGCTGGAAAATTTATTAACCCTTACACTCCTAGTGGACGCAAACTGTGTTTTTTCAAATTAATATAAATTCAAAGTCAAAGATACCCAGCCGTCAAAGGAACACAGATGCCCAGTGGCTTTCAGCAAGAGGCATAGATCCTCATGAGCCCCCGCGGCTGCGGGGGCTCATGAGGATCTATGCCTCTTGCAGGTGGGTGGTGTTCAGTTTCTTCTCTCTTCAGTGATGGGGTTAAATCTGAAACGTTCGGCTGTGGAAGTGAAAGCGCCTGGATGCCGATGATTATATTTGCCCCATGTGCTGCGCCATTCATCATCTCCGGAGAAAGAGTAAGAAAGAGAAGGGATAAGAGAAGGGATAAAACTAATTTCGTGTTTAGCTCGGCCCGAGGCATGACACCAGGGGCCAGTTGCATGAGTGAGCTCAGTCCTGCGCCAGCCAGTAAGCCAAGGTGCTCCGCGATAGCGGAGCACTTTGGCTTATTGGCTGGCGCAGGACTAAGCTCACTTATGCAACTGGCTACAGGATTTTGCCATTTTAAGATAGAACGGGGGCCATCTTTCTCGAATACAGCGGAGCACTTTTCAAGATACAAGATTCAAAGATATTTACCACTGTCGTTGGCTCACTTCTGGTCGGGACGGGCGCTCAATCCCTCCCTGCCGCTGTACATACGTATTTGTTTCTGAAGTCGTTGTTCATTCAACGACCAAAACCCCAACCCCCCACCCCCCCCCCCCCTCCAAAAAAAAAAAAAAAAAAAAGGATACCAATTAGTCTCAGCAAGAGGCGTAGATCCGCATGAGCCCTCGTAGTCGCGGGGCCTCATGAGGATTTATACCTTTGCGGTTGGGTGGTGTACAAATATTCTCGGCACTGAAAGGGTTAAGACGTGAAAAACTGAACACAGTTCAAGCTGCCAGAGACAGAATTATATACTCAATGTGCTAACAGCTTCGGCCGGTGGTCGTGAGACTCTGTGTCTTTTGTTGACACCATTTTGTATCCAGGTTCGTTGGACGGCTAGGGTTGGTCGGCGTTGAATTAACCTATTGTGTCCCAGGTACAAAATACCCACACTTTGGCGTTGTCCTCCAGAGGACTGAACTTCAATTAACAAGAAAAATCAACCATGATAGTTCAAGGGTAGTGCCAGAATAGCTTGGCGCCTATGGGCGCCAAGCTATCCTGGCGCCACCCTTGAACTATCCTGGCCAATCTATATCTTGCTGGGGTGTGTCGGGACTGAATGGGTTGAGCGTTGCTTCAGTCGACTCTACTACGGAACCAAACAAGTGAGACACTATCTTACAGATACCAAAGATATGTCCAACAGAGAAAAAAAAAGAAGCCACGATTAGAAGAGACAACTATAACACAGTTTGCTATTTCGTAGTGTCCTTTCTAAGCGGGTTTCTTTTCTCTGTTTGGGTATTTCTCTGCTTTCTCGCGAGCCTGACATTCTCTCTTTTTGTGGTCTGGATTGCCTTTATCAGGGTTGTCACAGCTGCTACAGCTGGCAACGGAAGTAAAATTGTTACAGACGCAGCAGGAGAAGCATTGACCCCGAAAGCTCAAAGGCAGTGCTTGATGAGCTTGGCGCATGCGCCAAGCTCATCAAACACTGCCTTGAGATATTATGGTCAATCAGGCCTCATCAGGTGCTGTCACTGAGCTGTCAGTCGATACGTCCAAAAAATGTCATTCCGCGCTTAGCTCGCGAGATTTGAAAGTTGAGAATGTTGTTAGCCTTGAAAGTGAAAGGAACCAATTAGAGTGGAAGTGCATTGGGGTGAGAATATTAAAGAGGGGCTATTAACTGTAGCCAATGAGGCATGGTTTCAAGACACACTCTAACTAAAAAAAACGACTGTATAATGTATGGCCACGGTCGACACCAATGACGCCGGACGTGAAATAAGGGATCAAATCACTAAGGGCACTGTGAACGCGAAAGAAGTATAAGTCTTTTAGTGTGAAAAGCCAGACTGTCATTGTAATACAATGAAATTCTCGCTTTTTCACACAATGGACTTACTGTCTTTTCCCTGCAGAGGGCACAGCGGGAACACGACACCGTAAAGCGGCAGTATGATATATGGCGGTCCTTGACAAGACTACAGAACCAAGGACATCATCAATAAGGGCCAATCACGGCAAGATACTAGCTCCCGCAGTCAACACAACCCATCTGCAAGCAGCGTAGATCCGCATGTGCCCCCGCGACTGCGGGAGCTCATGAGGATCTACCCTGCGTGCCGATTCAATGTGCACCCGCAGTTTTACGTTAAGAGTCGTGAGCCTTCCAAGCATTGGAATACACTCAGGGAACTCCCAGCCATCTGCAGGAATCACAGATTCTCATGACTCCAGGCACCTTCCAGAGGGCTGATCAGGTTCAGCGCCTCTTGCTGAGCCATTTTACTGCCGATTTACTCCAATAGGCGGGTTATGGAGTATGTATAGCCAGTCCCGAGGCCAGTCACTGGAAAATGCTTACTGCACAACGTGTCTCCGGGAACAGGTCGGTCCAGTGAAGGAGAAGACAGTACGTCTAATCTTGTGAAAAGCGACATTTTCATTGTCATACATTGAAAATCTCGCTTTTCATAAGACTTCATTTGCTGTCGTTTGCCTTTCACAGGCGAAAGATTTTCGGATCGAAGGTGTGTGATTTGGCGGCCAGTAGTAGTTCCATCATCATCTGTCTCCTAGATCCTGAAGACTAAATTTATGGTCCAGGGGACGGATCGAACATGACAGTTCAAGCGTGGTGCCAGAATAGCTTGGCGCCTTGAACTGTTTTGGTCGATCCATATTTGTAGAATGGTGTGAGGGTTGAACAATCTGTTTCGCGCTTTCGAGAGTGATAGATAGTTTGATCGATGGCGACGGGACCATCAGTCTTAGGTACTCCTAGGTTTTCATCAGTCAAATATTTTGCTCTTCATCGATGGTTTGTGTGACGGAACGGCGGAAAGGAAACAAAACAATCCGCAGTTTATCACCCAGTTCATTAATCACACACTGTTTTAAATACGCGATCAAACCCATAAATTGAAAATTAACCCTTTGGGTGTCGGTAGCGGTTTTAGTCGCGACAAAACATTCTGAAATGTATCAGTCAGTTCATTAACTCAAACGAGACGTGTTGCATACGGATACACGGCATAAAGCCGCGTATCCGTATGCGGCACGTCTCGAATGAGTTAACCAACCAGAATTTTAAACACGCAAACAAACCCATCAATAGAAAATTAACCCTTTGGATGTCGGTAGCGGTTTTAGTCGCGATGATGCCTGCAGGATTTCATCGCGACTAAAACCCCTACCGACACGCAAAGGGTTAAAGGAATCAACGTCAGTACCACGGGTGTGACTGTAATACGCATGAGAAGTTCTTTGACACCTGTGGCGTGAAACTGTCCGCCATACCATCATCTAGTCATCGTAATGGGAGTGAAGGGACGGGGGATGGGGGTGGGTAGGTGGGTTGGTTTGGGCGGGGGGTGGGGGGTGGTGGGAGTTGTCGCGGGGTGAGGTGGGGGTGGGAGTTGTCGGGGGCGGGGGGGGGGGGGTTGTGAGGTGGGGGCTGGGGTGGTGGTTGTCGGAGGGGCGAGGGTGGAGGGAGACAGAAAGGAAGCTCCCAGCTTCCAGCGATGTCTGTGATTACATAGCCACAGGGCTTTGGTAACTCGATGGCCTGCAGAGGCCCGATTCAGCGAACTCGACTTCTGCGACTGCTTAATCCCTTCACTGCCGAAAAGCAGTTGGACAATTGCACACTGTTACGTGGTAGTCGTAGTCGTAGTCGTACAATCACACCAGACGCACGCACGTAGGGTTCTTGTAAAGAAACTTCACTCAGCTGCAACTCGTCACACGTCGCACACGGTTGTAGACCACATTGGAGTAACAGTTCCAACAGTATTTTATTGCAGCGATGCAATCTCAGCATAATGCATCCACAACTTCATCCACACGTTGGTACACTGTCTCATAAAATGCATCCACAATTCTGACTTCGTCTCTCACACAATGCACCAACACTGATACACTGTCTCCTCTACAATGAATCAACACTTTTGACACACTGCGTCTCTCATACAATGTACACACATATTTCCTAACACCGTCTGTTATCCTATTACAGATTTTCAGAACAATCCAGCAAATTCACACAACTCAACCAATCAGAAAAGAAAGTGTAGCCAAAACTTATTAATATTCATGACAAAGAACACTCTAGATCCGACTGCAAATTTCCACTACCATCTAGGCGCATTCGATAAAATGTTACGGAATGTTACCAACAACTTTGACGTCATATTTGAGATCACTAGAATAATCGCGCTGCTACTAGAACCTTCTAGTCTAATGTAGGTCGGACCCTAGCAACAATGTAACGAAAAGACTTATTTTAGCTACACAACAGAAATCGATTGCAATTCTCCAAACAAAAGAAAATGAATCCTGAAGAAAAAGGTACGTAATTCTTATCCAAAACAACTCAAACGAATATCGGACCTTTCCTATGATTAACATACACATGCTCTCAAAAGAATATCACAACCACAAAAGTAACACACACTACTGCAAGAGGTATAGATCCTCATGAGCCCCATATATATATGCTTGCCGATTTCTCCCCCCCACCCCCCACTCCCGCCCCCCTCCCCCCCCCCCCAACCACACACACACACACTCATAGAAACCTCTCCCGCCGCGTGATAGCCGTATATAGTCGCATGCTAGACGTTAAACCCAAATAACTAACTAACTAACTAAATAACTAACTAACTAACCTCTCAGCAGACTGATCGCATCTATTGAAAATGTGGTTAAAATCACACAGTTGGACTTCTTCTAACTGGCTATAAAGACGACCGCCCCCCTTTCCCCTCCCAACCTGCTCTCTCTAAGGTCCTTCTACCCCTACTTCCCTAAATTATCCTTTTCCGCTGCAAATCTCTCCTGCCCCCACCTCATCGTTTATCGAGCTGGCCAATAAATCAGAGGAAGCCGGGGACTTTTTTATCCACCGATCAATGGCCTGTCCTCCACAGAGCGGGGTAATTCATTTATGATTGAGGCCCATCGTCCACTGACCGACATTTTTATACTTCTCCGGTTCCCTTCTGCCGCTTCCTTATTGGTCACCATTGAGAATTGGCAACTTCCACCCCTAGGGCCAACACGTCACATGCTGTGCGGTCAACGGACAAAAAAAATCCAGGACCAACGGATAACATAGGTCTGGCATGTTTAGCGCTATACCGTCCCATTACGCCCAAGACCATCGGGCCGACGTCTGCCGCAGTTGGCCCGCGAACAGCCGTGCGCGGGCCAACTGCGACCGACGTCGCAACCATGACCTTGTGCGCACCGGGGTTTGTCATCCAGCTTTGACTCACCAGCAACAGACAATGGTCCAACTGTGAGAGTGCGAGGGTGGTGCCAGAATGAATTAGCGCCTCGAGGCGCCAAGCTATTCTGGCACCACCCGTGGACTATCTCATTGCCGATTTATCTACAGATGTGCAGCCACATGCCATCCCAGTTCTGCAAGATACCTGCGGCCCCACCACGGAATCGTGCGGCTGATATAGCTCGTCTAACATAACGGACTCGAACTCTAAACACTAACTTTACTCATACAGACTTGACACACTGTAACAGAATAATGGTTCGAGCATGATAATTCAAGGGTGGTGCTAGAATAGCTTGGCGCATGGAGACGCCATGCTATTCTAGCACCAGCCTTACGCTATCATGGACGTTCTATCTCAGCATGTGCAACTGCAAAAGTTTCACTCCCAATTCTGGGAATATTTACCTGAGGGATCAATGCATTCAAAAAACACATCGCGAGAGATGGATCAGCCTTGACAGGCCAAGGTGGAGACGACTAGGTTTGATGAATGACAGGCACTACCAACACCCTGACTATTGAAAAAGGTGGCGATGAGTGTGAAAAGATTATTAGTGCCCATTAACCCTTTCAAGAAAAAAAAATGTAAACGATCCAGCTGCGAGAGACACAGATCCTCCTGAGCCCCAACAGTCGCGGAGGTTCATGGGGATCTATGCTTCTTGATAAACCGCTTTGTATCCACGTTCCTTGGACAGCTGGGTCTCTTTAACTTGGAGTTGACTTAAAGAAAATTTCATACGCAAAAATCTGCAACTCCGGAAGTGACGGGGTTAATAAAGTGCCCCATGTTGCGGGTAAAACGGTGAGTCCCAGTTCTAGTGACCAAAATACGAATGTAGTCAAGACACTACGCTCACCGACCACTGTATTCACTGACCGACGGACTGAGGAAACTGAGAAGAAATTTAACATCAGCAGCAACAGCGGCGACGACAAACAGAAAAAATATACAGGCAACAACGAGGGTGGGGGTGGGGGTGGGGGTGACGATGGACGATGGACGATGGACGATTGATGGATGATGGATGATGATGATGATAATAATAATAATAATTCCCCAAAATAAATATTATTATCACTGTCAGTAGTAGTAGTAGAACATGGACCGCCCTTTTCTTTCACTATACTGTCCAATGCAGCTGTACTTAAAAGTGTCCCAAAGGTTTAAAAAAACAACAACAACAACACATTCAGGAGTAAATCTTAATCCATTATATCATGCGGTTAATTTTTATCTTCAGATTAGTGAGTAGTCTGAGGAAGGCTACATTACAGTTCAGGTGATAGATTGACCATGATAGTTCAAAGGTGGTGCCAGAACAGCTTGGCGCCTCTCGGCGCCAAGCTATCCTGTCATCATCTTTGAACTATCATGGTCAAATCATGTTGGCATGTATCAGGACTTAGCTTATCGCATACACTACGTTTCGCCAGAATGCATGTTTTTTTTTTTTTTTTCTGGCGTTGAGTACATGGCATTTCTTTAGAGGTAGTAGCATTACTGCTTAGTCGTTTATTTATTGTTTGGCTCAACGTTCGCCGTGATCGAGAACACAGGATGCAGCCTTACAGTTCGTTGGACGTCCTGGGGGTTTGCCGTTAAACAAGGCAAATGCTGAAAGATCAGGTTATAATCCCTTCGCAAACATGACTCCAAAGGGAGTAAATCACTTGAGCGGAGAATAAACATAACGTCTGACTGAACAGGTTTACTGAATTAATTAACACGTCTAACCCCGCTATCCTATTGGTCAAAGACGTGTGTCTTCAACGCCAAAGAACTCTGTTTGTCCAACAAACACTATGTACGGCCAACAAGAGGCATAGATTCTCATGCGTCTGCGGGAGCTTATGAGGATCTATGTCTCTTGCAATTGGGTGGTGCACACTTTTCTCGGCAGCGAAGAGGTCATGACCGAATTTTATTTTCAGGATATTATGATTGAGAACGCCACCATTAGCTTCTCTCAGGCCACGGAACACAGTGCCGTTTCCGTACTGTCCAGTCTCTTAGCCATAGTCAGTCCCAGGCATCCCCTAATATTTCAATCCCCTAAAACACACTACTGCCCACCAGCTGCACATTTGCCATGCACAAAATAACAATAAAAACAGCACATTGACAGTCTCATTTCTTGGCTATGAACCTGATTCCTTACCAACCCCACACCCAAGCACAGCTGAAATCAGCGTGCCCCTCAAATCACTACGTCAATGGCAACTCAACATAGGCCCACAATTGTCCACTGGATAAGCTCAGGATGGTATGAATCAAAGCACCAAACGTGTCTCCTCTCATCTAACCAAACATTTCCAGCAAATTCCAACATTCAGCCCTACTACAAATTTTTAAACAAGGTAAAATTTATTTTTAAAAACACCGGTCCTCTTACTGCCTGAACTGGCCAAATTTGACTATGTAATGTGACCCTCAGTCACTGAAGAACCTGGGTGTTGCAAATGAGCATGACTTGTCCATGGATAAACAGGTGATAAACATTTGCAGGGCAACCTATTTGGAGATGCGTCGTATTAGCTCTATTAGACAGTTCCTTACCTCCGAGGCTACAAAAACACTGGTTTGTTCGTTTGTTCTGTCTCGCATTGACTATGCCAACTCACTCTTTCAGTATCTATTTGATCGGCTCCAGAGATTCCAAAATTCAGCCGCAGGTCTGGTCACGAAAGCGAAAAAAGTCAGACTATGTCTCCGCCATCCTGCACTCTCTCCACTGGTTGCCCGTGAAGGAGAGAGTTAAACACAAAGTCTTGTCCATTTGTCATGTTTCCCTTTCTGGCACAGGCCCCATTTATCTCTCAGAGCTCCTTCACTGTTATATCCCTTCCAGGCAGTTGCGCAGTTCGTCTGACAATGAAATGCTTCGGATTCCTACAGTAAGGACTACATGATTTGGGCAGAGATCTTTTTCTTACCAGGGTCCATCAGTCTGGAATGATCTTCCTAAATCCTTGAGACACAATGATTCCAGTGCCAGTTTTAAACACAATCTTTAAACCCATCTTTTCCCATCTTGATTATCAGTGTTCATGTATTTAGTCATTTTCAGTTCTTTTGTGTAATTGTACATGTGGTTTTGGTTTTGTCACTTTTTGTGTAATATCTTTCTTGTTCGTATTTACAACGCCTAGAGCATCTTACCATGTGTATGCGCATTATAAATCCTCTTTATATTATTATTATTATTATTATTATTATTATTATTATTAATATTATTTTATTAGTATTATTATTATTATTATTAGTATTATTATTAATATTATTATATATTATTATCAGTCTTTTCACAACTAGTTCGGAAGACCATCGACTATGATAGTTTAATGGTAGTGCCTTATTATAGTTTTCCGCCTAGGATTTTGGGAGAGGTGTTCGACGACAAGACACCAATTCTGAGAGATATTCAGAACGATCAGATGGCACCTCCCAAGGATTCAGTTAACAGGCAGTACCCATGAACTATATTCATTGTGTCTATCCAGTTTTAGTTTCAGATCTGAACTAGTTACCGTGCTTTACAACGTAAAATAGGGAAAACAACTAGGATTTCAGAAGAAACGAAGCCCCAAAATACATGTACATCAAGTCGACACTAACAAATCGTCGCCCTCAAAAATAAAAATGCACCAAGGGACATCACATAAATTATCCCTTTTTCTTTGACATATACTTGCGCAAAAAGTCCATTTAGTCAGGGACTGCGGAAATTAAATTTGACTTTGCTTTGGACAAAATATGGCTCGCCCATTTTACCGATGGCTGTCTTGAAAGAGGATCACCATTTTTCAAAATATGTTTTCCAGAAGCGGTAATGAGGCCAAGCCTTTTAAAGGGGGTTTGCGAGATTAAACACCCAGAGGGCTAATTGCAAGAGGCCTAGATTCTCGTGGGTCCTTGCAACTGCAGGGACCCACGAGAATCTAGGCTTTTTGCTGGAAAAGACAAAATCCAATGTGCAGTAATACGTCCAGGCCTTTAAGACAGTGGTAGCATCATTATAGAAATGTACAAACCAGCTCTCTTCATCTGCAAGGGGCATAGATTCTCATGTGTCACTGCAGCCGCAGGGATGCGTGAGAGTCTATCCCTCTTGCTGGTCTTGATCGGACATGGTGCGGGGTTTAACCTTTTAACTGTGAAGAGATGTTTGATGTGGAGAGATTTGATGAACGGTCTTACAGCATAAAAGCCTGTACATTTTCAGGATAAAAATAAAGTACGAAGTTAGCTATTGGGATTTAAAGCTAAGACCATCTTACGGCCGAGAACATGGAGGAGGATTTGTTCTGTAGACAGGGTTGTAAGATATTAAACAAAAGTATGTACATTGATATACACACATCTTACAACCGCGTCAACTTTGAACGCGAATGCACGGACAAATGTAAGCTACAACTATGCACAGAAGTATCTTCAAACTGCCGGGGAACATTGCACGCGGTCATAGTTGCGGGGGCTCGTGAGGATCTATGCCTCTTGCTGAAACCATTTTGTATCCATGCTGCGTGGACGGCTGGAGCTCTCTGGCGTTAACTCATTCTACCCCAGACACACCACAGCAAGATAAGGATCGACCATGATAGTTCAAGGGTGATGCCAGAATAGCTTGGCGCCTATGGGCGCCAAGCTATTCTGGCATCACCCTTGAACTATCATGGTCGATCTGTGTCCTGCACTGCAATGCAGTCTTCAGAGGACAACGGCAACATTGGGGGATTTCGGTGTTGGGGTAGAATGAGTTAAACTGACAAAGATGTCAGAAAACGTAATCTGCGTCATATGGTAGCGAAAGGATAAAAGGCCCTACCCAGTGCGCAAAAACCATCCGACCGACATCGGCCGCCATTGGCCCGCGCACGGCTGTGTGCGGGCCAACGGCAGCCCGATATCCGCCCGAAGGCCTTTTGCGCATTGGGTAAGCTCGGAGCAGTCTCAACAATGCTGACGAATATCAACTGTTTGACGATTATCAACGCCTGATAGTAAAATGTGTTATAATGTCTCCTAACGAGCGGCTACGGTTGGTATTTCGTTCATAACTGCGTTATCATATAATTGTTTACTGCTGAAGCGTATGCGCCGCTCAACTCCATCAAGCGTCAAAGCCGAGGTAAAAGCTGTTTATAGCACAACTTCTGGACCATGAGCAAAATAGAAAGTAGCTGGCGATCTAACAATACGGTCTTTGTGGGGTTATATCACAGACCTGTGTCTTAATTAATCTGTCTGCGAGACACATAAGCAGTTATTCCCGGAAATTAATATTATAGGTTTGTATGGTTACCGCGGACGAATAGTTAGTTTAAATGCTTTTTTTACAGACTTGTATATCCGGTCAGCATTCCTCAAAATGTCGTCTCATGTAATTGACATTTCCCGCGTGACATACGACACTACGTCGCTCAGGGCAAAAATTAGTGCCAAGCGCGTAAAATGGTAAAAATCACCAACACCGAGAGAAACGCGCTTATCTCTTTGGCACAGGAGTCATCGCGACAAAACGCGCTACCGACAGCCAATGGGTTAAGCCAGACAAAGCATTCTACAAAATTCGGCTTAATAAGCATAATGACCATTTTTTGTCAAAGTGGACAAACCTACAATAATTTAATAATAACAAATTGTAATAGATGGTGCCCATACTTGTTCAAAGCACGTTCCGTATGGAGGCATTTTAAAGTGATAAGTTTTTTCTTCTTGATAAAAAGCTTTTAGTCTTTCTCAAGCGTGTTTCTTTCTTGGCTGGTTATTTTCTAGCACTGCAAAGTGATGTGGTAGCTCAGAAAGTGACCGCGATAAAGACAGAATCCAGCAAGCCCCTACTTTTGTATGCTGGTCTGTGAATGTGGACCTTACGGCCGCATGCCGTAAGGTCCACAATCACAGACCAGCACACAGACATCCTTTATGCGCACTGCGACTGACTTCAACAGGTGAGCGCAATTATTTCTTAGCACGCCCTCCTAACCTGCAGCCCACAGGGTGCTGTCTTCACCCAGTACAGAAATACTGAAAGTAATACAATATGTCCCCTGTTGCCAGTGTGCTAAACTGATCTATGAAGTCAGGATGCCCTGTTGAAAGAAAGTAGGCGACCCATTACCGAGCGGAATGAGTAACTAACGAAGCTTTGATTCCAAGCCGATACTCGCAAACTCGGCATAAACAGAGCTGAAAGACCCCCCCACCCCCCTCCTCGCCCCCCCCCCCCCCCCCTCGTTCTTTTTTGTTGTTGTTGTTGTTGACAGTGTTGAAAATGCGTCAAGTAAAGGATTGAAGTGGTAACGTTTCCAATGGGATTTCAGTTTCTTGTATTACTTTACAACGTACTTCGAGTAATTCGTTATTCAAACTCAGCAACTAAGTACATAAATTAGCCAAGCTATCAGACTTTTTAAAAAATGTGGCTATCGGTAGAGTTTTTGTCGCGAGGATTCCTGCAGGAATCATCACGACAAAACCAGCGCTACCAACAGCAGCACTGTCGAGAAAAATTGAACGCGTTGCATCTGCAACACACATAAATCCTAATGAGCCCCCGCGACTGCGGAGGCTCATGAGGATCTGGCCTCTTGCTGATCGAGACCCACTTGTTTTAACCCATTCAGCCCTGACTCCCTACAGCAGGAGATGGCTCGACCATGATAATTCAAGGGTAGTGCCAGATTAGTTTGGCGCCTGTCGGCGTCAAGATAATCTGGCACTGCCCTTGAATTATCATGGGCGATCCATCTCCTGCAACTGGCGCATAGTCATTAGATGACGCCTCCAAAATTTGGGAAATTCGGCCGTCGGGCTGAATGAGTTATTGTTCCTTGGACGATTGTAGCTTTTTGTCGTTGAGTGAGCAAAGACTGCAGAATCGCAATATTTATGTTCAGTGGCATGGGAGGGGCTAAAAGGGGAAGAAACAGGAAAACATTTAGGTAGACAGGGGGCGCTACACTGCGACGACGCGCCGTCTCCGGGGAAAGCAGCCCAAATTTCTCCTCCTGGGACAATATGGTTGTAAGAAAAACAAGATGAGGATTTCATCCCAGAGTCTACCATATTGATTGGAGCTCACAGTGCGTTTTTCTTTTAGGAACATTCAGAGTTCATGTTCATATTTTTAAGTTTATCCATCTGATCCATTTCCCTCCTCTCTAACCCAACCTCTGATCAACCCACAACGGGGCACACAAATAAAGACGGACACATGGCGCTTCCCGCCCTTAGTACGCTCTGTGGGATTATGTCGCGACAGGAATTCTGAAGAAGAATAGCACGAGCAGCAACATGACGTCACTATAATCTTCACGTCATGGCGTCGCTAGTCCCACGACGCCGAGTACACAGTGACGAATTTGATGTTAATTTAAAAACATTGTATGACACTGACATCTGGTGCTTTGCGACAATTTACGAACATTGTGTAACACTGACGTGTTTGGCGCTTTTCTTTTTCGCGAGAATTCTTACTTTTTAATTTTTTTCTGCAATGAATTACTTTAACGAAAAAGTTAAAAGGTACAAGCTGGTTTACGAACTCATCCAATGTCTATTTCCAAACTAGCTATATCCAAAACTCCAAGTGAAAAGAACGAAAATTACGGACTCAAATGCGGGTCAACCGAGTTTATATAAACGGCAATTTTTGTCTTTAACGAGTCAACCAATTACAATATGCTCGGAAGCATTCCGAAATACATTTCGATGAAAGCTTTTTCTAAACTTTCAGGCTTGTACGTGC
>BTPG01000002.1:112400937-112435937 GCA_036245525.1 Semisulcospira habei
TTCTTTATTTTCCTTACTGTCTTTCATCTTTTTGTATGTTCTCCCTTTTGATCATTTTCCCTTTTGTCTATGTTTCTCCCTTTTGTCCATACTCTTTTTTTTTTCTTTCTTTTTTTTTGGGGGGGTGGGGGGGGTGGGGGTGGGGGGGGGGGGGCATTCTCCCTTTTGTCTATTTTTTTTTTCGTTCTGGCGTTCTCTTTTGGCCATTTTATCTTTAGTCAGCTTCCCGATTCAAGATAGGAGCAATGATTTGTCCGGCAATAAATAGAAGTAGCACCACAAAACGAAAGATAGGAAGTTAACTAATTTAAGGCGCCCCGCTACAGTTGCTGGGGGAGTGTCTTACATCCATGCTGCTGCGCTGAACGAGTCAACGCTTTTTTGTTGTTGTTGTTTGTCAACTCTGAAGACCGTGAGTTTGTTTTTGTTTCTTCTGATTCCTTTTCAAACGTACACCCATGGTAGTCGCTATTTCTGTCTGGATTTAGTGGAGGAGGAAAAATAGAAAATAATTTTACATGCATTGATTGGCCCACCGTGATTTGGCCTTTGAATGCAGCTGCGTCAGCAACTTTCTGAATAGATATAAAGAGTAATTCCAGCGTCAAACTTTGTCGTGAATAACAAGCAGAGGAGGATGTGCGAGAAGTAATCTTGCATCAAATGATAGCTCTGCATCAAACATGATATGCTGCAGAGAGGATCAAACTACATCTGCAAGATGCATAGATCCTCATGAGCCCCCGCAACCTGCGGGGGCTCATGAGGATCTATGTTTCTTGCTGGTACCAATCACTCCGAATAATGTTGATCCGTATTGACCTTTGGAAAGCGCGCCGAAAAGTCTTGGAAAGTCTTACTGACTATGAAATCAAAGATATTTTGTTGGCATAGCGTGGTACTTGGAGATAGACCCGTCCGTAAACTAATTTCGGAACCGCAAAACGAGCATGAATGAAAAGAAAAACATTTGCCCTAACTATAGTCTGATAAGCTTCTCTTTGTTGTTATAGCTACAATGATCAAAGGATGAGCGACAGGGAATATTATGTTGTATCTTTTTGTTTGTGCCGAATGTACGTCAGTTGATGTCATGCTATATATTCCACAGGTTACCATGACTTTCATTTTCAGCGCAAAGTTTCGGAGCTGGAATAATCGTCGTAGTTCCAGTGTACAGTGAGGTTTCGTTTGCGACGAACGACTCGCAACACCAAACGCGAGCGAAATCACGGCGGACAGACAACACTCCATACATCTCCAAGAGGCATAGATCCCCAGATCCCCAGATCCCCAGATCCCCAGATCTATGCCTTTTGGAGATGAAGTAATAAAAATTTAAAAAATAAAATAAAAAAAATACCAGGTTGAAATCCCTTTAAGTATGGGGGGAAAATGAAACGCGACGTTTCGGATCAGAGATCCTTCTTCACGGTGGTATGGAAACAACGCAGAACAGAAAAGAACACACGGTAGAAAGAAAAGACGTGTGGGGTGTTGTCTATGCTAATGGTACTAGTTCGTTGTCTGCCAATTTCGCTCTCGTTCGTTGTTGGTAGTAGTTCGTTGCAAACGAAACCTCACTCTGCTGAATCCATATTTTACAACCCAAACTGAGGTTGATGTTGGTTTTTCTTGTCTTTTTATTTTCTTGTCTTTTGTCCCCCAGTAGACATGACGTCTGCGGGTCTTTGTCCCCCATTTGCCCTTAATGTCTGTTTTCCTTTATCGCCCTCTGTTTCCCCCTCTATACTATCCATGTATTCAGAACCAGGGGTGCAAAGAGTATTGGCCATCAGATTTGTACCGACGCTAAACAAGGGAACTCAATTATAAGTTATTATTGTTTTGGCGTGGTTACTGTGTTTCCCTGCCGTTTTATAGGGCTCACGGCGATGACTATCAAAATGTCTTGCAAGAATTCACACACACACACACACACACACACACACACACACACACACACACACACACACACACACACACACACACACACACACACACACACACACACACACACACACACACACACTCTCACACACACACACTCACACACACACACACACACACACACACACACACACACACACACACACACACACACACACACACACAGGCGCGCGTATTTGCACAGACAGAGAGAGAGAGAGAGAGAGAGAGTCGCATATTCATATATATATATATATATATATATATATATATATATATATATATATATATATATATATATATATATATATATATATATATATATATATATATATATATATATATATAATACTGACGAACAAAAGAAATGAGACGTTTATGGAATCGTCGGAAACACTGAAGTATTTCGGATGATTCCAAAAATGTCGCATTTCTTTTGCTCGTCAGTAAACGACCACTTATCCAATACGCGAAAGGGCAGACGTCGGCTGCAATTAGCCCGTGCAATGCTAGACTTTATAATTATACACTGACGAGCAAAAGAAATGCGACATCATTCGAATCATCGGAAACACTGAAATGTTCACTGAAATGTTCACTGAAATGTTTCCGATGATGCGAATGATGTCGCATTTCTTTGCTCGTCAGGATATATGCAACTTATTAAGTGACATCTCAGTAATAAATGACCAGGTGTCTCGAAAATTCCCAGAAGTAGTCTTTTTTCTGTAAAAGTAATAGTGTTGTAACTGTTGTGGAAACACACACACACACACACACACACACACACACACACACACACACACACACACACACACACACACACACACACACACACACACACACACACACACACACACAGAGGCACAGGCACACGACCACACACACACACACACACACACAGAGGCACAGGAACACACACACACACACACACTCATTCAAAAGCTTACCCGCAAAAACAACGCAACACACAGACGACACATCCCAAAATATTAGCAGTGAGGTTTTGTGGTGATGTGATTTTCTGATTTTAGGTGAAAGATGTCATTTCGCCATTACAATAAACACTTGAGCATGCTGTGAAACGCAAGAGCAGTCGTAATTGCAGCTCAATGCATTAGCTGCAAACACTAGTTTATAAAGTTGAAATGCGACGCAACGGCCATTCGCCTAATTCAGGAAACTGTCGAGAAGAATGAGCTATGTCTGTCCAACCGACTGCAGTACTATTAACTACTGTTACAATTAGTTTCTATTATATTTTGTATATTTATTCCACTAACTTCTAATAGACGTTCAGATGCGGCATTTAAAGTTATATTCCCCAGGATCAAGCAACTCAACACGGTCAGAAAACTGTCTGCAACAGATACTGCTGACAGTATGTGTATGGGTCCATTGTGTAATATCTTAGAGCTTTGTGTTGTAAGTACAATGTCAAATGTCAAAATTCATCGTTTGCAGGGTGTATTGTTTTCGAATCCGAGTCGCGGATTTATCGTCTGCATCGGCTTGGTTTTGAATTAATATGCATATTTATGAGCCCACGTCACAAGGCCGCAGAACCCGGCCGACTAATAGTGAATCACAATGCGGGTTCCGCTTGACCTGCTAGTATTTACTAGTAACGATCGCCGTGCTGCATCGTGCGCCGCGGAGGGCGTGGCTTGTTCGACTCTCCGCGCAAAGGGACTGAGGGAGCGTCCAAGGTGCCTAGTTTGACCTTTGATCCTATATCCCTCGGAAACACGAAACAGAACATTTATATTTATACCCACTTTCTGCACTGCAGTCAATTTCACATCTCACACATCGAAGTCTACTTATCTGAAAGCATCATTGGAAACGACAAATGCACCATCGCAGCAGAAACACTATCTCTGTGAATCGAGCGAATGAGAGCCCGGACAGACATAAACGTGTCACAACCAGCGATGATGTGCAACTTTGACACACACCGTAGTTTTCAGATCCTGGCAGCATAAAATCTTATAACTAGCTCGTAACTATATGATAAAACAGGTTTACAATCTTGCGAAATCAGTAAGAGATAAATTCTACTGAAGATCATGAATTCTGAAAATCACTAGCGCTCGCGGAACTATAGGAAGATCGACAAAGACCTGTACTGATTCACAGAGCAGGAAAGCGACAAATTCCGGATGGGCAGTCAAGCCAAAGTTCTTGCTTTACGTGTTGCCACAGGTCCATATTCCCTTGTCCGATGTCAATTCTACTTTGGGGTATCTTGTCTCTCTGCCTCTTTCTTCTCTTCAATTTCGAGTCTGTCATTGTCGGCGCGTGTCGATGATACTTTCTTCATTTTTTTTGCTGGTTCATCCGCCATCTTGTCTCTGATTGGTTATAATTATGCAGATGACCTAAGGTCGTAAAGAACAGTTATGACGTCAGCTACCATCGGAAGCAATCTTTTCACGGTGTCCCGACATAAGATTGGGCCTCTTTCGCTTTGAACGGACGAAAAACAGCATTTGGTGGGACAATAGTGTGGTTACTGTCTAAGTGGGTGTGTATACTGAAGCCCACTAAAAGCTTTTTGCGAACTGAAGCCTTCTAAAAGTTCAGTTGTGCACCTTTACCAATCTGCCCTTTGCTGCTACAAGATAAAAGTAGCCTTTTGTCTTGTGTACCGGAAAACAATGACACAGCTTTTGTGCCGTAAACATGCGACTTGACACGCCTTGAGGTACTTCACACTAGGACCTATGCCCTATCACTGTCCTGAAAATGCCATCACCACCCAACTGCAAGAGGCAAAGAGCCTCATGAGCCCAGGCATCTGCGGGGACCCATGAGGTTCTTTGCCTCTTAATGATCCCATTTATACTACGCTTGCGTCCTGTGACGGAAAGATCGAGATATTTGTCGTTGCATTTGTCATGACAATAAAGACATAGTTTGTGTTCACTGGCTGGGAAGGGACAAAAACATGTGATTTTCTAGACTTTTAGAAGTTTAACCGGGTTATTCCCGACGTTTTGTCCGTTAAAACGTATTCACATCCCATAAACCTAAACGTGTAAGCTGTGTTTCACGATTGACGTAGAACAGCAGGGGCGCATCTGACACAAAATGATTTAACTCATTCAGCCCAGACACACCACAGCAAGACACGAATAGAGGATGATAGTTCAAGGGTGGTGCCAGAATAGCTTGGCGCCTTGAACTGTCATGCTCGATCTGGCTCTAGAATTGTAATACAATTCTTAACTTATTCTACCCCAACACCAAAATCAGTCCTTAAATTTTGCCCCTGTCCTCTCAAGACTGCATTGCAGTGCAGGACACAGATCGACCATGATAGTTCAAGGGTGATGCCAGAATAGCTTGGCGCCCGTAGGCGCAAAGCTATTCTGGGATCACCCTTGAACTATCATGGTGGATCCTTATCCTGCTGTGGTGTGTCTGGGGTAGAATGAGTTAAGAAGGCAACTTCAACATTTGGGGATTTTGGTCCTGAGGCAGAATGTGTTAAAATGCTATATCAAAGTGCATTTTGGGAGTTAGGAACCTCCCCCCCCCCACCCCCCACCTTTCCTACCACACGCACTCTTCATATAAATTTCCGTGTTAAGCGTGTGTAATGGTTACATACCAGCCCCCTCCTCCGACCCCCCCCCCCCCTCCCCCCCCCCCCCACACACACACACACACCCCGACCCCCATTACCCCCAGGCCAAAAATGCTTTAAAATGATATATGAAAGACAAGATTGTTTATTTTCTCAAAGAGATGGATCTTTCATGTAAACCTGACTGATCAGTAGCGGTTTTTATCGCGATGATTCCTGTAGAAGTCATCGCAACAAAAACCCGCTGCCGATAGCCAGGGGCTGAAAGATCATAGTCAGGTTTACATCAAAGATCAATCTCTTTGAGAAAAGAAACAATCTTGTCTTAAGCAGAACCTTCGTGAAACTGGCTATATACTTAATTGCGTCTGATTTCAGTGAGTAGAGAAAGGCATTTCCGTCACATAGCTCAAACGCAAACACATGAAAACACCCACTCATTTTATCGTGTTTATTGAACCCATGCATTTGTCATAAGGAAGTTTACCACTCTGAGAGGGGAGTCTGTTAGGAATGCAGCAAAAGGGAGAGATGGATCGGCGATGATATTTTAAGGTCGGTCCATCTTTCTCTGTGGTATCTTTAACCCTTTCCCTGCCACTGGGACGCTCAGTTTGATTCTGGAATATGTGTACATTCACCGGCCAGAAGCCACGACCTTCCAAACAACAAAGATGCAAATTGGTCTTAGCAAGAGACATAGATCCTTATGAGCCCCAGAGTCGCAGGGGTCTCATGAGTATCTATGTCTCTTGCAGTTGGATCATGTTCACGTTTTCTCGGCAGGGCGGAGGGGGCTTACCGTTGACGTGTAGCTATCGTATTTCAAATTTCAATTTCCAGCGGTATGTCGCCTTCGGTTTTTTTTTAATAATTTTTTTTATTTTATTTTTTTAAAATGTTTTTTTTTAACAAACATTGCCACTCGAGGGATGCCCCCCCCCCCCTCACCCCAACGGCTAGGTTAACCCTCTTATGCGTGAGGGCCCCGGTGCTATATATCATATCAGCGCTGCCGTTATATTTGGCAAATCGAGATTTCTATCGTTATACAATGAAAATCTCGGTTTTTTTTCCAAAACGGGTATACTAGTTTGTCTGTTATTGTTGTTGTTGTTGTTAATGTTTTTGTTTCGGGTTGTTTAATATAGAAAAGCGAGATTATCATTGTTATACAAAATAAAACCTCGCTTTTCTCAAGAGTGGATATACGGGTTCTCTGTGTGTTTTGTTTTTGTTTGTTTGTTTGTTTGTTTTTTTGGGGGGTGTTTGTTGTTGTTTTTTGAGAAAAGCGATATTTTCTTCTTTGGGTGCTGTTTGGTTTGGTTCTTTTATTTTGTTAATATTTATTTGTATGTTTGTGTTTGCATGCTGTGTGTCTATTGTACAGCGCCTAGAGCTCCGTCAGGAGGTTAGGCCCTATATAAGTATCCATTATTATTATTATTATTATTGTTGTTGTTGTTGTTGTTGTTGTTATACAATAACAAATCTAGCATTTTTTTCTAAAAATTGGACATACTAGCTTTAGTCAAATAAAGGTATCGTGGCTTTCTATATACATGCACACAGGGGCCAATACCACCTGTCGAAAAAAAGTATAAAATCAGCGCGCGAGCTGGAAGCTCGACATCAAAGCACTCGCTTTGTCCAGTCAACCAGCAAGAACAATCTCAAGCAATTACATGAAAATAAATGGGAGGGAGGGGGGGGGGGGTGGAATTATATATATTTAAAATGCACGTCATCCCAGTGAAGCAAAAGGACCTCGGGCAGACGTTGGCCGTAGTCGACCCGCACACTGGGTCAGTCGGCGGCCCGATGGCCTTTTGCTTCTTTCTTTATTTTTTTTTTAATGAAAAAGTGAATAAACTGGCCTGTCACTTTTTACGACCTCGTCGCAAAACTGAAACCAGTGACAGTGCCTTACGGCAATTTTGCGTGACAACTGAGCACAAGACCGAGATCGCTCATTGAAAACGGTTCCAGCAACATCTTGTTCGGTCATCGGTCTTGTTCCGGTTCGCCACCGAAGAAGAGTAAAGTGAAAGCGAAGGTTAAACTTTTTGGGTGCCGGAAGCGGGTTTAGTTCCGATGATTCCTGCAAATAAAGGATCATCGCGACTAAAACCGCTACCGACACTCAAAATGTTAAACAGATTTGTGTTAGCAGAACCACAACATCATCAGAACCAAAACATCTGTTTGTTGCATAACGTTTTAACTGTTTGGCTGTCGGTGGCGCATTTTTAGTTGCAAAGATTCCTGCAGGAATAATCGCGACTAAACGCGCTTCCAACAGCCAAAGGGTTAACTCATTCGAGACGTGCCGCCTCCGGATACGCGGCTTAATCCGCCACTACCCTTTAATTATCATGGTCGATCTATCTCCAGCAACTGGTAGATAGTGGTTATGTGACAGCTCCAAAATTTGTGAAATGCGGCCTTAGAGTTGCCTGGACCAGACATAATGACACTGGAACCGTTTTCGCACAGTGCAAATATTGAATCGAAATAAAAAGGGAGAGATCAAAGTTCGTTGCTTTTTCTTAACTCGGACACTCACTGATTAAGCAAACATACTCTTCAAAGGTGCTTATAACGAGAAACAAAACTGAACATACACCATTTCTTTTAAACACGTCTGATGCATGTTCTGAGACATATTCTAAACGTTGGACTGACGTGGGATTCATTCAAGTTAACGGTCTTAAAGAAGAATGCAATTAAACTACCTTTCGTGCACAGCTGTCATAAACAGATGACTGTGATACAGTCTGTCATTCTGTTCGTTTGTCCAAGCACGGAAGTGGAATCAATTTCTTCCGCTGTAAGGGGGAGGAAAGTGCGGACCTAATGGTCGACTTGGCTGAAATTGTCTTCTGCTGCCGTGCGGTGTCGCTGCTCTCATAATGGGAAAAGTCACTATTCTCGGTGTCTTAGGTGATAGCTGTTCGTGTGCATAGGCTTCAGTACTCGCGCTACACTACAGACCGCACGTATAGTATCGCTCCTAAACTCGGTGCCCGGCCGTTGGATGACATAGAAAACAATAGAATCCGGACACGCTAAGAAAAAGGTAAACCACATTAACTAGTCCTACTGTGCGATATACCAGATGAAAACGAAAGCCTGTAAACAGACCACGACATACCGGCGGCATGCAGTATATCGCGAGGACCCAAGATAGTGTGCACGGACAGGGATCAACTCAAACAATGAGAATGCCGAGTTTAGCCCCAACCTTTACGCTACCTTGCGGCAGCAGCAGTGAGCTAAGTCGCTCATTGACATGCCCGGGGTGATCGTCCCCCTTCAATTCGATTTGAAACCTAGCGACTGCTTTTCAAGTCTAAATTTAAATGGCAAAGTCGTTTGAGGTGGCCGACGGCGTTGGATTTTAAATGCTGAATTAATTATCCCTTTGCGTGTCGGTATCAGTTTTAGTCACGATGATTTCTGTAGGAATCATGGCGACAAAAACCGCTACCGACACGCAATGGGTTAAACTCTCATACTGTCTTAAATTATAAATCTTCAGCCGTGATCTCTTAGGTGAAAACCACACTTAACATGCAGACACAAGACAGGTCATCGACTTGTCAGCTAAACACTTTTTTTTTTTAAGTCCCTTCTATTTATAGAAGGGACTTTTTAATATGGGTCGCGGTGGGGCGAATTTAATAGCCTCCCCATGTCCATGATGTCAAAGGTGGGCAGGCCTAAACCTCTGACAACTGAAGTAATAAGATGCAAATTACGTCATACGCTAACCTCGCTGCTGAACGTACATTTGGCGTGAAAGGCTGTGTGTGTGTGTGTGTGTGTGTGTGTGTGTGTGTGTGTGTGTGTGTGTGTTTGTGTGTGTGTGTTTGTGTGTGTGTGTTTGTGTGTGTGTTTGTGTGTGTGTTTGTGTGTGTTTGTGTGTGTGTGTTTGTGTGTGTGTGTGTGTGTGTGTGTGTTTGTGTGTGTGTGTTTGTGTGTGTGTGTTTGTGTGTGTGTTTGTGTGTGTGTTTGTGTGTGTTTGTGTGTGTGTGTTTGTGTGTGTGTTTGTGCGTGTGTGTGTTTGTGTGTGTGTGTTTGTGTGTGTGTTTGTGTGTGTGTTTGTGTGTGTGTTTGTGTGTGTGTGTGTTTGTGTGTGTGTTTGTGTGTGTGTTTGTGTGTGTGTTTGTGTGTGTTTGTGTGTGTGTTTGTGTGTGTTTGTTTGTTTGTGTGTGTGTTTGTTTGTGTGTGTGTTTGTTTGTGTGTGTGTTTGTTTGTGTGTTTGTTTGTGTGTGTGTTTGTGTGTGTGTTTGTTTGTGTGTTTGTTTGTGTGTGTGTGTTTGTGTGTGTGTGTTTGTGTGTGTGTGTGTTTGTGTGTGTGTTTGTGTGTGTGTTTGTGTGTGTGTTTGTGTGTGTGTGTGTGTGTGTGTGTGTGTGTGTGTTTGTGTGTGTGTGTTTGTGTGTGTGTGTGTGTTTGTGTGTGTGTGTGTGTGTGTGTGTTTGTGTGTGTGTGTGTGTGTGTTTGTGTGTGTGTGTGTGTGTGTGTGTGTGTGTGTGTGTGTGTGTGTTTGTGTGTGTGTGTGTTTGTGTGTGTTTGTGTGTGTGTGTGTTTGTGTGTGTGTTTGTGTGTGTGTGTTTGTGTGTGTGTGTGTTTGTGTGTGTGCGTGTGTGTGTGTGTGTTTGTGTGTTTGTGTGTGTGTGTGTGTGTTTGTGTGTGTGTGTTTGTGTGTGTTCGGGGGGTGGGTGGGTGTTAAAATGCGTTCTCGTTTGTTACCTTGAACCTTAGAGCCCCTTTGCGTTGGGCTAGAACTAGCTCAAAATAGAGCCGCTAGGACTAAGTCAGGCGGGTACTGTCAATATTGCAAATTACGTGCAGCACGACCCAGCCGATGTCTTACTACGTTTTTTTTTGGTTGTACAAGAAGAATACCACCTTGCAACATTGAAACTCTGAATCTTTGCGCTGCGCTGTAAGCTATCACATGCTGGTCCAGCCTAATGGATGGCCTTCGTTGCCTGCTTGGGGTTAAACCCTAACAACTAACTTGAAAACAGAAAGCTGTTTCGCGAAATTATCGAATGATTTGCCTGGCGGCAAGCCTTTGGTGGTTTCATTCAGGGCCACTGGCGGTGACAGAATTCAAACGCATTAATAAAATACGGTTAATAGATGGCCTTTGTTGACTGCTCGGGGTTAAAGCTTAATAACTAACTTAAACATAGACAGCTGTTTCGCGTGATTATCGAATGGTTCGTCTGGCTTCAAGCCTTTGATGCTCTCATTCATGGCTACTGGCGGCGAAGAGATTTGCACGCACTACTACAGACGGTTCGAGAACTAGAGAAGACAGATTCCCCTTTCATCATGTATCGATCTATGGGTCTTAAGTAAGAGTATAATAATAGGGTCCCGTTTTAAAGATTTTCCCATTTAGAAAAAGGTCACCGGGCCGACGTCGGCCGTAAATGGCTCGCGCACGGCAGTGCGCGGGCCATCTGCGGCCGACGTCGGCCCGTGATCCTTTTGCCTGCGCGGCTATGTCTGGTCCTGAGTATTACGTGCCCGCACGTAACGTGTCGCCAGCTCACTGACCAGCTCAGAGGACTAACGAATAGAGCGCCTTCACAAAGCCATTATAAATTTAACGCAGATCCGTGAATCCCTTAGATCGGAACTATGTGGCCTCCGTGCTACCTTGCCCCCTCTCTCCGTCACCCTCCGCCATAGCTAGACAAATAATTCGCCAATATTCCATGTGTTAATAGTCTTATTATTAATGATGTGAGAATGAAATTTTAACTGTGGTCCTGAAATTGTAACCTCCTATTAGACCGTATGAATAAAATACCATTGCTTAAGCATTGGACCGCTATTGTTGCTGGCCTTTATCTTACCCTGGCTTTTACTCTATTTTTAACCTCGCTGTGACTGGTAGGCCTTGGGCCTAACGCAATATCAGACTGATCAACCTTTCCCAACTTCTCGGATAGGAAGATACTATAGGTAGGCCCTGGACCGCGAACTGAAATATTGCGGCAGAAATCTTAATAATAATTTATGAAAATAAATAGTTTCTCCTTCGGTTATTGAAACCCCATAGTAACACTGCTATCGCTCAAATCAAAGTAAACCTGCTAGTCCCTGATCATCTCTGATGCCATAGGGACATACAATTTTAATTAACGAACGAACGAATCCCTTAGATTGAAACGGTACTAACCTTTCGGCTGTCGGTAGCGGTTTTTGTCGCGATGATTCCCGCAGGGAATCATCGCGACATAAATCGCTACCGACAGCCAAAGACTTAATTTATCACGCACGCACGCACGCACGCACACACGCACACACGCACACACGCGCACACGCACACGCACACGCACACGCACACACACACGCACACACACACACACACACACACACACACACACACACACACACACACACACACACACACACACACACACACACAGCCTTCATGGAGAAAAAAGTCTTCCAACTGAGGACGTTATGAATCTGACGCGGCCAGCAACGAGTCCGACTTTGGACAGCAGGGGGCGTGGAATTTCATGTAGCGTAGACCACAGCCGAAGTTCTTGTGAACTTATGCCTGTTGCAGATGGAGGGAACTTGCGGATGAGCTGCTGTAAATGTACGACCATAATTGTCGTGCTAGTATCGACCGAAGACATCTGTGTACTATTTCCCATCCAAGACTAAGCGCGAAAGAAACGTCGTTAGACAAACCTAAAGGGTAGTGAGGAGGCATCGAAATCTGGCGACACTATGTAACTTGATAATAATAATAATATTTAAAAAAAAAAAAAAATAATAATAATAATAATAATCATAAAAATAAATCATTAGTATTATAATTATGTAGTTAGCATCATTATTATGAATACTTTGTATTATTATTTATTATTATTATTCCGCCGTGATGGCCTTAGCCGCCTGCTCGGCGTTAAACCAAAATAACTAACTATTATTATTATTATTATTATTATTATTATTATTATTATTATTATTATTATTATTATTATAAAATAGTTATCATTAGTATATATACTTGTTATTATTAATTATTAATATAATTATTATTATATTTTATATTTAGGCGCTTTATTCTATGAATCGGCTCAAAGCGCAGCGAACTGAAACCAACAAGAACGCTCACGTGAAACACAAGCAGTCACTCAGAAGACACAGTACAAGACATACTCTAGACATTCACGTGGTGCGAAGGGTCAGCTCAGCTTTGAAATTTGGGAAAGTTTTATCGTTTGTATAAATCTGAGATTCACAAAGCGGCCTGAAAACAGAGGGATGAAGGGACGGAGTTGAAAGGAAGAACCCGCCGACCATCTGCCCGAATTAACGGTGACACTTACGAGAGGAGGAAAATGCGACGCCGGGACGGCCTAAACCCTCGCGCCTCAAACATTGGTGTAAGGCAAAGAAAAAATCACAACGAAGAAATAAACACATGATTAGAAAAGAAAATTACAACACATATTAATACTTTTTCGGGTTAAAATTCTTTTTCAAAATAGACATACAAGAAGTAAACAAGACTCTACTTATCCTTTCTTCGGTGAGATGCCAATTCCTTGGGGATTTCTTTGGATTTTAACTAATTCAAGACCTGAATCCTCCGGATACGCGAGTTATGCCGCGTATCCAGAGGCGGCACGTCTCGAATGAGTTAACCCATTTAGCCCCGACGTATTAAGTAAGAGATGGATCGACCAAGATAATTCAAGGATAGTGCCAGATCAGCTTGGCATGGCGCCAAGCTAATATGGCGCTGCCTTTTTAATTATCAAAGTCGATCCATCCCTAAAATTGGTGCATATTCGCTAGGTGACATCTCCAAAGTTTGCGAGACAAGAAAATCTGCAGACACTATATTAATATAACCCAGATTTTCTTGGAGATAACAGGACCAATCACGGAACTTTCTGGGCAGTCGTTGATGGCTATGATCAGATGATGAATACTATCTTTATCTGTCATGGCTGATGGCACATTCTGAAGAGCTGAAAATGAAACATACCATTGTGTGCGGGACGCACAGTCAAACTCTTCCAACCTTGACGGAAAATTTACACGTAACCAACAACCGTATACTTCCAATTTTTAAGCCCGAAATTTAAAAAAAAATTGATTTGATATCATATTTATGACATGTAACAGTACAGATCAACAATAACTCAGTTAACCCCTCCCCTGCCATTGCGTGCATTTCGTTTCTGAAATATGTTTTTACCGAACGACCAAAAGCCATCACTGTCGAAAGAACAACTTGCCTCAGCAAGAGTCATAACTCCTCATGAGCCCCCGCAGTCGCGGGGGCCCATGAGGATCTATCTATGCCTCTTGCAGTTAGATCGCGTTCACTTTTTCGCGGCAGTGAAAGGGGTTAAACTTGAGATGCTGTGCATGTACAGCCATTGCTGCTGTAGTTGACTGAGGAATATGGAAGCGCGGATTGTGCATGGCTACAGTCACCGAACAAAGGCTTGTGTTGGCTTTGCTGGGGTTAATGGGGGCCACCAAAGACTATGCCTCTTGCAGTTCGGATGGTGTTCATTTTTTTCAAGAAAGCGAAAGTGTGAAGTCCCGCGTGCATGCAACCATTGATATTATAAACATGCTGCACGCACAGGAGACTTAAGATTCTTGCTAGCAGAGGCATTCATCAAGCAAGGGTTGGATGCCTGGCAGTTGCATGAAATGTGAGGAAGCTTATTTAGATCCTGCGCAGTCCACCACACAAGGTGCTTCTCAGTAATGCGGAGCACCTTGTGTAGTGGGCTGCGCTGGATTTTAAGCTCATTCGCGCAACTGTCCTCTGCTGCAGAAGAAAAGTTCCGCTGAAGCCATGACTGGCCGGCCCGGTAAGTCAAACAAAACAAGAGACGGGTTCTACACGGGATCAATGGCGCCATGTACAGGTCTATTCATCAAGATGGCAACCCTTCAGGCCCATATATAAAAGGGATTCTTCAGGCCGGCTTCTCCATTTCCGCAGTCAATATCCAGGAAGCGAAAGGTCCTCGGGCCGACAAAGGCTGCAGTTGGCCCGCGCACGGCTCTGCGGCCGACGTCGGCAATGTGAACATTTCCTCAGTTAATATGCTTGAACATACACCCCGCATTTTTCACGGTCACAGGACTGTCCAAAGATTTTGTCAGTGATACAAAGGACACCCCACTTTCAGAACTGGCAAGCCAATGTAAAAGCAAACAGCGTAATCCGCCCACTAACTGTAAATATGGAGTCAAAGAATGGTTGTGGAGTGAATTATATAAGATTAAGTGTTTACGTAACGCGTATTGGTTAAAGACATTCTGTTCGTTCTCTGTAGTCTTTAGGATAAATACAAGCATTACATTATTTACGTATATTTTAACCCCTTCACCGCCGAGAAAACGTGAACACCACCCAACTGCAAGTGGCACAGATTCTCATGAGCCCCCGCTACTACATATACCTCTTGAGTAATGAGACCATTTTGTGTCCATAATCATTTGGCAGCTTTGGCTTTTGGTCGTTCAGTGAATACAGATTTCAGAAACAAAATACTCGTTTGTTAGCATGGAAGGGGTTAACTAGACTGCGTAATGTAATATAATAATAATAATAATAATAGTAATAATAATAATAATAATAAATCAGGGCATTAAATAATAATAATAAATCAGGGCATTAAATAGGCGCTTTATTCCAATTGAAAATCGGCTCAAAACGCCGCCGCGAACTGAACCCAACAAACACGTTCACGTGAATCACGTACATTCACTCACATACTCTACATAAACACAGAACATTCACGTGGTGCTAAGGGCAAGCTCAAGCGAGCTACTGAAGTTCTTGGAAATTCAAATCGTTTATTTAAAATTTGATTAAGTGGGCTGTAATTGATGCCAAAGTCGTGGTGAAGGAAGAGCCGGAGTACTCGGAGAAAGAACCCCCGACGGTCCGCCCGAATTATCGGTGACACTCACTAGAGGACAAAAGTCCGACGCCGAAACCGGGAATCGAACCTCGCACCTCTAGCATTGGTGGCAGGCGCTTTTACCGCTGCGCCACGGACCGAATGTGACAATGTGTCTACAGTGTAGACGTCCGTAAAACACTCCAGGTTAACCCCGTCAACCCTGACACTCTATAACAAGGTATGTTTTGGATAGTATTCAAGGTTAGTGATATAGCAGCTTTGGCGCAAGTTTCACGGCAGACATTGTAAGTAATAAGGGTCGAGATGAAATAACTATATGATTGTGCACGTTAGCCTTTTGTGCATGTTCAAAACTTAGTTGCGCCAGAAATGAAGTTTCATGTAACAGATCTTTAGTTGTGCGCTATGGGGAACACTGGAGCCGACAAGCTATTCTGGCACCATCCAAGAACTGTGTTGGTCAATTTGTCTCATGTACTGGAATTTAGTCCTAAAAGAACGATGCAAACTTTCGGGAAAACCCTTTGTTTGTTCTCGAAGGGTTGATCCCTTTCCATGCCAATGGACGTAGATTGTGTTTTTGAAATCTTCGTTAACTCATTCTACCCCAGACACACCACAGCAAGATAAGGATCGACCATGATAGTTCAAGGGTGATGTCAGAATAGCTTGGCGCCTATGGGCGCCAAGCTATTCTGGCATCACTCTTGAACTATCATGGTCGATCTGTGTCTTGCACTGCAATGCAGTCTTCAGAGGTCAACGGCAAAATTTGGGGATTTCGGTGTTGGGGTAGAATGAGTTAATTGAAAGTTCAAGATCTCCAGCCGTCCAAGGAACATGGATACATAAGTGGTTTCAGCAAGAGGCATAGATCCTCACGAGCTTCCGCAACTTGTGGAGGCTCATGAAGATCTTTGCCTCTTGCAGTCATTGGGTGGCGTGCGATTTTTACCCGGCAGTGAAGGGGTTAATGCAATGCAAACACTCGTACTTTACCAAACTGATCGGCTTTCTCTATAAAAAGAGGGCTATTTTCAAAGGAAGGGATCCGTGCTTGGCACACTAAGCTGAGAGTAGTAGGCATTGGGGATTAGTACAAAAGTTAACACAGAAAGGATGCGGGAAAATCGTTAATCCTCGGGGCGTGCACCGCATGTGAGTACTACCAGTCACCCATTTGCGCTAGCCTGTGACTTTGGACCTTACGGCTTCCGGCCGTAAGGTCCAAAACCACAGACCGGTAAACACATGCAGCCGGTCCCCAAATCGTAGACCAGCATAAATCAAATTCAAGAGAGAGACAACCGAAAAGGGAAAAAGGACGGCTTGTTCCATACCATGTCCGTTGAAAGGTCCTGGTAAATCAAAGTGCCACAGTTGCAGTGCGCCTGAATTGATCAGTGTTCAGGTCGTACTCCATAGGAAATAGATTTCCGTGTCCCCCATAAACCCGCCCGTTAGAGACGTCCATTATCACTTGGTTGGTTGGTTAGTTCGGGTTTAACGTCCACAGCACCGAGGTGATCATGGACGGCCCTGACGGGCGGGTTATGGGGGACAGGGAAATCTATTGCCTATTGCCTATGGAGTACGACCTGAACACTGATAAACTCAGGCGCACTCCAACTGTGCCACTTTGATTTACCAGGATCTTTCAACGGACATGCTATTGAACAAATCCGTTTTTTCCCCCCCTGGATTGTGAGTCCAGCTACCGGGGCCGGGACGGGATTCGAACCCACGACCCGGCGATTCCCTTCGCTCTCCTGCTCCGACGTTTAACCGCCTGAGCTATTTCGGACTCTCCATTATCACTTCGGTGCCGTGGACATTAAATCCCAAACTAACCAACCAGACAACCGAACAACAGAGTTCGAGGTGAATTATTTGAGAATGGCCACACCACTAGCCTTTAACTCATTCAAGGCGCTCCGCATCAATATCTGCGGCTCACAAGGCAATGGAAGACCTCCGGTTACTTGTAGCTAGTCGCGAGTGCTCATAAGGATTAATGTTTCTTGTTAGTCCTGTGTTCTTTCCGCCCACGTTTGGTCCCGTTTTAGTCCATAAGCTAGGAAGATCTACCGTGCACCCTCCCCCACCCCCCAGTGCTCAATAAGATGTGTTTCAAAGTGTTCCTTCGTATGTCCTGAGATGTTTAAGCTATGTTCCCCGAAAATCCTTAGGAACACACCAGAGATATAGCCGATGGCGCAAGGGTACCCCCATTCACGCTCTTCGCAGGTGCTAAAATGAGGTTGAGAAACATTTTCCTCTAAATAAATCTGAATTCATTCCAGAAGCCCAATCAGGCAATATTATGTTAAGGCACACCTTTTGCATCGTCTGCAAAAAGCAGAATGAAAAAATATTGAATCTCTGGCTCACAGTGAAGGTATTTGTGCACCCAGGAAACGGCCATTTCCGCGAAATAGCATAAAAAGACAAAAATAATGTGTCAGATGCCTTCAGACATTTTCTATAGCGCTGGCAGTCCATTTTCAGGCTTACATCATTAAAACAGGATGTCACAATTATTATAAACTTGACTAGGTGATGCTGTGATTACTGTTAGTGCCACAGTGGTTGATTTTGTATCCCTACCCCCAAGTTGCAAAAATACACAAAATTAATTAGAAACAATTACTAAAGTTATTCCATTTTCATTTTGACCTCTCTTTACCTATTGAGTTTCAATAATGTGAGCATAAAGTGCAAGAAAATAAGGAAAGTCGTCATCCGTTACGGTACATTCTTGGTGAATGATAACTTTTTCCCATTTAAAATTGCCGAATTGGGAAACGTACGTTGTTTCCGGTGCCCTCAAAAATTTTGTATACAACCGATAGGTCTTTGTTAGGTTTTATTGGTTAGGATAGAGTACCACAGTTACTTCCAACCTGATTTTGGGATGCTGTGGTGCATTTAGGGGGCCACAGTGGCTGAATCTGCTGCCCTACCCCCATTTTACTAGTAAGCAAAGTAACGCAAAATAATCATAAAAATTGCTTACGTCATACTCCTCTGTTTAAATTATTTTTTGTTGCCAGTTTTTTTTTAAAGTATGCATATTGAGCATAAAAAGTTGTGATCATTTCATTAATTTCAATGTGACCCATCAATTTAATTGTAACTATTTTTAACTGGCTGGTCTTTTATGCGATATTTTACCTAGTGTAAGGCGGGTCTAGTAAGGTCTCCCCTTTTCCTTTCATTTATTTTCATCTAGAAATGTGTAAATATGAATATGCGTAATAAAGTTTCATGGTTCCTAATAGCCAAAACAATGTTATCAAAATACTTAGTTTCCACATGTCCACCACGAGATCTCCACTTCCACCTTCTGCAACGTTCAATTTTTTGATGGCCGTCTTTAAATCTTATATTGTTTTGTCTGCCAATAAGTGAGCTGTCAAGAGCTAGGCAGCATGTTTTCAGAGTTTGGTGTACAGGGGCGTGTCTTCTGGTCAGAACTGCCAGCAGACCGCTTCTCTGTATGAAGATGTTTGGAGAATGTGCTAAGGAGACTGATTTTCTACGCCAAATTCGCATAGGGCTGTTTCCACATGTCCCAATCTCACGAGGTGAGTCCAGCAGGGTCCTTACAGTCTGTGAACATTTGTGAAAGTTGTTAAAAAATGACAAGGCTTTTTCAGGGTCCTTAAAGTCTGTGAAAGTTTGTAAAAAATGACAACGTGCTGGCAAACTTTGTCTACTTCTTTTTTTTCTCCCCCAATTTGTGACTAATCCATTGCGAACGATCATGCTGACGCTTGTTGCAAGTGATCTATATTTAGCTCTGATCATAAAGTGACTGCATGGCCTTTCTGCCGAACATTCTGATTGGTTGTTTATGCTTCTACCGAGCTTCGTAATTCGCTAAGCGTTCTTTTATTTGGTATCTCTTCATGCATTAGGCACGGAAGCTTCAAATAATTGCTGATACATAGAGTGATCTAATTAAAGTGTGTAAACCTTCAGGCTTCAGTTTGGGTTTGTGAAACGTTTATGAAAAGTTTGTGAACTTCGTTCCTGCTTTTCTGTATGGACCCAGTCCAGAGTAATCAGTGCGCAGATGAAAGATGGTGGCCTGGTTCTCCCTGTTCAGCTTGTTGATGTCATCTGCCCACGGCCTGCAGCCGCCATTCTGCTGTTGCCAATCACTTTGTTGTTGTAGTGTCTTGGTTTCTTTACAAGAGGTTGTGATCTTGAGGTAGTCAGGGGCTTGCTTTGGCCAGGCTGTCAGCCTTTCCATTCCCAGTTAGTCCAGAATGCACTGGAATCCACTGCAGCACTATTTTGTGGACAGGGCATCCAGTCTATCGTGAACTGAAGCTTCCTGGTAAAATCAGTGGATCAAGCTTTCCTATCCCTGCTGATGTGTTGAGCACCTGCAGATCTGTACGATAGTTGGAGCTGCTGCCGCCAGCTGGTAAGGAGAGGGAGGTAGTAGTGCGGTCTGCACAACAGATGTACATGCCACTTCCTTCATTCCGCACGGCATCTTGTGCGGTATCACAGCTGCTGTGAGGGTAGTGCTTGTGCATAACCTCCAGCAAGATGGCTTTGTGCAGTGCCGCGACCTTTAGCAAAGAGTCCTGGAACATTGTTTATGTTGTCTTGAAGGCTCTTTTGAGATGTCCAGGTATCTGAAGGGAGCTGTTCACACATCTTTGGGCTTGGTTCCAGGACGTCAGTTTTAGCCCTTTGCAGGACCTTGAGTTGGCGGTTCAGACGTGGTCGTTTCTGACGGTTCTTGGTCTGCTCCTGTAGTCTCCCATGCTGTTTAGTAAGTCTTCATCGTGTGTGCTGTTCTGCATTACAGTGGCTCCAATGTCCTCCATTTCCTAAATTGGGGTGCTCCAGATGGCTCTAAGAATGTCACTGCATCATGAGAATGACCCATGTTCTGCATCTTGTCAAGCCTGGCTTTTGGGGTTTTGCAGGCAGTGTTTCATGTTGTCAATGTATCTTGGTACCGCACAACTGGTCTGACCGACCAGGTGTTTTGCTTGTGCCAGGATGCTGTAATTTGCGCCACCAGTTTCTTCATCAGAGACAATTTTTTTTGCAGCTCTAGCTTCCATGGCTTCGATGTGAGGCCTCCACGTGAATCCAGTAATTTATTTGTTGCCAGTAAAGTTGGCCTGTCTGTCTTTGGTACTGGAAGGTCTCCAGTTTTGAGGTGACCTCTTCCGTCTGATTGAAAGAGGTGGTCTAGCTCAGTTTGAGTGGCCTCTTTCAGTCCAGCTGCTGACTCTATTGGCAGCATCCTGGATTATGCAGGATGCTATTTCTTTATGTTCTGCTGCGCTCCACACTGCAATGTCATCCGCATGGAGGATTTTCGAGACGAACCTTGGTACTGTTGTACTGATGTCATTAATGTAGACCAAAAACAGCATCAGACACATCATCTCCCTGAGGTACACCTTCCCCGAGTTTGACAAGACTGCTGAATGTGCAGACGGTAGAAGCTTCAGCGGCAGCCCCTGTTAAGCATGCCTTAACTAAAAAGAATTACAATTAAATTGATGGGTCACATTGAAATTAATGAAATGATCACAAATATTTATGCTCAATATGCATATTTTGTTAAGAAAACTGGCAACAAAAATATTAAACAGAGGAGCAATTGTTATGATCATTTTTCGTTCCTTTGCGTACAGGTAAAATGGGGGTAGGGCAGCAGATTCAGCGACTGTGGCCACAAAAAGCATCACAGCATCATAACATCAGGTTGGGAGTAACTGTGGTACTCTATCCTAACCAATAAAACCTAACAAAGACCTATCGGTTGTATACAAAATTTCTGAGGGCACCGGAAACAACGTACGTATAACACACACATATGACCCTATGCACACATACGCACAAACACAAACATGTATACTCACGCGCGCACTCACACATACACATACACACACACATACACACACACACACACGCACACGCATACACAGACATGCATACACACACATGCATACACACACACACATGCATACACACACACACATGCATACACACACACACACACACACACACACACACACACACACACACACACACACACACACACACACTTATGTAAATGAAAAGAAAATGCATGCAAAGAACATCGAAACTCCCAAAGTTCAAAGACGGGAAATCAAAATGCACATAATAGACCAGCAAAAAAAAAAAAAAAAAAAAAAAAAAAAAGAAACAAATTAACACAAACTTTCTATCGACGTCCCCACAGTCTTCCCCTTTCCCTTCCCCCTCCCCACGACAACTAGCACCTGCACAAACTGTTTGTCTCCCTCGACTTCGCTGATCAACAATAGTCACTCGAATGAGACAGCAGGTGAGGTACGTCACTGCTTGAAGTCACAGCTATTATAAACATTAATGTGAGCGAATGAATGACTAAGTATAACACACACAAAAATAAAGCAGATGCACGATTCACATACACTCACATACGCTCGCACTCACGCAACCACGCAAACACGTGCACACACGTACAAACAGAATGTTACCATTCGCCTAGAGCAGTGTACAGCGTTAAATGCAGCCCAAAGACTGATCACAAAACTGAGAACGTTGAGCCAGTGGATGCGCTAGAGGCACCCATATAACCAACGATGTCTTTGTTACGATTGTGGTTGTATTGTTTTGTGAGAGCATGCATGTGTTAATCGTAGGAAACGATCCGATATTTATTGGAGCTATCATGGTTACGTATCACGTACCTTTTCAGTGAGATTCTCTATTGTTTGCGCAGATAGAGGAATTGGTTTTGTTATGATACGCTAAGTTTAGTCCGGAAGCTTCTAGCAAAGTCGCACAGGGAATAGCGGTAGTAAAGCTGATCTATTTTTAGTCATAGTTGTTTTCTGTGAGCGTGAAATTAGCGACCGTTCTTTGCGTGTTATGAAAGGTCGTGAACGGCCTGCCATACTGTTGTGTGACGTCATTACACACTATGATTTGGGGCTGAAATGAGCAGTCAAATTTTTGTAGACTATTGTAGTTATTATAGAAAGTTCCTTTTTTTAATTAATATTTATGAGTTTCAGTTACGTGTCCCGTTCTGATTGAGTGCGTTGTGTAAATTCATTAGATTTTTCTGAAAAGTCGTTTTACTGTAAAAGTTGGTGCTAGGAAGCACGTGCGTACATTGTCATGCATTGTAATAATAAATAAATAATTACGTTATTTATAATGCGCTTATCTTATTATAATTATAACTCTAAGCGCACACTCACAACTCACGCTCGCATGCGCACGCTTAGACAACGGCTCGCGTACCACAAAAAGGAAAATACATTGCAACAGTCGACTTGGGGTTGGGAGTGTGGTGATATAGTGCTAGAACTGTTGAAAGAGGTGAGTTTTGAGGGCGGACTGGAAGGAGGAGAGAGAGTGTTTCTGACGGAGAGAGAGTGGGAGAGTGTTCCAGGCGGATGGACCGTATACAGAGAAGGAGCGGGGGCCGAAAGTGCTGAGTTTGGTGCGGGGGATGTGGAGGCGGAGAGGGTGGTAGGGGGAGCGGTTGGAGCGGGGAGGAGTGTAGGGGTGAAGTAAGTTGGAGAGATAGGCAGGAGCGCAGTTGTTCAGGGATTTGTAGCAGAGAGACAGAATCTTGTATTGGATGCGTTGGGGGATGGGAAGCCAGTGAAGGAGTTTGAGCAGAGGAGTGATGTGGTCGGATTGTTTCTTTCTGAGGACGAGGCGGGCAGCATTGTTCTGGACACGCTGGAGGGTAAAAGTGGTGGAGTGAGGGAGGCCGGAAAGGAGAAAGTTGCAGTAGTCGATTCGAGATAGGATGAGAGAGACAGCAAGTTTGGTGGCAGCTTCGGTAGTGAGGTATTTTCTGATCTGACTGATGCGGCGGAGGTGGAAATAGCATGCCTGTGCCGTGGCAGAGACAAAGCTGGTCATGGAAAGAGAGGAATCGAGGATAACGCCGAGGTTTTTTTGGCCGAGTCAGAGAGGGAGATGGGGGTGCTGTCGAGTTGAAGGTGGAGAGAGGAAGGGAGCTGGGAAAGTTTCTGGCGAGTGCCTACCAGCATGGCTTCCGTTTTGTCGTCGTTCAGTTTAAGCTTGTTTGCTGTCATCCAGTTTTTCACGTCTTCGTAGCAGTCAGCCGTGCGAGTCAGTAGTGACTGAGTGTTGTCTTTGTCTAGTAGTTGTGAGTCGTCAGCGTAGAGGTGGTGGTTTATGTGGTGAAACTGGATGATGTTGGACAGGGGAGAGGTGTAGAGCGTGAAAAGGACCGGGCCCAGGACGGACGCCTGTGGAACTCCGCAGGAGAGCGTGACTGGGTTGGAGGAGACGCCGTCGATGGTGACGAACTGCTGTCTGTCGGAGAGGTAGGAGAGAAACCAGGAGTAAGCAGAGTCAGTGATTCCAAAGGAGTGGTGAAGGCGGTGGATGAGGATAGAGTGGTCTATAGTGTCGAAGGCGGCAGAGAGGTCGAGTAGCGTAAGAAGGGAGATGTTGCCCGAGTCGGTGGAGAGAAGCAGGTCGTTTAGGATATGTAGAAGGGTTTCAGTGCTGTGATGTTTGCGATAGGCGGACTGGAAGGGACTGAGGAGGTTGTTGTCGGTGAGGTGGAGGTTGAGCTGGTTGAGAACAACCTTCTCAAGACGCTTGGACAGGAAAGAGAGATTGGAGACTGGGCGATAGTTTTTGAGTTCGTTTGGGTCGAGGTTGTGTTTTTTGAGGAGAGGACGTACGATGGCGGACTTGAAGATATCGGGGACGGAGCCGTTCTCTAGAGATGTGTTGATGATGTCGGTAATGAAGGGCAGAAGTTTTGGAAGGCCGTCCCGGTAGAGAGAAGCTGGGAGGGGATCTAGTTCGCAGGTTTTGAAATGCATGGACTTTATGGTCTTGAGGACTTCATCCTGAGAGACGGGGCGGAAGGACGAGAGGGGGGTGCCGGAAAAGGGGGGGGGGGGGGTCGGGAGGGCAAGGCGGAGAAGGCAGAGTGTCGAGTGTGTTGCGCAGAGTTTGGATTTTGTCGGAAAAATAGGTGGAAAAAGCGGACGGGAGTTCTTCTTTGTTGTGTGTGTTGTGGAGAGGAGAGTCTTTAGAAGTGCCTAGGAGTGTGTTCATGGTGGCGTAGAGGGTTTTGGAAGAAGTGGATTCGAGGATTTTGTTTTGAAGATTGGAGACGGAGATCATTATGCAGACTTTTGATCTAGTTGTTTGGAAGATCTGTCTGTGAACGGTGAGGTCGGATGAGCGCCAGCGGCGTTACGCTTGTCGGCGCTCGCGCTTGGCCTCAGCTATGTCATCAGTGAGCCAGGGGTCGGGGGGTCGGTTGGGTATGGAGCAGGTGGTGACAGGGGCATGGGTGTCTAGAAGTTTTCGAAGGGAGGAGTCGAAATGGGATGCAAGATCGGGAGAGGAGGCGTCCAAGAGAAGGTCGACAGCTTCGTCGAAGAAGCTCTCTAGGTTGACAGATTTTAGTTTGCGACGAGAGACAAGGAGCTTGGTTTTTTTTTCAGGGGAGGTAGGTTGAGGGAGACGAGAATAGCGAGGTGGTCAGAGGGAAGTACAGAGATGGTGTCAGAGTCGAGAAAGAGTTGATCGGAGGTGCGGGTGATGATCCAGTCGAGGGTGTGGCCGAGTCGGTGGGTGGGTTTGTTGATGTGTTGCGTAAGATTGTGGTTTGAAAGTGATGTGCAAAGGCGTTTTGTGTCAGGGTGGTCGGGTTTGTCGAAATGGAAGTTAAAGTCGCCAAGAAGGATGTGTTTTCCGGGTCGTGTGGTGTAGTAGTCGAGGAGGAGTTCGAACTCGGTGAGGAACGTGGAGTTTGTGAGTTTGTTTTGAGAGCTTGGAGGGGGGCGATAGATACATGAGAAGATGAGGGACTGGCCAGGGAGTGTTGCTACGGCCTCGACGGATTCAAAGGAGGGATGAGCAAAAGGGAGGGACTGAGAGAAGGAGAGGTGAGCGGAAAGACAGTCCCTGTAGATGATGGCAATGCCGCCCCCTCTGGAAGCACGCGGGAAGGACGCCAGGCGGTAGCCACTCGGAGTGACGCTGGCGATGATTGTCAGTTTTGCAACTCAGTATCAAAGCCGCTCTAATATTCATAGTCATAGTTGTTTTCTGTATGCGTGAATTTAGCAGCCGGTCAGTGTGTATTATGAGAGGTCGTGAACGGTCTGCCATACTCTTGTGTGACGTCATTACACACTGGGATTTGGGGCTGAATTTAGCAGTCGAAATTTTGTAGACTATTGTAGTTTATTCTAGAAAGTTCTTTTTATTTAATATTTATGAGTTTCGGTTACGTGTTCCGTTCTGATTGGTTGCATTGTGTGAATTCGTTGGATTGTTCTGGAAAGTTGTTGTACTATAAAAGTTTGTGCTGGGAAGCACGTTTGTACATTGTCATGCATTGTCAGTTGTAGGGACACACAGTTTATATCGTAGTTACGTGACCCGTATAGGGTGTACATTGTGAGAGACGCAGCGTAATGGTGGTGTACGTTGTATGAGAAACTTTGTGTCGCCAGTGTTGACATTTGCAGAAGAGACATTGTATCAGTGTTGGTGCATTTGGGAATGCATTGTGTGGAGATCGCATCGCATCGCTGAATTAAAATATTGTTGGAACTGTTACTCCAGTGTAGCCTACATCCTTAAGCCACGTGTGACGGGTTGCAGCTGAATGAAGTTTATTTAAAAGAACCTTACGTGCGTGCGTCTGGTGTGTTTATTATACTACGACTACGACTCCACCACGTAACAGTCTTATAAACATGACTTGAGGTGCTTGAAGAGGGTAATCTTGAAGGACGAGAGCGTTTGCGCACATCTTATGTTAAGTGGCAAAGAATTCCATAATGAGCTTCCTGCAGAAGACAGGCTTGATTTAAAGATGTCAATACGTGGGCGGGGAGCTCGATATTGTGGGACAAATCTAGAAACGTCAGACACACGTTCCGAAAAGAAAGTGCTAAGGTACGCTGGACATGACTGTTTATGCAACTTAAACATGAAGACACCTTGTTGAAAAGAAAGTGTTGCTTCAGAGGGAGCATGTTCAGTGACACGAGTTTTTGATCAGTTGAGAGATAGGGAGCCAGAAGTATTAATTTGGCAGCTCTCCGATGTAGGGAGTTTAGCCTCTTTAAATAAATTTCGCTTGAACCATCCCACACTGTTGATGCATACTCGATGTGAGATTTGATATGAGCGTTGTAGAATATTGTACGAGTGGCAACGTCAGTGATGAATTTAAGCTTAGATAGCATGTACAGATTCTTAGAGACACGTTTACAGACGGTGTTTATGTGGGACTGCCACTTCAGTTGATTGTTTATAATCACTCCCAGCAAATTATGCTGCGCGACCTGTTCTATGACGTTGTCATTGAGAGACAAGCTGAGAGAAAGCGGTTTAAGTTGATGGTTCTGGCGTGTAGCAATTACCATGTCTTTTGTTTTGACTGGATTAAGTGCCATAGCGTTGGTCCCACACCACTCAGAAACTTCTTGCAAACTCTTTGTAGCCGTGCATTAATGGTAACTAAGTCTTTAGCGGGTATGTGGAGAGTTGTGTCGTCGGCAAACATGTCGCACATTGTCTCTGGGCTGCTGAGATAAAGCGGCAAGTCATTAATAAATAAACAAAACAGCAGCGGCCCAAGGACAGAGCCCTGAGGCACTCCATGTTTGACAATGCCTGGTGACGAATAGGTACCGTTTAATAACACCCGTTGATGTCTGTTGCTTAGGTAAGACCGAAAAAAATGATGCGGTGCTGGAACCACAAATATATATTTAAAACCTTCTTTATCAGGATTTCGTGGTTAACTAGGTCAAAAGCTTTTTTAAAGTCCAGAAACACGGCTCATGTAATTTCCGATTTATTTAATGATGTCAGCCATGTATCTACTAGTCTTGTTAGCGCTGTATGGCAGGAATGTTTCGGACGGAAACCTGACTGAAAAACATGAAGTAGTCCTCTGTCCTCTAAATATTTGTACAACTGCTTGTGGATATACCTCTCGAGCGGCTTTGAAAGTGTTGACAAAGGTGAAATTGGCCTATAGTTGTTTACATCTTCCAGGTCTTTTGACTTTAGTAATGGCACTACCTTGGCTTGTTTGAATTCTTGCGGAAAAGTGTTGTGCTCAATGCACAAGTTGTAGATATAGGTAAGGGATTTCACAACGTAAGGGAGAGCGATTTTCAGAATCTTGGGACTGATTTGATCTGGCCCCGAGGACTTTTTGCTTTTCATTGACATGATTAGCTTACCAACCTCATATATAGCCAATATAGGAATTGAGAAGGGGGGTTTGCCAGCTGTCCTTTGTTTACAGAAGCTCAGCAAACTCTCGGGGCATGTATAGGCGTGGTGGTTTGTGCCCGAGGGGATTATGGAGTCGACAACAGAGAGAAAATGGTTGTTAAAGGTGTTAGCATTAAGATTGGCAGGGATTATTGGTGATTTCTTACTACTACCTCTGGTAACAAGGTTTACTGCACGCCAGAGGGAAGACGTATCTTTCGTCTCTTTGATCATACGATCACAAAGCGATTTCTTCGCCTGGAGAAGCAGTGTCTTTACCCGATTTCGCTGCTTTTTATATTCCTGGAAACGTTTTTGTTCTCTCAGCTCGTCTCGCAAAGACATGGCTTGAATAATATCTTGAGTTAGCCATGGGGACGGAGTTTGATTTTTGACTCTTTTCTTTCGCAGCGGGGCATGTTTTGTACCAAACAGACAAAGCTTTATCTGGGTCAGTTTCGTTATATACGGTTTGAAACTGAGTGTTGTGAAGATCAGCAAGAAAAGCTGTCTCATCAAAACGTTTGAAAGAGCGAAACGTTATAGTAGTGTGTCCATGTTTTTTCCGCACCGGAAGTTTTGATTACCACTCGCAGACAACGGGATAATGGTCACTAATACTGAGATCAGCGACACTAACATTAGACACGGATTGGGGACGGTTGGAGTAAATATGGTCTATGACTGTTGCTGTTGATTGGGTGATCCTAGTGGGAGAGGAGACTAGTTATTTCAAGCCTACTTGATTTGCCGTGCACTGCCATGCAGTATGAGGTTTTAATAAAATTATGTCGATATCATAATCGCCTAACAATAACACATCGTTGTCAGGCATACCGACGTTGTCGACGGCGTGCAGAAAGTTGTCATAACCATTCAAATGTGGCCGATGGATTTCGATACAAAAAGCCACCAAAAGCTGGTCGGGCCTTAGGGCATCAAATCTCCATCCAGACACACTCAACCTCAGCAGTTTCTAAGTCTACACGCCTGCGGACAAGATGCTGGACTGAAGTATGAACATAAACAGCAACGCTTGTCTGACCCGGTGTTCGGGCGTCGCGACGAAAGACAGAAAAATTTGGAATAGTAACTGCTTCATCGCTCATGTTGGAATTTAATTGTGTCTCACATAAACCAAACAGATGGAATGGTTCAGGCTTGTTTAGATATACACTCACATCTAACACTTTGTTAAATAAGTGATAGACGTTAAGATTTCCAATGCGCATATTGATACGCATGTCCTTGGACTGACCAACTGCCATTTTGTGCACTATATCTTTGATGAGTTCAGGTATATCAGTAAAGACACAATAATACAGTCACACGAGTTTCAAATATTAGACAGTCATTCCAAATAATACTAAGATAAATGAAATATAAAAACAAGTTCGGCATCTGTCGATCGTGACGCAGTCTCTCCTGTGCGATAGTTACAAAGCGGCAATGGCGAGTGACACTTGACAAAGCCGACTCCGGGTAATCCTGTATACTGTTGTTGACACTCAAGTTAAAGGGTAGTATCCGATTATTCCTGAGTAAATCACGCAGTAAGGCACTACCACTTGAACACAATGAACAGTTGCTAATTGAAACAACGACGCGTGATCACAATGCGCATAAGACAGCAACACAAGGGATGCTGAATACCATTAAAGGGTGCAGCGTGCGATGTTCACTGCCGTAGGCTGCACGCTTTAAAGGATAGTGTCACAAAAGACACAAGACAGCAATACCTCGGATGCTGAACAAAATTAATGGTGTAGCCTGCGATGTGAAGTATCGTAGGCTGAACACTTGAGATCGTACTGTCACAATAAAAACTTAGCAGAGCTTTGCCAATCAACCCAGAAGAGAAAATCACAGAAGTTGAGGCACACAGGCAATCACTGCTTTGGAATAAATCAAAAGCGAACGCAGAAGAACCGTATATAAAGAAGCACACATAACACTACGTAATCATGAACTGCCTCACACACCCAGAGTGAAATCTGTGAAGCACAACGGTGAATGATCACTGATCACACGGGCCTGAATTACCAGGAGAAAGAGAGGGAGAGAGGAATAATAGGAATACGCTCTAGTAAGAGACACAAGATTAATTCGTTTATAACTGGGTCATACAATTGTGTTGGACTGTGAATTTGGACCTTACGGCTTTGAGCCGTAAGGTACAAAATCACAGACCAACACAATTATTTCTTTTGGGGTTCAACGGCATGACAGCAGCAAAGACTACATCACAGCAGACAATTCCAGCAGAGTGTATATCTTGGTCACTCACAAAACACAAAGAGTAACGTAGAACTGTCTAATGCAACGTTCGTTTTTTTATTTTTTATTTTTTGCAGAGGTTGACTGCGCTCGCTGCCAGACATCTGATGCACACAGCATGGAGCGGCAATTAACTCATTCGAAACGTGCCGCCTCCGGATACGCAGCATAAGCCGCGTATCCGGAGGCGGCACGTTTCGAATGAGTTAAGCCTATGAATTGGTACTACCATCACCTTCAAAATAACAGAGGGTGGAGTGCACCCGAACCGTGCATCCTTCCGCCGACATACAGTCACCAACAAACTGCTCTTTCAACGATTTTTACCACGTGTCTAGGGTTGTACAATTGTTCGTTAGCTGCTTTAGCTAACCCGTTCAATGCCGATGAGATCTGAACAATACCCAAACGCTATTAGATGAGTCCTCATGAGCCCCCACAGTTGCAGGTGCTAATGAAGATCTATGCCTCTTGCTGACACCACTTTGAATCCATGTTTCTGGGAAATCTAGTTTTTTTGGGCCTAGAATTAACAAAGATTACACAAATATAGTCTGCGTCAGCTGGCAGTGAACTGCTTAATAAAGATAGTTTGCGACAGTGAAACTGTTCCTCGGGTTTTCTCAGAAACTTTACGCTGAAATGCGTCCTATGCCAAATATCAGTCCATCCTAAACATAGGTAATCGGGCAAGCGAGATATCATTTTATGAACACATGAAACGTATTTTGTATTGCTGTGACATTAGCTACATTACCTAAATTACAGACAATCAAAAAGATGTGTTATATATTACATACCTGATCCAGGCAAGCAAGGGGTTTGTTTGGATCAGGTATATCAGGTCAAGGGGTCTGGGGTCAAGGGGTCTCTGCCTGACTCAAAGGGTGGGGACCCCAGGGGACGAGTTGCGTTGGTGGTGCGGGTTGTGGGGAACTCTTACAGCGCCTCCCCCGGGATCCCTCTAGTCTAGGGCCTCTTGGCCTTTGTGAGGCACCCTCGTGTGTAATCCCTCCGGACTAGCATTGCATCCCTCTATCCCAAGACCGCCCGTGCGTGGTCCACGGCCACATCCTCTCCGAGGTGACCCCAAAAACTGGGCAGCACTACCCCCCAGGCTAAACACGGCGGATCTAGAGGAGAGAACCTCGAAAATAAATCATTGTCCTGCTGCCTTACAGGCCTGGCCGCTTGGCTGCGGAAAGGCTAAGGGAGGAAAACCCTGATATCAAAGCCCGCATGTCTCCGGGGAAGCTTTTTGAGCCAGGGACTAGGAAAGGACAGTCTGACATAAACCTACGACCCGAGGGCCTCGATGCCACCGTCCCAGCTTGCTAGGCCATGGCAGACGAACCAAGGGTTTAAAGGGTGGGGCCAGTTCTGCGCACACTGCACTCCACCAAAACGCTCCACCGCGCAGGCTTTAGGGAACGTCCACGGACCATGACACCGACCATTCCAAGTCCTGTAGCGATGGGCGAGGGGCAACACGGCAGGTGAAAGATGTCACTGAAAGCCGCAGTCTCAAACCTGCATGCAGGCTATTCAGGATATTGGTCGCCTGATGTTGACCTGGGGATGACAACGTCACTCGGCACACCCTGAACGACCAAGCAGCCTTCTCTAGGGACAGCACTGCTTGCTCCACACGGAGAGGGGCCTAGAAAAGGTGGCCTAACCAAACCTCGTCCCCTCGCAACCCCAGTTGGGTAGCCGCGGTCAACGGGCATCTTGTCATGCGGTCAGAAAACAAGAAAAAAAAATGTATCCACTCCCATGACGACCACGACCGGACTCAACGTAGCATGCTGGAAATCCGAACCATGCTCGACACAGCAGACAGCGGACGCCCTGAACGTCGTTCCGCCCTCATTGCTTATGAATTGCGGAGGTTAAACATCGACATCGCCGCGCTCAGCGAAGTACGCCTCCCGGACGAAGGCAACCTCCAAGAACTTGACGCTGGCTACACCCTCTACTGGTCAGGCAGGCCTGCATCAGAAAGACGGCTCTCAGGCGTGGGCTTCATGGTTAAGACCTCTATTGCGACTAAACTGGAAAACCTACCAACGGGTCACTCCGACCGCATCATGTCCATGCGCCTCCCACTGAGACACCAGCAATACGTCACCCTTCTCAGTGTGTACTCCCCAACCCTCCTGGCAGAGCCTGCAGAAAAGGACAAGTTCTACACTGACCTGCGCAGCCTCCTACAGAGCACCCCTGCAGACGACAAAGTCATCATCCTTGGCGACTTCAACGCCAGAGTGGGCCAGGACTCTGAAGCCTGGAAAGGAGTCCTCGGCAAGCATGGCGTTGGGAACTGCAATGACAATGGACGCCTACGGTTGAAGTTCTGTGCAGAGCAGCAGCTTGTCATCACCAACACTACTTTCCAGCAAAAGGACAGCCGAAAGACCACCTGGATGCATCCTCGCTTCAAGCACTGGCACCTTATCGACTATGTCCTAGTGCGTCAGAGGGACCGCAGTGATGTCCTCCTCACCAGAGTGATGCGCAGCGCAAAATGTCACACTGACCACCGCCTTGTCCGCTGCAAACTCAGGCTCCGCCTCAAGCTGAAACCCAAGAAAGGGGGCCCCTCCAAGAAAAAGCTTGATGTTGCCAGCGTTTAGCGTGACGATGTGAAAGCTGCCTTTCAGACAAATTTGCAGCGCATGCTCAACGACACAGCTGATCCAGCAGACTCCTCCCCTGTGAAACACTGTGGGAACAACTGAAAACTGCTATTGCAAAATCCTCTGCGGAAGTCTTGGGCTTTGCTAGAAAGAGCAACAAAGACTGGTTTGACGAAAACACCTTAGAGATCCAGGAACTTCTAGCAAAAAAAAAAAAAACAACAGCGGCCCACCAGGCTCGCCTAGCCCAGCCTTCCAGCCCTGTGAAGAAGTCTGCCTTCCACCTCATCTGCAGCAGTCTCCAGCGCAGGCTTAGAGAGCTCCAGAACGAGTGGTGGTCCAGACTCGCACAGAGGACCCAGCTTTGCGCTGACAACATTGACTACAGGGGCTTCTACGAAGCACTGAAAGCAGTGTATGGCCCCAGGCACCTGGTTCAAAGTCCCCTGTGAAGCGCTGATCAACAGGCACTCCTCACAGATAGTACGTCCACTTGAACCGCTGGTCGGAGTACTGTCAGGACCTCTTCAGCGCTGAGCGCATTGTTCAAGAAGCAGTCATTTTCCAAATCCCACACCTCCCAGTAAAGGTTGAATTGGACGAACCGCCCACCGCCGAAGAGACCCTTCACGCGTACCATCCACCAGCTCAAGAGTGGCAAAGCAGCAGGCATTGACGGAATTCCGTCCGAGATCTGGAAGCATGGAGGCCCAGCACTGCACAACAAGCTCCTCGACCTCTTTCTTTCTGCTGGGAGAAAGGAACACTACCAAAGGATCTCCGTGATGCAGTCATCACCACCCTGTACAAGAACAAAAGAGAGAAGTCTGCCTGCTCTAATTATCGTGGAATTACCCTGCTGTCCATTGCCGGGAAAATTTTCGCAAGGCTGCTCCTGAATCGGCTGGTACCTGCCATCGCTGAAGACCACCTCCCAGAAGGCCAGAGCCAACAGGAGTACCACCGACATGATCTTTGTGCTGAGACAGCTTCAGGAGAAGTGCCGCGAGCATAACAAAGGGCTGTACGTAACGATTGTCGACCTAACAAAAGCGTTTGACACTGTGAGCAGGCAGGGCATGTGGCAGATCCTGGAGCGACTTGGCTGTCCCCCAAAGTTCCTCAGCATGATCGTCCAGCTCCACGAAGACCAGCAAGGCCAGGTCAGACTCAACAGTGACTTCTCAGAACCATTCCCCATTCTCAACGGCGTGAAGCAGGCCTGTGTGCTGGCACTGACCTTCTTTACCATCTTCTTTAGCATGGTGTTGAAGCAGGCCACAGTGGACCTCGACGATGACGACGCAGTGTACATCAGGTATCGTCTCAATGGCAGCCTGTTCAACCTCAGACGACTACAGGCCCACACCAAAACCCTAGACCGACTGATTCGTGAGCTGCTCTTTGCTGATGACACTGCCCTAGTTGCACACAGAGAGAGAGAGAGCATTGCAGCGCATCACGTCCTGCTTCGCAGATGCTGCCCAAAACTTTGGACTTGAGGTCAGTCTGAAAAAGACAGACGTTCTTCATCAGCCCAGTACCCAAGGAACAGCATTGCCCTCCCCACATCACCATCGGCGAGTCCGAACTGAAGTCTGTACACCAATTTACCTACCTTGGCTACATCATCACGTCAGACGCCAAGCTGGACAAGGAGCTGGACAACAGGCTGGCAAAAGCGAACAGTGCTTTCGGGCGACCATTCAAGCGGGTGTGGCACAATCAACAGCTGAAAACGGGCACCAAGATCAGCGTGTACTGAACTGTCGTCTTCACCACCCTGCTGTATGGTTCCGAGTCCCTGGCCCTCTACCGCAGCCAACTACGCCTCCTCGAACACTTCCATCAGCGCTGCCTGCGTACCATCCTCGACATTCACTGGAGTGACTATGTCACCAACGTCGAGGTCCTTGAACAGGCGGAAACTGTGAGGATCGAGGCTTTGCTGCTGCGGACACAGCTTCGCTGGGAGGGGCACGTCTCCAGGATGGAGGATCATCGCCTACACAAGATCACCCTGTTGGGCGAGCTCGCCACTGGACAAAGAGACAGAGGGGCACCAAAGAAGAGATACAAAGACGGTCTCAAGAAGTTACTTAGTGCCTGCCAAATCGACCACCGCCAGTGGTCTTTGCTTGCTGCGAATCGGACCGCGACACCTGGCGCTCCACCATTTACAAGGCAGCCGTCTCCTTTGAGGACTCTCGCAGAGCTAGCCTCAAGGACAAGAGGCTCAGGAGAAAAAACAGAGTTGTCTAAACTCAGAACCCTGGCAAGACCTTCCCCTGCAGCCACTGTGGTCGAACCTGCCT
>BTPG01000002.1:112440937-112585937 GCA_036245525.1 Semisulcospira habei
TTTTTGTCATATTTACTTGAAATTTTGGATATAGCTAGTTTGGAGAAAGACATTGGATGAATTCGTTAGCCAGTTTTATACCCTTTCCACTTCTTCAGTAAATTTGTTTTCAGGAAAAAAAATTAATACAGTTTAAAAAAAACATGACTTCTGGAAAAAATCAGACAGTTCCGCTGACGTAAAAGAAGCAACTCCGTCACCACGCAGACATTGACGCAATACTCAAATTTAATATGACATAATTCTCTCTCTCTCTCTCTCTCTCTCTCTCTCTCTCTCTCTCTCTCTCTCTCTCTCTCTCTCTCTCTCTCTCTCTCTCTCTCTCTCTCTCTCTCTCTCTCTCTCTCTCTCTCACACACACACACACACACACACACACCCATGCCTGCTCCAAACTCCAAGAGGCATAGATCTTCAAGCGCATGAGGATCTTTGCCTCTTGGAGATGTTTGAAGCGCGCGTGCACGCACGCACTAACACGCTCACACATCGACGCGCTTTCAGAAGAGCATGCACACGTATTTAGTATATCATGTAGCTAGGTAAAGTCAACCTGATTTCACGCAAATTATAGCACCTTAAAATTATAGTTTTCTCACCGTTTTCTCAAGCCTTAAAGCGAAAGTGAAACTTGAATCACGTAAAACATAAAATTACGTAATAACAAAAAATACGTCATCAAAAATGACGTTTGACAAACCAATGACGCGCATGACAGAGCTCTCTGACACATTGGCAGACCTGCGAGGCTTTTACAATAGGAGATATTTCAACATAAAAATCAGGTCAAAGACACAAGGTAGAGACCCTTGACAGCGAAGACAGCTGTCACATAAAAGGAACTTTGTGGGAGATGGTTCACCCCATCTTGTTATACTGACGAGCAAAAGAAGTGAAAAATTTTTGGAATCATCAACACTAAATGGCGCATTTCTTTTGCTCGCCAGTATATGTATTTGTCATGTCAGGAGGAAGAGGAACTTAAGAGAGATTAATGTGTTGTAGCTGATGCCGTGGTTGTTACTGTCTTTGATGTAAGCTAGTATACTGGTCTGTACAAGAGCGGGTGGAGGAGGAGGGGGCGGGTTGGCAGCAAGTTTTGGAGTACATACATACATCCTTGACATTGTAATATAGAAGTGTGTGTGTGTGTGTGTGTGTGGGGGGGGGGGGGTACAACATGTCCTCGTAGTAGAAAAACGTCATCGGGCCCACGACAACCGCAGTGGGCCCGCGCACAGCCGTGCTCGGACCCACTTCTGCCGACGTGGGCCCGAGTACATTTGCTTAATGGGTAGTCCCTAAAATCTTGACGTGTCATTGGCTTTTTGTGTGTGTTTTTTCGTGATTGCGATTTTTTTTCAATCCTCGTGATGCATGAAGAAGGTTTCGTCGTGAAATGTGAAAGCCAAAATAAGATCTTTGTGATCCGTAAAAACGTCTTGCTTATTTCGTGAAAGTGATGTTGCCACTGTTGCCAGATACACGACCCCCCCACTCCCCTCCCCCCTTCCCCCTCCTCCGCCCCTCAATTTTTGGGCAACAGAAAAATGTTGTCCCAGTGCCAGACTAGGGCTAAGGTAAAAAAAAAAGTCTCAGTTGAGGCAAGACATCATCGACAACCAGTTGTATCGGCGAATTGTTACAATCAAAGCCCGTCATGAAACGGATCGCTTCAGTTTGGTCATTTTGTCCAACAATAATGTAAGCCATACTATAACGAGTTAAGCCTCTTCAAGTGTATGTCACCGCTTCCGTCCTATGTAATGGAGGCATAATCGATGTGGGATTTGACATGGGCATTGTAAAATAGTTTGCGAGCGTCGACATCAATAAGATATTTTAGCTTAGACAGCATAAAAACATTTCTGGACACAGTTGTACAGACAGCATTGATTTGAGATTGCCATTTCATCTGGTTATCAACAATAACTCCAAGTGGGCGATGTTCAGTTACTTGTGTAATGGTGTGGTCTTGGATTTGCAGGCTAAGCGAAAGTGGCTTGAGCTGATGCTTCTGACGGGTTGCTATCGTCATACATTCGGTTTTGGTGTGATTAAGGATCATTTGATTATTTTCACACCATTTGGAAATTTCGTCCAGTCCCTGTTGCAAACGACCATTTGAAGACTCAAGACACTTATCGGGGTGTGTGGATTGTTGTGTCATCGGCAAACAAATCACATGCAATTCTGTCATTCGTGAAATGTAGTGGCAGGTCATTGATAAATATGTAAAAGAGAAGAGGTCCCAGGACAGAGCCCTGGGGCACTCCTCTTGTTACTAAACCACTTGAAGAGTAAGATCCATTGCACGCGCTGCTGAGAGAGAGAGAGAGAGAGAGAGAGAGAGAGAGAGAGAGAGAGAGAGAGAGAGAGAGAGAGAGAGAGAGAGAGAGAGAGAGAGAGAGAGAGAGAGAGAGAGAGAGAGAGAGAGAGATGAAATGAAAATGAAATGAATCTTTATTTTCCAAGGATAAAAGAATAGGTGCGCAGACCTGTTTTCATTCTTGTCCTTGCTACACACTACAAAACAAAATAGCGTACATAAAATCACTCTCTTACTCACACACACACACGCGTGCCGGTATGCAATTGCCGCGTGCACATGTTTGTGCCAGATTAGCTTGTAGCCTATAGGCGCCAAGCCAAGCCTGCACAATCCTCCACACACACACACACACACACACACACACACACACACACACACACACACACACACACACACACACACACACACACACACACACACATACACCTATCATGTACACACACATTCTATCACTTAAAACTATACTAGAGCAAATACAAAAAGTATAAAGGATTTTGTACATAAAACCGCTATTGTTCTCATCATAAAAATCAACACGGCTCACTCCAACAAACATACAACACGCATACACACACACACACACACACACACACACAACACACACACACACACACACAAACACACACTGACACACACACGCGCGCGCGTGCGCGTGCGCAAACACGTAGGGATGCGCACGTGCACACACACACACATACACTCGCACACACACAGACAAACACACACACATATGCGATAGCGGCCTCCCCGCGCCAAAACCGCGCACAGCTAACTGCTATAGTCTGCAGTAAAAGTAATGTATAGTGATCCCGCAATCATCGCGCGCGCTATAGTTTCCTGTAGCACTGCTACGCGGCGCAAGCGTTTATGCTGTGTCTATCGACGGCATCCCCGTCTGGCCAGCCGAGTCCATGGGGTCATGGATATTACATAATGCGGCTTGCTGGAATGCCATCGGTATATTACACGCGTTCATAAATGTTACAAGAGAATGCAGACTATCCGTGAAATGCCGCACAAGGCATGGAGTGCTACATGTAAGAATAAAAATAAAAATAAAAGGAAAAATTAAGTTTTGCCTAGATGTTTCAGCAGCTTGGTCTTGTAAGTTTTAAGTGATGGCGCGGCTCTAACATCCGCAGGAATGGAGTTCCATAACTTTGCACCAGAATAGGACAATGACGACCTATAAATGTCCAGTCGAGGCATCGGTACCTCAAGATTGTTCCCTGGTGTTCGACTGGACCTCGTATGAGCAAAGTGGAACAAACTATTGAGATAGGCTGGTGTTTCTGAGAGGGTGATTTTGCGCATGAGCACTAACTTATTATATATACACTGTTTTTCAGGTGGAAAAATGTCTAACAGCTTGAACTTATTGTCAGTACTAATGACTTCTGAGGGTCTGTCAACAATGAGTTTAATGGTTCTTCTGTGGAGCGAGTTCAGACTTTTTAAATTAGCATCGCTACTACTGTCCCAAATAGATGAGGTATAATCCAAATGTGACTGAATATGGGCATAGTAGAAGAGTTTCCTTGTTGGCTCATCAGCGACATGTCTCAATTTCGACAGGAGGAATACATTTTTAGATACAATTTTACACAGTTTAGTAATGTGGTCTTGCCAGCACAACTTGTCGTCTAAGTTGATTCCAAGCACGCGTTGTTCCCTGACTTGCTCCACAGGCTGGCCGTTAAGTGTTAGTTAAAGGGGAGGGGGGTTCAACTGATGCTTTTGTCGTGTGGTAATCAGCATGCATTTGGTTTTAGTGGGATTAGGTATCATGGCGTTATTTCTGCACCATTCAGACACCTCATTTAAACTGTCCTGGAGAATCTTCACCATACATGTTACGTCTGATGAAACGTCCAGTGTTCCATCCGCTGCAAAAAGACTGCAAGTTACACTGGAGTCAGATATATGTAATGGAAGGTCGTTTATGAAGACAGAGAACAATAATGGACCAAGAATCGAACCCTGTGGTATACCGTGCTCTATCACCCCCTCAGGTGAGTTTTTACCATTCACGTAGACATACTGCATACGCCCATGCAGATATGACGTAAGGAAGGCAAGTGTGTCTGCGCTTAGTTGATAGACATTAAGTTTTTGAACTAAAGTTTTATGATTGACAAGGTCAAATGCTTTTGAAAGGTCCAAAAATACTGCTCCAGTTATTTGACTGCTATTCATGGCAGTAAGCCATCTGTCAACTAGGTGTACCAATGCTGTGTGACAGGAGTGTTTCCGCCGAAAGCAAGATTGTAATGGATGTATGAGTTTGTGTTTTTCTATAAAATGTTGCAACTGTGTGTAAATGTGTCTTTCTATCGGTTTCGACAGTGTAGACAGTAGCGAAATGGGCCTGAACTTGTTAGGGTCGGCAAGGTCTTTCGTTTTAGGTAGTGGGATCACTTTGGCTGTTTTTAGAGAAGGTGAAAATATCCCCTGCTTTATGCAAAGGTTGTATATATATGTCAAGGTATCTACAATATACGGTAGGGCCATTTACAGAACTGAGCTACTAATACCATCATGGCCAGAAGTACGTTTGTTCTTCAAGTAGGAGATGGATTTCCCACGTCGTATATCGCTAACAGGGGAATGCTGAAAGATGTATCAGGGTCCAGCCGTTCTGCACAAAACGTCTTTAGCTTTTCTGACACAGCTGAAGACTGACCAGAATATGTATTTTTAGCAACGTACTGGCAGCCGAGAGGAAATGCTGATTCAAGGTATCAGCTGATAACTGTGTACATTGTGCGGTATTTTGGGACCTCGTAAAAGCATTGATCGCTCGCCACAGAGATACGAATCTTTCTTTCCGTTCATAAGACGGTAGAGAGAGAGAGAGAGAGAGAGAGAGAGAGAGAGAGAGAGAGAGAGAGAGAGAGAGAGAGAGAGAGAGAGAGAGAGAGAGAGAGAGAGAGAGAGAGAGAGAGAGAGAGAGAGAGAGAGAGAGAGAGAGAGAGAGAGAATCAATGAATCTTTATTTTACAACGGTGAAGATATTAACACAGTCAGTGACTGTAATTTTTCGTACCAGCCGAGAGAGAGAGAGAGAGAGAGAGAGAGAGAGAGAGAGAGAGAGAGAGAGAGAGAGAGAGAGAGAGAGAGAGAGAGAGAGAGAGAGAGAGAGAGAGAGAGAGAGAGAGAGAGAGAGAGAGAGAGAGAGTTCCAATAGAGGTCATGGCTTCTCGTGCAGTCGAAGCGAAATAATCACCTTTTTGGTGGGGATAAATATTCACTAAACAAAACTAAAAAAGGCAAAACCGCGGAGGAAGCAATTACGGCGTGAATTTTGAAAGAAAATATTGTGGGTTTCCTTTTTCTTCACAATTTATTTTAGGTCCATTGTCTTCACTTCACTTTCAATTCCTTTCGCCTAGGGAGTAGGGCACAGAATCCATCCGCTCCCTTTCAAACCTATCACCGTTTTCATAGCTGCAGCACTAAAAATACACTCTATATTTTAAAGAACGCCAGTAAAAAAAAGAAGAAAAACAAAATCACCCGCTTGGCCTCTTTTTTCAATGAACTGCGTAACATCTTCCAAAGTCAAATGTGATTCAGTGTTTAACTTTGACGTGGCCCAGCACAATAGCACTCTTTGCATGAGCTACTAACTATATCCCTTGTGGTGTAATATCTTGTCAGCACTCTTCAGGCCTTACTGACACAACACACAAGACGGCTCGCCCATGTCAGTTCAAGGATGGTCCCAGACTAGCTTGGCGCCTCCAGGCGCCAAGTTAATCTGGCACCACCCTTGAACTACCATTGGCTATCCACATTCTGCAACCGACACTTACTGGCGGCTGGATTTCACCGACTCATTCAGTCACGACTCAATACAATAAGATACAATATACCATGATAGGTCAAGGGTGGTGCCAGAATGGCTTGGCGCCTCATTTGTTTTTGTCTAGAAGTACCCAACGGCCACATTCCTTCTGCCAATGAAGATAAGTAGCGGCTAATCTCTCTGTTTGTTTGTTTGTCTATTTTGACAAAGGGTATTTACCCGAAATATTAATAAATTGTGTTGTACCCGTCTTTTCTAAGCGTGTTTCTTTCTCCGTTGGGTACTTCTTTGCATATTACACGCTTGGCAGTCACCTTTTTGGTCTGGATTGTTTTTGTCTGATGACGAGAAACTTGGCCATTGGTCTACAAGAGTTGAAATTCGGGGCTGCAGCCTTTTAGTCGTGATGTCAATACTAGCAAATTAAGATTCGTCAGAGGAAAATGTAAACTGTCGGGGAATGTCAGGTTCTCAGTGCATGTTTACGTTCCCTTTCCATATCTTCCTCAATATTATGAAACTAGAGCTATCCTCCGCCCGTCATAAATTGGAACCTCCCCAACAGGGTGCCACTGGTTATGATGCACAAGTTATTGCATTTTCCCCGTCAAGGGGGCACGGGTTGGGGCGCAAGAGTGTATTCTATATACTAGCCCGGGTGAAGAAAAGCAAGGAAGGCGCACATAGGATCTACCAAAATATCAACCCGTTCACTGTCGAGAAAAGCTGAACACCACCGAACTGCAAGAGGTATAGACCCTCATGAGCCCCAGCAGTTGCGGGGGCTCATGAGGATCTATGCCTTTTGGTGAGACGATTTTGTTTACATTTTCATTGGACGGCTAATCTCTTTTTCTTCTGAATTAACTAAGGATTCAGAAACACAACCCGCGTTCAGTGGCAGTGAACAGGCTCATAATCATTAAAAAAAAAAATGTCCGGTAACTTACGAGTAACCAAATGTCCTCAGACCGACGACGGCCGCGGTGGGCCCGCGCACGGCTGTGCGCGGGCCCACTGCGACCTTCGTCGGACCGTGGACCGTTTGCTGCTGGGGCTGGTGCTTTCATTTTTAACCGCCGTGAGATGGCCTTGGTTGCCTGCTCGGCGTTAAACCCAAATAACTAACTAACTAGCTTTCATTTTAAACGCCAACCGGGAAATACATCGATCAATCGCTACTGTGTCATAGTGCACAGTTTCTGATTAGCGGCTTGGCGCCTGGATTTCACTGACTCATTTAGTCACGACTCATTACAATAAGCTATGATGAACCATGATAGGTCAAGGGTGGTGCCGGAATTGTTTTGGCGACAGAAGGCGTGATGCCTTTTTCTTTTTCTGTGTTTTATTATTCATTAATTTATTATTTAGCTTAGCGCTTCAAGACATGAAGCTTTTTAATTTTTGTTTATTTATTAATTTATTATTTATTTATTTATTTATTTATTTATTTATTTATTTATTTATTTATTTATTTATTTATTTATTAGTATTTATTTATTTATTATTATTTACATTTATTTCTTTATTTCTTTCTTTGTTTATTTTCTTTTTTGTGTACACACCTTTTGACCTATTATAGTCGATCCGTTTTCTGAACTGTGAGCTACTGGGTTTAATTTTAGCAACTACATACATTTGACAAAAACAACACTTGTTTGACAGGCAAGCATTACGGCGCGGTAGGCCGGGTTCTATATGCACCGTAATGCTAATGGAACGTACGCAGTAAGCAAATGATCAAGGTCCATTTGCGTACTGGGTAGTTCTAAGTTGTTGCGGTAGTTTTCAACCCTTTAACTCCCAGAACTAAATGACTCCCATTCGATAGAATGAAATTCATTTAGTTCAGGGCGTCAAGAGTTAACACTAACGATAGAGGACTAAACAAAATGAGGATTTCATCCCAAAGTCTACTGTATTGTTTGGAGCTCACATGCGTTAATCTTTTAGGAACATTCAGTGTTGTTTATATTTTTAGGCTTATTATGCTGATGCATTTCCCTCCTCTCTAAGCCAACCTCTGATCAACACACACGTCGGCGCTAACAAATAAAGACGGACACACTGCGCTTCCCGCCATTAGTACGCTCTGTGGGCTCGTGTAGCGACAGGAATCCATTTCCTTCAGGCTACTCTAACCCACCCTCTGATCCACACACACTGGCACACAGAAATAAAGACGGAACGGACACACGGTGATTCCCGCCATTCGTGAGCTCTGTGGTCTGGCGTTGCGTATATATTTTGAAGAATAATAATAGCACGAGCAGCGAAATGACGTCACTTCAAGCTTCACGTCATGGCATCATTAGTCCCACGACGCCGTGTTCATAGTGATGACTCGATGTTATACGTCACTCATCTCAGTACCAACATTTGACGTATTGGCAATTTTCTTGTTGATTTTCTTAGCTAGGGCCTACAGGTCAGAATTTGACCTAATCCTATCAAAGATCCGGGACAAACAGCAGGCGTATGCAAACACTGTTTATGAAAAATCATGCGGGTATTAATGAGAAGATAGTTGTTTTTTTCGTAAAAGAAAAATTAAAGTTCTGTTAGCTGTTTTGAAAATGACTCCGAAAAAGTGGTGCAGAAAATTGTCTGATTTTCACACATACAGGTCACAATTGACCTAATCGTACCCGACAGCCGAGACAAACTGTAGGCTTATGTAAATACCGTATACGAAAAATCATGCGATTATTAATGAGAAGATTGTTGGGGTTTTTTTTCGTAAAAAAGATTTAATTGTTTTAAGATTGATCTCTAATAATTTTTAAAAATTAATCCCAAAGACGTGAAAATATTTAATTATCACTCAAAATGTTCTAGAGGTACAATGCTGGTTAACGAACTCGTTCAATATCTCCCTTTTACATGCAAAATATCTAGTAAAAATAAGAAAAATTACGGACCCCAGTGTGGATCAACGTTTTTGGGTGAAACGACCATTTTCTCGCCAATGATCATAATCAAATAATAATAATAATAAAACGCCTCGAGATTATTCTTTTCGCGCGCGCGCGCGCACACACACACACACACACACACACACACACACACACACACACACACTCGCGCGCGCGCGCTTTGGCGCCAAAAGGACGTTCTTTAGCAAGGTTTGAGCAGCTAGACGTGACGTCATTTTTATTTTGTTACTTTTTTGCCAGAATTTCTGCCTCGCACGCTTAAAACGTCATGTGCATGCTCCGGAATGCGCTCCGACCAGCCCCGTTTCGGTCTACCGTATTTTCAATACGGTAGACAAAAACAAGCAATAAAAAGCATTTAGTCAACCAGGAAACTGGCCGGCTTTAACGCCTGTAAACAACCCACTCAGACAAGGCTGTTACTTTGGTCAGGTCCACTTTAGCGATACTAGAAACAATGTTTGTCCAACCCAACTAAGCAAAGGGTCCTCGGACGCCCGTCGGCCATAGCTGGCCACAGTTAGCTCACTCACCGCAAACTCTTTACCCCCACAGGCAGTTATTGGACGGGAAGTTACTCGACTAGAACCTGTCCGCCAGTCAGTGTCTTCTAACCGCAAGAGACGTAGATTCTCAAGAGGTTAGCAGCTCTTACTGCAATCGCAGGGGTCCATGAAAATATACTGAGGAGCAAATGAAATGCGACATTTTTGCAAAGATCAGAAACTTTAAAGGGTTTCCAATGATTCCCAAAATGTCGCATTTCTTTTGCTCCTCAATATATATGCCTCTTCGTGTAAAGTAACAGCTCCATTTTGAAATCCGGTTTTAACCTGTTCACCGCCAGGGCCCCGTCAACACCATCCAGATGCAAGAGGCATTGATCCTCATGGGCCCCCGCAGGCGCGGGGGCTCATGAGGATCTATGCCTCTTGCTTGCCTCACTCAGCTCCGTGTTTTTCAACATCGGGCGTTGAGATCGTGACTGTTTCAAAGGTGTACCTTAGGTCCACTAGCATGGAATCAGTCACGCCTACGACTAGTTGAAGAGACACACTCCTTGATCAACTTCACTTTGCTTAAGCGGTTGAAAACTAAAACGCCAGGATAAATTAACAAAGTGGGTCACCACAATCACCGCAACCCACACACGTACTAATGGCAACCTATTTTCATCTGGTTGACAGTAAACGTACGTGTACCAGTATAGGCTTTCAGCCTTACAGCACTTTGTCACGTAAACCGTGGCGTGCCGAATATAAAGCGACGAAGATTGACGGCTGATTTGGAAAATTGGTCAAGGAAGACTAACTCTTTGAGAAGAATGAGTGACTACATGAGCGCAAAGCGCATCAGGCACGAATGTAGAGCTATCATTGGTTGGTGTTTCCCAGGCGACCAGGACCCATTCGCTACCAGTGTGTTTCTGCAATCTTCATTAGCTCAACGCCAAAGATTCCTAGCCGTCCCAGGAACATGGATTCAAAGTGATATCAGCAAGAGGTATAGATCCTCCTGAGCCCTCCCCCCCCTCCCCCGCAATTGCGGGGGCTCATGAGGATCTATGTCTTTTGCATCTGGATCCCGGGCACCTGTTCTCGGCAGTCAAGAGACGAAAAAAATGTTCAGTAGACGGGAAAGTTTTTAGAAGTTTCTGGCTCATCTCTTCAGTGTTGAGAGACGACGCTAGCTAGCCAACCCAGAAGCGGAAAGTCTCAAATAATAATAATGCATTTCGCAACTTCCGATGCCTGAATGCGTAAAATAATAATAATACATAGTATTTATATGGAGCATTTCTCATATTTATAATATAACTCAATGCGCAGGACATAGCCGCGAACTGAACCCAACAAGCACGCTCACGTGAATCACGCGCATTCCCTCACACACTGTACATAAACACAGAACATTCACGTGGTGCAAAAGGCAAGCTCAAGCGAGCTACTAAAATTTTTGGAAATTTAAATTGTTTTTTTATATTTTTGAAATTTGATTAAGTGGACTGAAATTAATACCAAATTCGTGGGGGAAGAAAGAGCCGGAGTACCGGGAGAAAGAACCCCCGACGGTCCGCCCGAATTAATGGTGACACTTACTAGAGGAAAAAAGTCCGACGCCGGAACCGGATACCGAATCTCGCACCTCTTGCATTGGTGGCAGGCGCTTTTACCGCTGCTCCACGGACCGCCCCGAGGGAGATTGATCGGCCATAAGTTCAATAATCCAGGCAGACTGGCTAGGCATTCTGGATTAAATGATAGCCAGTTGGATCTAGCTTGACATACAACTTCCTTGTGAAGGCAAAACACATCTGAGTGAAAAGCAAAATTTTATATTACAGGGCAGACACAAATTCAAAGGTCATGTAGCGCCAAGTTTAAACCTAGCACTACCAGTGAACAACCAAGCCGTCGATTGTCAGTCTTCCTCTGTGGTGTCACGGGCGAATGAGTGCAGAAAGGTGAAATCAATGGCTAATCGATAAAGGGGTAATCACGAACAAGCCGTGTCACTTGGTGGACATAGGAGAAAGGATTTAACAAGCACCACCTTTACAGCACATAATTACTTTCGCAATGGTGTCAGTAAAAAGATTCCTTGCCCTGTGAAGGCAAAAGACAGTAAGTACATTGTTTTGTGAAAAGCGAGATTTTCATTGTATGAGAATGATAATCTCGCTTTACACAAGAATGAGCTTGCTGTCTTTTGCTTTTACGGGAAGGTCTGCAGCACAGAGACGATTTCACCCAGATGAGCGCACGGAAGCGAGAGACTTCAAGTATTTCACTGATGAGGAACAATTTAAAAATCTGCCTGCAATCGTTTATCCCGGTCACCGCCAGTGGACGCAGACTGTTTAAGTCAACGGCAAAGACCCCCTGTCGTTAACGGAACATGGATACAAGGTGGCATCAGCAAGAGGCATAGATCCTCATGAGCCCCGCAACTGCGGGGGCTCATCGGAGGATCTATGTCTCTTGCATTTGGATTATGTTCCCATTTTATCGGTAGTGAAGGGGTTTACAATATTGGTAGTCGCATGCGCAAGAAGGTTAACTTTAAAAAAAAAAAATGGCGTGCACTTGACACCTACACTATCGGCGGAACTCGGTCACGTTTAAAAACAGAGGCCATTTCAACACAGAATAAGTCTATTCAAGTAGCACGAATATTAAAGCAACCAGCATGAAGCAAAGAACAGCACGAACCTTCGTATTTGAGGGGCCCACGCAATTCTGTGCCTCGTACAATTCAGCGGTGTTTGCAGTCATATGTACAATTAAGCGGTGTTCGCCCTCCGATGACATGGATTAAGCTTAATTCCCATTTCAAGCAGTACAGAGAAGTCACCGGGGACGAGCAGGTAATGGCGGTTCAACGATGCGCAATTTCAGTCTACTTTGGCACGATGATACAACGGTGAAAACATCTCTATAAGGGTAAGGGAAGAAGTACAAACTTCAGCCTGGATGGTTGCAAGTATTTTTTTTAATTATTATTTTGGTGGGGGTAGGGGCGGGGTGGGGGGGGGGGGGGTTGGGGGTGGTGTGTGTGTGTTAAACCGACGCCCAGTGGTCCAAGGAACATGGATGCAGAGTGGTGTCAGCGAGAGGCTTAGACCATCATGTGCCCTCGCAACTGCGAAGACTCATGATGATCTATGCCTCTTGCAGTTGAGTTTTAATGCATAGCATTTATATGGCGCATTTCTCATATTTATAATATAACTCAATGCGCAGAATGTAGCCGCGAACTGAACCCAACAAGCACGCTCACGTGAATCACACGCATTCACTCGCACACTGTACGTAAACACAGAAGATTCACGTGGTGCTAAGGGCAAGCTCAAGCGAGCTACTGAAGGTATTTGGAAATCGTTTTGTATTTGAAATGTTATTAAGTTGGCTGAAACTGATACCAAAGTTTTGCTCGTTGTGTTCGGCGGTGAAGAGATTTCGAAGACTCAGAAAGTCCCTCCCACGCTGTCATTACTGCTAGTACGTAGATGGATGTACCAAGTGATTGAATCATTGACAGTGACGTCAACGCCAAAGTGCAAGATTATATATATATAAAATATATATATATAAATTTCTTTCAATTCTGAAAATGCTCTCTTGGAGCTAATCTGATCATGAGTGCATTTTTGGCTTTGGGCGACGCCTTTGTTAAAAGTAAAGAATATATATATATATATATATATATATATATATATATATATATATATATATATATATATATATATATATATATATATATATATATATATATATATATATATATATATATATATATATATTCTTTGCTTTTAACAAAGGCGTCGCCAAAATCCTTTGATAAAAGTAAAGAATAATTGCACCACAAAATTGCCAAGATGTTGCCTTTTCAAAATTAGTCTGTCTTCTTCCACTGCAACACCTCATAAGCGTTAGGGGTGCAATCCGCGATGTACTAGTGGTGCTACCAGAAAATTCTGGAGGCGGTTTCTAGTACATGCGTTGTGTTTGCAACTTTCGGGTTAGTCTCCGATCACTCTGTGCAAGTGGGACACAAAACTGGATTTAACATAACGTTTCGGGTTACGCCGTATGCCTACCTGAAGAGCCCCTCTGGGGCGAAACCAGTCGTAGGCGGCAAAAACCTAAATCTACTCAGCAGGTCCAATATCTGTTTGGGAATATTTACTAGCATCCCCCCTCGGGGGGAGGACTGGATATTCTCCAGCGGATTGCGGGAGGCCTGGGGGTAGTCCCTACTGCTTTATGTAGTATGTGTTCAGTTGTATGCTCAAAATGATAAGTCTATCATTTCTTCTCTCCCACTCCCCTCTCTTTTTAGATCTAGCGAGCGATGCAGTCACAAAAAGGGCAGCTGATGTCCTGGTGCCACAATGCAAGCTTACCAGCCTGGAATTCCATGGCATTAGCACAGCAAGAGCATTCTCATTTAGTTTATCCTCCCTTGTTGTTCACTAAATGAATAAAGTGCTTTGCCCTTGTCTTTCTGCAGCTTTTGTTTTAATATACATATAAAAATAGAATAATATATGTGTTTTGTTTTTAATAAATAAAAAGGAGTAGTGCTTATGTTAACTCATTACATCCTGAGACTAATTTTTTTTTAATTTTTTTTACTTTTTTTTTTTTACACAATTTGTTTATTGTCCTATGAAGGCCACATTACAGATCACAAGATAGATCAACCAGTTTAGTTCAAGGGTGGTGCCAGAATAGCTTGGCGTCTCAGGCGCCAATCTATTCTGGCACCACCCTTGAACTATCATAGTCAATTTTATTTCATGCAATAGTGTATCAGGATGAATAGGGTTAAGAGTAAGGTAAGAGTTAGGAAGCAAAATAGTATTAGTAAGGGAGAGAACTGTGCATCACAAATGCCCAGTTTTCTCCCTTGCTAGTGCTTGTATTACCTACCATCCTGTACCTCAATCTCTTTTCACGCAATTTGCTTGCATACATGTTACACGCTCGGCTGTCATTCTGTTTCTTCTACGTGTCTTTTACGGTTCTAGGTGGTCAGGGTACAAAATCATTAACCAGCACACACATGTCCTCAAATTATACGCATAGTTGGTAATTGAAAAGATCGTCTACTGTCCATCAAAAGAAACGCGAAATCAGTGGAATCATCGGAAACATTTAATCCTTTGGCTGTCGTAGCGGTTTTTGTCGCGGTGATTCATGTACGGAAACAATTACTCCTTTGGTTGTCGGGAGTCCTTTTTCTAATGATGATTCCTGTAATCCGTTGGCTGTCGGTAGCGGTTTTTGTCGCAATGATTCCTGTAGGAATCATCGCGACAAATCCCACTACCGACAGCCAAAGGGTTATGTGTTTCCGATGATTTCAATGATGTCGCATTGCTTGTGTTTGTCAGTATACATAGGTTAGAAAACATAACCTTTTGGTAGTTATGTTGGGCAGCCAGGTGACACGATTCTGATTTGCCTCAGCCTTCTCTTCTCCTTTTCCACGACCCATTGTCGCATTGCCACCACGGCACTACAGTGACACAGTGGCACCTGTCACAAAGGTCGTGGAGACTCCCCCGGAATCTGAATTCTCCATGTGCTTTGCAACAGTTGTCTGGACAGATCCGACGTGGTGAGAAACATTTTGAAAGTATTTCCAGGAACAGAGCCAAGTGCATCACACAATCGATCGCTTCAGGAGCAGAGGTATAGCGAAAGGCAGCGGGCGGCGTTGGGCAGACTTGAAAGGACACGAGAAATGCGCAGTAAATCAGACCATTACTGGCCCGATATGGGAAGGAACTCTAGGAAGACTTCTGACGGGTGGGTGAACCTTACCGAGCGCAGAGATCCCAGAACTGAGCTGAACTGGAATTAACCCGTTCAATGCCGATCCAACTGCAAGAGACATAGATCCTCATGAGCCCCCGCGACTGCGGGGGCTCATGAGGATCTATGACTCTTGCTGAGACCAATTTGTATCCATGTTTCTTGGACGGTATTCGCTTTTTGGTAGTTGGATGAACCAAGATTTCAGAAACAAACATGCACGTACAGCATAAGTACAATGGCAGGGAACCGATTATAGCCGAATCCACTAGAGCTATCTATTCAACCGAACATTTTGGTCATAATTCAGCTATTCACTCTGATACTCAAAACATTCAGTTCAGTTTAGTCAAGGTGGGATCTCTGCGCTGGGAAAATCACATACGCGCTCCACCCCACCCATCAGAAGTCCTCCCAGAGATCCTTTCGAGACTGCCAATATTGGTTTGGTTTACTGTGGATCAGTCTGCCCATCGCCCGCTGCCGTTCTCCACACCTCTGCTCTGAATGTGATCGACTGTGTGGTGCCCTTGGCTCTGTTCCTGCAGATGCTTTCACAGGTTTCTCACCACGTCTGATCTGCCCATCCGTAGCCCGTGTGTGACCTCTGCCTAACCAGTGAGGGTGTCCGCTCGATCAGTGCCCTGTACTCCAGCATGTCCTCGGCACTAAAACACACAAGTCTTCGGAGTTGCAATTAGGCCATCCCCGGTAGCAAAACGTCTCAGCGGCCTTCGTGGGCCCGAAGACGTTTGTTTACTGGGATTGCACAGTGTCAATCCGGGAAAATGTCCACCAGATTGTGACACATGTTCCATCATCACAAAGCTCGCTACAGTGGCCAACCATTCTGCGGGGGCACAGTCGGAGAGATCGGCTATAAATGAAGTATAATGAAGTAGACACACGATCATTCGTACGAACGTGCGTCCACTTGACTTTCTCATCACAGCGTGCAAAAACAAATGTCTCATTCGTCCTGTCTGTTTGCTGCCGCCACGGCATCAACCCCTTCGCTGCCAGTGATCACGGAGTTCGCGTCTAAAACCACTGCACGATCATCGACATTCGCGTGAAGAACGCAAGCTAAACAAGACAAAAACAGACATAAGTACATAGGACCAACAAGAGACATCAATCCTCAACTGCGACTAAACACGATCGAGTTAACCCATCACAGCCGAGAAAACTCGAACACGATCCAACTGCAAGCGGCATAGATCCTTGCGAGACCCCCCAGTTGCGGGGGCTCATGAAGATCTATGCCGTTTAGCAAAACCACATTGTATCCATGTTCCTTGGATTGCCTGGGGACCTTTGTCGTTGAATAAACAAAGATTTCAAAAGAACAGCCTGCGTGCACTGGTACTGAATCATTAACTCATTCTGCCCGCAACACACCACAGCACGATATGGCTCCACCGAGAAAATTCAAGGGTGGTGGCAGAATAGCCTATAGGCGCCAAGCTATTCTGCCACCACCCTTGAACTATCTTGGTCGATCTGTCTCCTTAATTGTAATGCAGTCCTCAGAGGATAACTCCAAAATGTGGGTATTTCTTACCTCGGACACAACGAGTTAAATGCACACACACACAAAAGAATTCACCCAATTAATCGCCGCTTAAAAAAACTAATTCGTCAAAAATATCAAGAACACTTTACGGAGGCAGACGAATTGCTTTGCGTCTGTCAGAACCAAGACATGAGTCTAGCGCGCGGAAAATAAAACAAGAAAGTAAATGAAACTGCCTGAAAAAAAAAAAACAACAGCAAATAAACAACGATTGGGGAACGTTGCGACCTTTAAAGTTAACAAACCAATTAAAACTTCAGATGAAAAGCCATTTAAAGTGTTAGATGAAAATGTATACTGGCGAGCAAACGAAATGCGACACTAAAGTGCTACCGATGATTAAAAAAAATGTCGCATTTCGTTTGCTCGTTAGCCTACTGAATAATAACAGACCAGTTGAAAAGACGGACAAAGATTGCGTTCAAGCAGCATGAGGACTCAAATCACGATGGAATCCCGGACTGATGTGCACCATGCTATATATGCAGATCTATCAGTTTGGACTCCTAGTCCTTCGATGAAACTGTGTAAATGTCGGTCCATTTCGAAAGAGGTGAAGATGAAGACGATACATCTTCAAGAGGCATAGACCCTCATAAGCCCCCGCAGTCCATGTCTCTTGCAGATGTATCGTCTTCATCTTTTCTCGGCAATAAAGGGGTTAATACTATGGCAATAATAAATATCAATTGCTGTCCGAGTTTATGAACAACTATGGAAATGAAGTGGCAATAAAAGCCAAAGCAGATAATCCAACTTTCGTTTAACGATTTTTTGGTTTAATATTATATTCTCATCGTACCGTTAACCCATTCAGCCCAACGGCCGCATTTCCCAAATTTTGGTGGGGGTCATCTAATGACTATGCACTAATTGCAGGAGATGGATCGACCATGATAATTCAAGGGCAGTGACAGATTAGCTTGGCGCCGATAGGCGCCAAGCTAATCTGGCACTACCATTGAATTATCATGGTCGATCTATCTCCTGCTGTAGTGCGTCCGGGCTGAATGGGTTAATATATTCTCATCGAACCATTAATAATCATAGCACACCAATCATCATTCCAAAAGGGCACAACACTGAATGACGAACATAACGCGTTAACGAGAATAATTGAAAACACCCTAGCGTATCCTTTGCAAAGTGCAAAGCAGTATATCACAAACATAGCTTGTTTGGGTAGCTATTGGAACTGTTTTATGATCACATGAACAGGGTGACCCCTTCACCGCCACTGAACAGATGAAGTCTATAACCTGCAACGCCTAGTTTGAATGATTCCACGCTTTGAAGAATCCCCCATTATACGGCATATAAACTTCTGATGTATAAATTACCCAGGGGATCGGGAGGACCAGTGTGTGTGTGTGTGTGTGTGTGTGTGTATGTGTGTATGTGTGTGTGTGTGTGTGAGAGAGAGAGAGAGAGAGAGAGAGAGAGAGAGAGAGAGAGAGAGAGAGAGAGAGAGAGAGAGAGAGAGAGAGAGAGAGAGAGAGAGAGAGAGAGAGAGAGAGAGAGAGAGAGAGAGAGAGAGAGAGAGAATCAATGAATCAATGAATCAATGAATCAATGAAACTTTATTTTACAACGGTTTAGGCATTGACATCGTCATCGACACAGCCATTTTACAAACCTGCCGTTGCTAACAACTACAAGACTAACTACAAATATACATACATATAAGTAAACATAATACTTGCAAAGCGATGACAACACTATTCACATAGACAGACATACTCATAGACTCACAGACACCCCCCACCCCACCCACCCCCCTTCACACATAGACAGAGCTAAGTAGTCCAAATGATAATTGAAAAGGATAACAGACTTAATTGGGAATAAATTGGACCCAGCATAAAAAGAAACATATAATACAAGTGGTTGAGTCATCCCTACGAGTGATCCACAAAATATTTGAAGAGACCCTTTTTAAAACAGGCTAGCGAGGAGGCGGATTTTACATGGTCTGGAAGGGCATTCCAGATAAGTGCCCCTGAGAAGGATAAGCTAGTTTTATATATATATATATATATATATATATATATATATATATATATATATATATATATATATATATATATATATATATATATATATATATATATATATATATATATATATAGAGAGAGAGAGAGAGAGAGAGAGAGTATGTTACGTTTGTGGTTATGTTATTCTTTTTAGGGCATGTGTGTGTTAATCATAGGAGAGATCCGATGTTCAGTTGAGTTATTTTAGATCCGAGTCACGTACCGTTTTAGTATGATTTGTTTTCTTTTGCATGGAGATATGCGATCGATTTTTGTTGTGTAGCTAGAACGTTGTATACATTGTTGCAAAGTCCTACCTATATTTATCTGGAAGTTTCTTGAAAAGGCGCGGTCGTTCTAGTGACCTTTATAATGTGACGCCAAAGTTGTGTAGTACACATGTTGGCTACATTTCGCAACATTTATGGAATGCGGTTAGATGTAGTGGAAGGCTGTAGATAGATCCAGATTGCTCTTTTTATTGGATATTAATGAGTTTTGATCACGTTTTCTTTTCTTATTGGTTGAGTTGTGTAAGTTGCGGGATTGTTCTGGAAATCTGTAATAGTATAAAAGAGGGTGTTACGAAATACGTGCGTACATTGTTTGAGAGACGCTGTGTATAAGTGTTGGTACATTGTATGGGAGACGCAGTGTATCAAAATTGTGGATGCATTGTAGATAGACAGTATATCAAAGTTTGAATGCATTGTGTATGCCGCTGGGAGTGCATCGAGAGAATAAAGTACTGTTGGAACTGTTACTCCAGTGTGGCCTACAACCTTGTGCCACGTGTGACGAGTTGCAGCTGAGTGAGGTTTCTTTACAAGAACCCTACGTGAGTGTGTCTGGTGTGATTGCATCATACTACGACTACGACTACCACATAACAGTGTGTGTGTGTGTGTGTGTGGGGGGGGGGGGGGGACCCGGTGTTCACATTTGGTATTATATACGAAGTTTGTTCTAAAGCAACCTGAATTGTGAATGTTTGTAGTCGGCACCTCTGAAAATGTTCTTATATTTAGACATTTATTTTTAACCTCCCTCGTTATAAAGCAAAGTTGACGATACTTAAAGTGGAATCCACAAGAGGCAAATGCCTCTTGCTCTTTTGGGTGGTGTTTTGCAGGTTCACGGCATTAACCCCTTCACTGCCGGAGCTAACCAGCTGTAAGAAACATAAATCCTCATGAGCCCTCGCAGTCGCGGGGGCTCATGAGGATTTATGTCCCTTATTGTTCCCATGCTCTTTATGCCTACATTTCTGTAGTTTGTCTTCTTGGCGCGAATGTCGGTCAGTGTATAGTGGTTTCTGACGCGAAATCAGTGGTCACTGGCAGTGAAGGGGTTAAGCGGGTGGTTGACCTATGGTCTCAGGAAGCAAAGGGCCAGTATTCGCCGCGCTAAAATGGACTCCTGTTATAGACCTGGGTGAATGTGCTCGACCTTTTGAATGCTGACGTGCTGACATTAAGGGTTCCAAAAGGATATGACTTTGCACTTTTCCTCAGATGTCCGCACAGACAGTATGAATGATTGTACCCAATACCGCCCATCCTCCTACGGTGCTGCTGGTACTTAAAGGCAAGAATTCTCACATTTGGCCTTTGACATCTTCATAGACTCGTGAGGTTGCGTTTGCAATGAACGACTCCTATCAACGAACGAGAGAGAAATCAAATCATAAACCAAGTTGAGGAGGCTAGCGCTGGTAGAAATAGTACACATACGAAGGGGAATTACTCAGCACTGGACATACAAACGGTTAGATCCCCTACTCCCCTCCAGTCAAGCACTCAAATCCACAGAAAAATACACAGGTAAAGAACAAGACGATCATATATAATCTGAGAGAGAAATCAACTTCATCTTATTTTATCTTTTCTTAACGCATTCTACCCTCGGACGGAAATCACCACATTTTGAAGTCGCCGTCTGAAGGACTGTATTACAATTCTAGAGGCAGATCGAACATGATAGTTCAAGGGTGGTACCAGAATCGCTTGGCGCCTAAGGGCGCCAAGCGATTCTGGCACCACCCTTGAACTATCATGCTCGATCCATGTCTTGCTGTGGTGTGTACGGGGCTGAATGAGTTGAAAGCGCCGCATTGGTTTGAATGCGAGATAATCCCGTGACTAAATAATGGCGAGTGTCCTTTCTAGATTCATACAATGAAGTGTTTTGCACGTTGGTCTGCACACGCATGCATTTTGCCCTCCAAACTACTGAAGTGGATTGATCCATGTGCGTACAGCCAGTCATTTCAGCGACTGTCGGATTGAAAGACGCAAATGAAAGTGCTCCACCGCGCGGGCGCGGCTTTATTATCGTGATGATGGTATGCATAGTCCGAATGATGAGGTAGGGGCTAAATTAACGTTTGGGGAAAAGTGCTATCCACCATGACCACTTGACTGCAACTGACGATACCGATAGCCGGAAAAAGACGCGTGGTTAAAGCCACGGGTCTTTTTCCGCCGAGCGGTATCGTCGGTAGCATTTCAGGGGTTTAACAGCCGCAGGGTCTCACCCACGACAGTCTGACTAAACCATCTAATTTCGTCTGATTGAATATCTTTTTGCCTCTTTCAAAACCGAAGCCAGTTTGCGCGAGCTAAATGCACCACGTAAAAGTGCACAGCAGTACGCAGTTAAGCCTGGGAGCCTCAGAAAACGCCACGCTATTCAGGAAGTACTCTGGAACTATCTCGGGCGAACTTTCATTGTCTAATCAAGGCTTCAAATGCAAAACGAGGCCCGGCGCACGTATTTCCCAAATTTTGGACGCGTCATCTAAGGACTATTCACCTGTTGTAGGAGATGGATCGACCATGATAATTGAAGGGCAGTGCCAGATTAGCTTGGCGCCGACAGGCGCCAAGCTAATCTTGCACTACCCTTGGATTATCATAGTCGACCTATCTCCTGCTGTATGGCGTCATGGCTGAATGGGTTACGGGTTTAACTCATTCGCGGCCAGCCGCAACCGGATGCGAGCCACAAGCCGCGCATCCGGATGCGGCTACCCGCGAATGAGTTAACCCCTTCGCTGTCAGTGATCACGAATTTCGCATCCGACACGACTGCGCGCGGAACGACATTCACATAAAAAGCACAGATGTAAGTGTGCCCAAAATTAGGCGTAAAGAACATAGGGCGAAAAGCGACATAAATCCCCATGAGGCCCTGCGACTGCGGGGGTTCATGAGGGTTTGTGTCTCTTGTAGCTTAGTGGTTTTTGTCTTGCCCTCCGGCAGTTAAGAGTTTAAAAGTTATAACACTGTTAAAAAAAAAAAAAAAAAAAAAAAAAAAAAAAAAAAAAAAAAAAAAAAAAAACACGTGTTTAATTCATCGAAGGCTGTCGGGTGAAAAAATGTCTAACTTGTCTAGAAAAAAAAAAGCAACCAAACACGACTAAACTATCAGGAAATAAGACAAATTTAGCATCTCGTGCAGGGCAGACATAAGCTGATCAATCACAAGAAAAAATGTTCAAAGACAACAACCTGAACATTTACACGCCCACAACTGACGAGATGAAAAAAAAAAATGAATGTAGAGGGGGAAAAACAGTTTTTCGAAAGGACTTTGGTCATAGTTCTGTAGTTGGACGCTGAATGAGAACACGTGACCTTTGATGGTTGTTTATTTCCTCTTTTTGATCAGCAGTTTGAATCGCTTCCTCCATGTCTGTGCTTTTAGCAGTCCACTTAACCCTTTTGCTGCCAGTAGTCGTATTTTGTGTTTCTTAACCCCTTCCCTGCCACTGCCGTGCATGTCTGTTTCTGAAATCTTTCTTTATTCATCGACCAAAAGTCAAAACTGTCCACACAAAAAAAAAATCTCAGCAAGAGTCATAGATCCTCATGAGCCCCCGCAGTCGCGGGGGCTCATGAGGATCTATGTCTCTTGCAGTTGGATTGTTTTCACTTGTTCTCGGCAGTAACGGGGTTAAATTTCAGTTAATTCAACGTCCAATAGTCCAATCCGTCCAAGGAACAGTGGTGTCAACAAAAGGCATAGATTTTCATGAGTCCACGCAATTGGATTGTGTTCAGTTTGTCTCGGCAGTCAACGTATTAACCCATTCAGCCCTAACGCACTACAGCGGCGCCAAGCTAATCTGGCACTACCCTTGAATTATGATGGTCGATCCATCTCCTGCAACCGGTGCATAGTCGTTAGTTAACGCCTTCAAAATTTTGGAAATACGTGCGTCGAACTGAATGAGTTATTATGTGTTTCGAAAGACCCTGTGTGCTCCTTCCTTGCTGACTGCGGGGGCGCGTGAGGATCTCTGTTTCTTTCAACTGGGCTGTGTTAGAATTTCTCGGCAGTGAAGGAGTCAATACAAATCAGAGAAAGGCTTCACCACCAATACCATCAGCGGTAGATCAGTTATTTTGAGAAGAGACTGGGGGGGGGGGGGGGGGGTGAGCATTCAGCGTTTTGTTTGGTACCTTCAACCTTACACAAAAGGCCTCCTAACGCTAGACCATGCTTCCAGTGGCCGAAAAATCAAACAAACAATCAAACAAAAAAACACACACACAAAAAGAGGGGGGGGGGGGGCGGGAGGGGCGAGGGGGGGGGAAGGGAGGGGGGAGGGTAGGCGCGCGTGTCACGTCTCTCGCCAGTCACCGAATTATCAAACAACGGAGGGGGGGGGGGGGGGGGGTTGTTGGGGGAGGGGGCGCGTGTCGCATCTCCCCGCTCGCCAACATATCAAACAACGGAGAATAGGGGTAACAAACTCACAAACAGGGACTTTGTTATAGTATTTTAAAGAATTTTTGGTTGGGGAGGGGGGTTGGGGGGGGGGGGGCAAATCCGCCCCTGACCATTGCCATAATCACTCAGCACTACTACGAGTACTGTCTACAGCTAGCAAAGGCGGACGACTCTTTCGTCGTTTTCAGAAGATTGAAGATTTGTCCCGCTTCGCAATGATATTTCCAGCCCCTATTTTTGGTCTCGTGATTCGCAATCATAAACACAATCTCTAGATCTTCCCATCCTTTCCTTGACAGCTGCACGCTGAAATCTAATTTACCTGCTCGTCCTGAGGAACAGCCAGAGCAAACGTTAGTCAGCAAGAGACATAGATTCACACTTGCCCCTGCCATCGGTGGATTGCTCATGTACTTTCGGAATTGAGCCGCCATTTTTATGTCCAAGAAAAATGGATTAAAGCGCTGTGTTCAACTACTTGACACTTCATCTAGCACAGAAGCCATTTTGAATATCGAGGATAGCCACATAAAACTCGGCTGATGCCAACGTCATAAACTGCGGAAATCCACACGGGATAAAAAGCCCGTTACGATAATGTCTTTTAGCGGCGAACACGAGACGCATTCGGTTAGAATTCCATCATATTTTGTAAACGTGGATGGGCAGATGATATCATATTTTGTAAACGTGGATGGGCAGATGGAGAAGGATTTATAAAGCCAAACAACATAACACTTACTTAAAAAAAAAAAAAAAAAAAAAAAAAAAAAAAACGGGAATTAAAAAAAAAATTGACATCATCCCACCTAAAACGTGACTAAGCAGGACGAAAGTAGAATAGACAAGATCATCACAAAGGCGGGTGGGGTCATTGGCAAAATGTAGGAAGGTTTCAATTATTTTTGTAACACCCACCTGATGTCAAAGGCGTTTTGCATTGTCAATGACCCCACCCATCCTTTAGGGAGTGAGTTCCTCGGCAGGCAGGCAGAAAGTGGAAGGTTCAGGGTCCCAATCCAGCGAACAGAGCGCTACGGCAATTCGTTCGTTCCGCGCACAATCCGCCTGATGAATGATAATCACAGACGGATTGCAAGTGAAGCCAACCACAGTCACGGCCATGATATTATGTGATTTAAAAAAAAATCTATTTGTGATTTTATATGTGATAAGTATATATTTTAATCGGTTTGTATTGCATCAGAGCAGACCTGAAGTTTCAATAAATGTATTCTTATCTTATCTTATTTTAACCCTTAGCTAGTCCGTATCGGTTTTTGTCGCGATGATTACTACAAAAAATCATCGCGTCAAAAACCGATACGGATACGCAAAGGGTTAAAAAAGAAACCTCATCTTTGGAAAAAAGCGCCGAAGTATTACCCTGCCAAAGACAGTGCACAATCGTTATTTGTATAGTTTTGCATTGGTACGTAATGCTCGATTGACTCTCCAAGAAATGACAATTATGATCTTCGACTCAACCCTCCGGCTGTCGGAATCAGGCCAAAAAGCGGTACCGCCAGAAGCATGGTTAACTCTATGACTGTCAGCAGCGGTTTTTCTCACAAGGATTCCTGCAGGATTAACCCATTCAGCCCTGACGCACTACAGCAGGAGATGGGTCGACCATGATAATTCAAGGGTAGTGCCAGATTTGCTCGGCGCCAAGCTAATCTGGCACTAACCTTGAATTATCATGGTCGATCCATCTCCTGCAACAGGTGCATAGTCGTTAGATGAATCCTCCAAAATTTGGGAAATACGTGCGTCGGGCTGAATGAGTTTACAGAGAAATCATCGCGACAAAAAACCGCTCCTGACAGCCAAAGGCTTTGAGACTGAAACACAAATAACTCCCTCACACATGAAAATGAGTTTCTAAAGTTCGAGAGGGCGTCCATGAGGGTTGTGTACTAGCAGAAGGAGATGCGTCAAACATGCTAGTTTAAGGGTCGTGCCAGATGAGTTTGGCGCCATCTCGATCTGCCTCCCAATGTGGTGCTTGGTGTCCTGGTGTGTGTGGGGAGGAGGGAGGGGGGGCGGGGGGGGGGAGGGGAGCGGGGGGGGGAGGAGGGGGGGAGAGGCGGGCTGGGTGGGGGGGGAGGGGGGTGGGCAGTGGTGGGGGAGCGTGAGTTAATACCACGAGACATTGTATGCTTACAGAAAAGAGCAAACAACTCCTCAAAGAGTTCCCATAGGAAGTAATCACTTAGTAGCCAGAAGTTTCTCTCGTCGGACCAAGTGCTTACAAATATACGTGCTTACGGCTTGCCGTCCAACAAAGCTACTGGCTTAACCCCTTCACTTCCGAGAAAAACTGTATGAACACTATCCAGCTGCAAGAGGTATAGATCCTCATAAGTCCCTCCACCCGGTTGATGGAGGTCATGAGGATCTATATATATATGTTGTTACTTAAATTTTTGTCAATGCAATTCGTCAAATCCCAAACTGTCAAACCGGCATGGATATATATCTGCAGCTGCGGGGGCTCATGAGGGTCTATACCTCTTGCAGTTGTGTGGCGCAAACAAGTTTTATCGGCAGTGATCAGGTTACTGAAACAGACATTTGCAACTCCCTTTGAAACGAGTGCTAGTCTCTGATTATATTGCATCGAACGGCCTTGAGCCGTAAGGTCCAGAGTCACAGACCATCCCAGTATCTCGATTGCTTTATCTCCTGTAGGAATACTTCAAGGTAAGGATTGTAACTTTTGAACAAATAGGCCAGCCTCGTATCTGCACAAACGTGCATTTTTATGGCTCGACTTTAAAACGACTGGTCACAAGAGTCCCCACCGACAAATTCTACCGTGGGTGTGTTCTCTAGAACTCGAAACTTGAAACGATTCTCTCCAGACTTAATCACATTATCCAGGCCCAGGAAAACCTGTCTGGCGCCACCAGAACTTTTCGTAAATACTTTTGTATCGCTCCGCACCCCGCAGAAATGTAATTTCCAGATTTCGCGCCTCACGCACGCTCTTTTTAACCAAGTTCAAAGTGTGCAAAATCACTGTGTATTTCTCGACTATGGGTAGTGAGAATACTTCGAAAAGAACTGCAAAGCCATTGATCTTGTGACGCAAAAACCAATCTATACTCTCTTATCTGCTGGCGTGTGATTTTTTTAACCTCACGGCTTTCAGTCCTCAGTCCGCAATCACAGGACAGACAGACACAACTAGGCTGTGACACACTGTGGAACTGTCAAGCTTGGGGTTGAACCCTTTCGCTGGCAGTAATCACGAACTTCACATCTGAAACCACTGCACGCTGACCAACTTTCGCGCGAAGAAACAGATGTGAATGGCACCAAACATAGACATAAAGATTACCAAGACTGAGAAGATACATAAATCCTTATGAGCCCCCGCTTGCAGTCGGGTAGTGTTCTTCTTGCCCTGGGTTAACTGAGAATTCATTTTTCTTTAACCCGTTGGCTGTCGGTAGCGCATTTTGTCACGATGATTTTGTAGGAATCATCGCCACAAAAAGCCTTTCCGATAGCCAAAAGGTTAATTTAATTGCTTCAAGTAGTGACATCACCTGTATTTGCGGTAGGGGTTTCTAGACAAGCGATAATTGCAGGAATCATCGCGACAAACAGCGCTTCCGACAGCCAAAAGGTTAATTTAGTGCCTACGTCTAAACGCTACAATTAGCAATTAATTTATTTATTGACAACGGATATTTTCTTTTAGGACCAACTAGCTACAATAGCACATGACGTCAAAGTCGGAAAAACTCCAAATCAGCTCATATGAAAAATATGAAGAGGGGGACGATGGTACTTAAATCATCTAGCACTGTGATTTTGCTCTGTGTATTTTTAACAGTGTGTTTAACAGGATAATTAAGTTTAACCCCTTCCCTGTCATTCTACATACACTGCATGCCCATTTCTGTTTCTGAACTCTTGGTTCATTCAATGTCCAAAAGTCAGCACCATCCAAGAAAAATGGGATACATACCGGTCTCAGCAAGAGACACGGATCCTTAGGAGCCCCCGCAGTAGCGGGGGCTCATGAGGATCTACGTCTCTTGCAGTTGCCTCGCGTTCGCTTTTTTCTCGGCAGTGAAGTGGTTAATAGGATTTAGCAATGTGCGAAAATTTAAGCAAACACGGTGTGTGTGTGTGTGTGTGTGTGTGTGTGTGTGTGTGTGTGTGTGTGTGTGTGTGTGTGTGTGTGTGTGTGTGTGTGAACGAGTACGATACTTGTTGAACATTGTGATTACATGGTTGCTTGCGCGCGTTTAGGTGCCTTTGCGAGATGTGTGCGGCGGCAAATTTATATGCTATTTTCGAAATATTTATGCGTGTGCCGGCCAGTGAGGTTTACCGTGTTTGCTGAAATTTTCGCACATTACGGGCTAGAGCCGTATGAGCGATGTGTGCATGCGCGCATTGTTGTGTGTGCGTATGCATGAGCGCGTGTCTGCCAGTAACATTTTCTACTCTGTGATCGTACAGCGCTTTTTAAGTTATTGTGACCGAGGTACGAAATACCCACATTTTGGAGTTATCCTCTGAGGACTGCATTACAATTCAGGAGACTGATCGACCAGTGATAGTTCAAGGGTGGTGGCAGAATAGCTTGGCGCCTATAGGCCCCATCCAGACCCCATTAAAAAAAAAATGCTATAACAAAGTCCCTTTTTGGTGTGTTTGGACCCCCTCCCGTCCCCCTCCCTTTTCCCTTTCCCCCCTTCTCCCCCGCCCCCCCCCCCCCCCCCCCCCCCCCGTTCCACCTCGCCCCCCCCCCCCCCCCCCCGCCCCCGTATGATTGTTTCGGCCACTGGAAAAAGGTCTAGCGTCGGGGAGGCCTTCAGGTTGAAGGTCCCAACTAGTTGGAAACATCCCCCTCTCGAGGTAACTGATCCGTCCCTGATAGGCATAGATCCTCATGAGCCCCCGAAGTCCCGGGGGATCTATGTCTCTTGCAGCTGGCATGGATCGTGTTCACTTGTTTTCTCCGCAGTGGAGCAGTGCGAGTAACATAATTATATACATAAAATCGATTTTTTTTCTTCAGAAATAAAAACCCCGTCATCCACTAGAATGTTTTGTTTTTTTTCCCGGGAAACAAATCTCCATTGCGAGTGTGTTATTTAAATTCATTTCCTTATTACGTACAGATTTTTTCTTCGAAATGTAAAAAAAAACCTACGCAGAAATGTCATGTCACTGTGTTATGAAAGATCGAGTGACTGAACATAATCGAAATCCCTTTAGAAATCAAAACCCTCGAGGTCAAATAAAATATTATGTGAAAAAAAAAAAAAAAAAAAAAAAAAAAAAAAAAAAACCCCACTTCATTGCAAGTGTGATTACCTGACTTCGTTTTCTTACCATATACAGATGTGTTTAATCTCCTTCCCTCTCGTGCCTTACTCAGCTAGAGGGAGGCAAGCGTGTGTTCGCCTCTAGAATCAGTTTGACAAGCTGGTCTGTGATTTTTGACCTTACGGTTGGAAGCCGTAAGGTCCAAAATCACAGACCAGAACTCATATCTGCACCTGTTACGTCCGGAGAAGGCCAAGTCAATCTCGTTTGAGCGGGTTCTTCACTCACACGGTTCGCTGGACAAGGTCAGACCGATTCGTCCATTCGCCGCCTGCCTGTTGCTCGTAATCACGCCCTGGTGCCGCTCAACGGCGGGAGGGTCATCTCGTCTGCTGTAAAGTGCATGCAATCTTTTGGGGCTTCCAGATCCGTCTCTGGTCGACAGATCGGCCCACAAAGCTCAAAGGTACCGCGCGATTAAAAGCAAGAAAGGCGCCAGACTAATTAAACGTACTGCCACAAAGTTACTTGCTTGGATACCTAGTGTGCTAAAAAGACTACCAGGCCTAAGTCGGCCGCAGTGGGCCCGCGCACGGTTGTGCGCGGGCCTACTGCGGCCAACTTCGGCCCGAGGACCTTTGCGCGTTATACATATATGCAGATTGACGTAATAAATGTGCATCATTCATGTACAGATTGGCGTAACAAATGTGCATCTTTAATGTACAGATCGACGTAATAATCATCATTCATGTACAGATTGACGTAATAAATATGCCATCATTCATGTACAGATTGATGTAAAAACTATGCTTCATTCCTGTACAGATGGACGTAATCAATATGCATCATTCGTGTACAGTTTGACGTAATAAATATGCATCATACGTATACAAATTGACGTAATAAAGATAATTAGCGAATTGAACGATTTTATTATGTGACGTTTTTGGTTCTAGAAATGAAATAATCCCATCAAGCAAAAGATTCCCCGGGTCGACAAAAGCCCCAGTTTGGCCGGGGCATACCGACTCAGGCTGATGTCGGCCCGAAACCCTTTTCCTTGCTGGGCTGGCAATGGTGAGACTCGCATGACTGGTGCCTATTACTCAATTTTCTCCGAAAAAGACTTTTGTCTTCAGGCGCCCCTACAAGTAATCCACAAGGCTTTTAGTAAAGATCTGTGCTGCGTTGGAAAAAGAGAAAGACAGTAAGTAGATTTTGGGGAAAAGCGAGATTGTCTTAATATTACAATGAAATCTATCTTTTCACCAAACTTGGCATTAACTGTCCTTGCCTTGAAAGGCTAATGTGCCTTTCGCGGATGGGAAAAAGTCGCTGCAGTGTGAGAAAATTCGACACTACACACCTGCAAGAGGTATAGATCCTCATGAGCCCCCGCAAATGCGGGGTCTCATGAGGATCTATACCTCTTGCTGACACCGCTTTGAACCCAAGTTCCCGGGACAACTCTGGCCTTTTGGTGTTGAAGCAAAGAAGATGGCAGAAACGCACAGCTGGCGCTGAACGGGTTGAAAGCAGCGCGTGTGATTCCGTGGCGTGGCCCAATAAGGATCGCAGCCCAAGACCTTCCGGTGATAAACAATAAGAACGTTCTGACCTCACGAAAACTGGGTTTGCAACGTGCCCGATTTGCTTGGACAGTTTGGTAGGGGGGATGTGGGGGGGGGGGGGGGGGGAGGGCTGTAGACGAGGGATGGGTGGGTGGGTGGGTGTGTGTGTGTGTGTGTGTGTGGGGGGGGGGGGGGGGTTGCGTGATGGTGGCGGTATCAAAGAAAAACCTAGCAATCAAATACACAAACGAGGGGAGCGTTAACCTTTTGCCTGTCGGTAGTGCCGAAAAGAAATGTGACATCACACAACTGCAAGAGGTATAGATCCTCATGAGCCACCGCTGTTGCGGGGGCTCATGAGGATCTATACCACTTGCTGACACCACTTTGAATCCACGTTCCTGGGACAGCTCGGCCTTTTGGGTGCTGAATTAACGGAAGGTTGCAGAAAGAGTGTCGAGGTGATTCCCGCGGGAATCACCTCGACAAAAAAAAAACAAAAAAAAAAAAACAACAACAACACCACCGACAGCTTTTGTAATGTGGCAAATATGCTATTTGTCGGTAATATTTATGCGCGTGCTTGATCAGTGATGTAGACATTACGGGCTAGATCCGCGAAATCCAAAATCACAGAGTAGCACGAACTATTTTAACCCCGTCACTGCTACCAGCTGACGATAACGGCTAACTGAGCGTCCTTACTGTGGAACGGTAATCGTCAATAGTGAAGTTTCGTTTGCAACGAACGACTCCCCCACAACGAACGACTCCCCCACAATGAACGACTCCCCCACAACGAACGACTTCCCCACAACGAACGACTCCCCCACAACGAACGACTCCCCCACAACGAACGACTCCCCCACAACGAACGACTCCCCCACAACGAACGACTCCCCCACAACGAACGACTCCCCCACAACGAACGACTCCTCTACAACGAACGACTCCCCCACAACGAACGACTCCCCCACAACGAACGACTCCCCCACAACGAACGACTCCCCCACAACGAACGACTCCCTCACAACGAACGACTCCCCCCACAACGAACGACTCCCCCCACAACGAACGACTCCCCCAAAACGAACGACTCCCCCAAAACGAACGACTCCCCCACAACGAACGACTCCCCACAACGAACGACTCCCCCACAACGAACGACTCCCCCACAACGAACGACCCCCCCACAACGAACGACTCCCCCACAACGAACGACTCCCCCACAACGAACGACTCCCCCACAACGAACGACTCCCCCACAACGAACGACCCCCCCAACGAACGACCCCCCCACAACGAACGACTCCCCCACAACAAACGACTCCCCCACTGACTCCCCCACAACGAACGACTCCCCCACAACGACGACCCCCCCCCCCCCACACACACACAACGAACGACTCCCCCACAACGAACGACTCCCCCACAACGAACGACTCCCCCACAACGAACGACTCCCCCACAACGAACGACTTCCCCACAACGAACGACTCCCCCACAACGAACGACTTCCCCACAACGAACAACTCCCCCACAACGAACGAGAGCAAAGTCACGGCGGACGACCAGCTTGTTTCAGAAGCACAGGCAACACTTCAACCATCTCCAAGAGGCATAGATCCTCATGAGCCCTCCGGGCTCATGAGGATCTATGCCTCTTGGAGATGTTTGGAGTGTTGCCTGTCCGCTGTGAGTTAGCTTACGTTCGTTTGTTACGAGTCGTTCGTGGCGAGCGAAAACTCACTAGTAGCAGTCAAGGAGCCACATGAAGGACACGGTTGGTAACAGCACACCGCACTGCAAAAGAACAGTGGAGCCGGAAGACAAGAACGTTGGGATGGTGCTCTTAGGCCAGCCCGACTGACAGCACGAGGCACAGGCTATCACAAGCCGCATGTCTCATAACCATCAAAGCCTTTCACCCACATCGGCCCCAAGGTGTTCTCTAATAAGATGCCGTTAAATGGCAAAAAGCCAGTATGCCCATGACAAAGGCGAGGTTTTCATTGTATAGGAAAAAAAATCTCGCTTTTCTGCAAAAATAGACATACTGGCTTTGCGAGATTTTCATGCAATAAAAATTAAAATCTCTCTTTTCCCATGTGAAAAAAGCCAGTTTGTCCATTCTTGAGGAAAGCGAGCTTTTCATTTAAACAATGAAAGTCTCGCTTTTCTGGAAAAAAAAAAAATACCCGTACTGGCTTTTGCCAGATAATGCCAATAAGTGTGTCGTCTGAGCACAAGTTTCTGTGAACCCTGAGAAGGGCTCCGGAAGCCGTCAATAGGACACGTTACATATTAAAATGAGGCAGGTTATGCCGGAGGATAACCGGTTCTCACGTCTTGTTTGAAATTTTGTACAGGGGCAGGATGTTAAAATTTGCTTGAAATTTCTTACTAGTTGAGGAGGGACACGTTTGGTGCGTTGAGTCGTACCGTCAATAGCTTAAACTAATTTCTTCCCCAGGATGAATTTATTAATTTTTGTGAATATCATTTGAAGTGTAAGTCACAGTTCTGGAAACAGATGCAAAGAAGTACCCAACGGAGAAAGAAACACGCTTAGAAAAGCCGGGTACAACACAATTTATTAATATTTCGGGTAAATACCCTTTGTCAAAATAGACAAACAAACAAACAGAGAGATTAGCCGCTACTTATCTTCATTGGCAGAAGGAATGTGGCAACTGAAGGAGGTGACGTAAAATAAAAGAAAAGGAAGAACAAAAGTGCGGAAAAAGTAAAAATGACGTCAACGAAAAATCGTAAGAGAGAGACTCGGAATGAACCTGAACACGAGAGACAAGAGTGTGTGCAAGCACGTGCAGGAGCGAGCGAAAGAAAAGGCGTGTAGATGAGGCCAGAGAAAGAGAGAGAGAGAGAGCGAGACGGAGAGAGAGAAAGAGAGCGAGACGGAGAGAGAGAAAGAGAGAGAGAACGAACGGGGAGTACCCTTGGGCACGAAGTAGGCTGAGTGTCTAATACACAAAGCCTGCTAAACACTAACACGAAGGCAAACTTTATATCACCTTCAAGTTGAGGACTACCTCGGGGAAAAACGGGAGGACCCCGGGAAAAAAAACCCCAGCATTTAGCACGGTACACACAAGTAATAAGTCATGAAAACAAAGCAAATAATCAAATTCAGTAAGAGAATATTGGTATAAGTGGAGAGTAGGTAGTTGTGAAACCGTCTTCAAGGGTAACTAAAAAAAGGGTAACTAAAAAAAAAGGGGGGGGGGAGAGAGAGAGAGAGAGACGGGGGGCGGGGGGGGGGAGGGGGGGGGGGGGAAGGAGGAAGGAGGAAGGGGAAGAAGGGAAAAGGAAAAAGCGTAAAGAGAGAAAGAGGGCTAGAGAGAAGTGGTAAAGGGGGGGGGGGAGAAAAAGGGAGAGAGGTAGAAGGAGAGAGAGGAAAAAAAATTTTAAAAAAAAAATTATTTTTTAAAATTTTTTTTTTAATTATTATTTTTTTATTATTTTTTTTATTATTTTTTTTATTATTTTTTTTTCCTCTCTCTCCTTCTACCTCTCTCCCTTTTTCTCCCCCCCCCACCCCCTTTACCACTTCTCTCTAGCCCTCTTTCTCTCTTTACGCTTTTTCCTTTTCCCTTCTTCCCCTTCCTCCTTCCTCCTTTCCCCCCCGCCCCCGTCTCTCTCTCTCTCTCTCCCCCCCCCCCCCCCCTTATATTTTTTTAGTTACCCTTGAAGACGGTTTCACAACTACCTACTCTCTACTTATACCAATATTCTCTTACTGAATTTGATTATTTGCTTTGTTTTCATGACTTATTACTTGTTGTGTACCGTGCTAAATGCTGGGTTTTTTTTTCCCCGGGGTCCTCCCGTTTTTCCCCGAGGTAGTCCTCAACTTGAAGGTGATATAAAGTTTGCCTTCGTGTTAGTGTTTAGCGGGCTTTGTGTATTAGACACTCAGCCTACTTCGTGCCCAAGGGTACTCCCCGTTCGTTCTCTCTCTTTCTCTCTCTCCGTCTCGCTCTCTTTCTCTCTCTCCGTCTCGCTCTCTCTCTCTCTCTTTCTCTGGCCTCATCTACACGCCTTTTCTTTCGCTCGCTCCTGCACGTGCTTGCACACACTCTTGTCTCTCGTGTTCAGGTTCTTTCCGAGTCTCTCTCTTACGATTTTTCGTTGACGTCATTTTTACTTTTTCCGCATTTTTGTTCTTCCTTTTCTTTTATTTTACGTCACCTCCTTCAGTTGCCACATTCCTTCTGCCAATGAAGATAAGTAGCGGCTAATCTCTCTGTTTGTTTGTCTATTTTGACAAAGGGTATTTACCCGAAATATTAATAAATTGTGTTGTACCCGTCTTTTCTAAGCGTGTTTCTTTCTCCGTTGGGTACTTTTTTTGCATATTACACGCTTGGCAGTCACCTTTTTGGTCTGGATTGGAAACAGATGGACCATGATAGTTCAAGGGTAGTGTTAGAATAGCTTGGCGCCTACATGCGCCAAGCTATTCTGACACCACCCTTGAACTATCATGGTCGATCCACATCCTGTCGTAGCACGCCAGGGCTTAATGGGTTAAGCAGTAGACTCTTTTTGACTTACTATGAGCTACCCTCCGGATGGCATTTTGAAGGGCACACGAATTTTGGCTGCGCTTGGGTGTGAGTTTGGCATGGCATCAGGTTCGTAGCCGTAGGAAACGAGACGACAGACCGCCTGATTTATTTCTTTTTTGAGCATGGCAGAAGCGCAGCTAGTGATGTGTGGTGTCCTTTAGGGGGACTAGTGAAGTTACGTTTACGCCGAACGAATCCCAGGAAGTCACTACTAGGACAAGTCAACCTCACTGCTATCAATTAGGGGACGACTGGGATGCACTGAGGCTAAAACGACTTTTTGAGAAACTGCACAATCAGGATAAGAAACTAGGAGTTCCTTCCAATAGGTGTAACCTAGTGTGTCAAACGACAAGGCTGTGCGTTTTAACTCATTTGAGACGTGCCGCCTCTGGATACTGACGCGGCTTATGCCGCGTATCCCGTATCCGGAAGCGGCACGTCTCGAATGAGTTAAGAGCATGTATTATTCAACGTTATTCATATTGGACATGTCTTATATTCTGTTATATATATATTTTTTTTTTGTATGTGTGTGAAACCGAAGACAATTTCCCATACTGGACGATAAAGTGCACTGTATTGTATTGTATTGTATTGTACTGCATTGCATTGTACTGCATTGCATCTATTTGACGCTTTGAGTCGGACAAGGGCACACGACACACAAATTTCCGATTTCCTCCCTCTGTCGCCTGAGTTTAAGGCCTACGACTGAAGGAAAGACACACTTTTCTTCTACAGTGGAAACAGGCTGACAGCTGATTAAGTTCTAGGGAGAGCACTTTGTCAGTCACAAATAACAAATCGCTCTTGCCGAGCAGAGGGCCTGTCAGCGTGATCGGTTCCCATGCTTTTTTTTCAAACCGCCCCCTTCTTCATCTACCCTGTCCCGCAACCAAAGCCGTTCCATCTGCAAAAGGCACAGACATACATGTAGACACGCCGTGGCACACGCAAGGGTCTTATTGAGAATATATTCCACTTAACCAGTATACTGACAAGCAAACGAAATGCGACACTTTTGTAATAATCGGAAGCACTATTGAAAGTGTTTCGGTACAAAATGTCGTATTTCTATTTCAGTATATTTAATGTATATGCTCCTACTGGCACTAGTAAAAACCGGTAACATTTTTTTTTTAAGGTCCATGCCTCTTGTCGCCAGAGATCTGTCCCAACAGTGAGGTTTCGTTTGCAACGAGCGACTGACGACAACGGACGAGAGCGAAATCACGGTGGATAGCCAGATTGTAACATAAGCGTAAATACCACTCCAAACATATCCAAGAGGCATAGATCTTCATGAGCCCGGAGTCACAGGTAGGACACGGTTGGTAATATACTGCAAAAGAACAGCAGAGCCGTAAGACAATAACGTTTGGAAACAGCCCTCAAGCCAGCCAGAGGCATAGATCCTCGTGATCTCAGATTTCGCTCTCGTTTGATGTCAGTAGTCGTTCGTTGCAAACGAAACGGCCTCACTATTGATTGGTTGTAAATTGCTTAACGCCCTGACAGCAACAGACTTTCTCAGGACTTCCTCACTGTTGACTCATTCGAGACGTGCTGTATGAGTTTAACTTGTTTGAGTTGCGATCTTCGTGTGCGCATTTCTTTCGGCGATTTCTCGCAATCATGAGCTCAGAGGAGAGTGAGAACGGAGCGGATTATTCCACTGATGCATCCTTGGATAATTCTGATGGTGCAGACGAAACCTTCGGGAGGAATGGCTTTGGAAATAGCCGTGTTCCTTACGACAGGTACGGACTTCCTTGTGTCTATTTTTAGATATGTCATTCTTGTGTTTACGACGCAAAAGTTACGCTACAAAAACTATGCGACTTTTTGCAAGCTATGCGTATGCGGCACGTTTCCACCGAGTTAACCCTAGGAACGCGGGCATCATTCGGATTCATGAATATAGACGGCCGCACTATGGACGGAGCAACACCTTTTGTCATCCTACACGCGACTTTTTTGTGATTGCTGAGTTGTTGTTGTTATTGTTGTTTGTGGTGGTGTGGTGTGGTGTGGTGTGATGTGGTGTGGTGGTGGTGGTGGTGGTGGTGGTGTGTGTGTGTGTGTGTGTGTGTGTGTGTGTGTGTGTGTGTGTGTGTGTGTATGTATGTGTGTGTGTGTGTGTGTGTGTGTGAGTGAGTGTGTTTGAGTGAGTGAGTGTGAGTGCGTACGTGAAAGATGAGTTAGACTGGCACAAAGCGCAAAAACTCTATTACATAATGCTCAAATAAGCATTTTTTCATAGGTTTCGGTGTGTTCGAAGAACGCTTTGTTATTACAGGTTTTCTACAACTATTTTTACAATGATGTGCATTTCTGCACCCCATTCAGTTACGCGCGTATGTGCCAGTTTGATTTATTGCTCACAAAAAGCTCTACTGCTGTTCATCATGTAAAATTCATGAGTTAACGATCGTCCCTTCCAAAATAGCAAACAAATTAACTCATTCAGTCCCGACACACCACAGCCAGATATGGCTCGACCATGATAGTTCAAGGGTGGTGCCAGAATAGCTGGCGGCTATAGCCGCCTAGCTATTCTGGCACCACCCTTGAACTATTGTGGTCGATCTGATTCCTGAATTCTAATGCAGTCCTCAGAGGACAACTCCAAAATGTGGGGATTTGGTACCTGGCTGGGACACAATGAGTTAAGAAACGAACATAAAAATAATTAGAAACAAACAACCCATCTCAAAATTGAAAATAAACAAGCAGATCCGAATAAGAAAACTAAACAAGACTCTGCGGCATACTGGATACGTTTCGGCTCACCATTGCATAATGAAAACATTATGAAAGTAATGGACAGTCTAATGTGTGTGATGGTCTGTCATTTTGAACCTTACGGCATTTAGGTCGATAATCACAAACCAATACACACTGCTAGAAACGTGTTTTTTTTTCATGTTCCACAACGATTTACAGTATGAACTTCTTTCCTTCTGCTGTTACATTACATTGCTGGTGCGATCGGATCCAGTGTACCATAAGCATAGACAACACTCCGAACATCTCCAAGAGGCATAGATCCTCATGGGCCCTCCGGGTGACAGTAAAGAAACAGTAGAAGAAAAGAGGTTCATAATATGGTAAATCGTTGAGGAACATGACAGACCACCACACACAGTTTGTTGTTATTGTTGTTGGATATTTTTTAGCAAATACATGGTTCGAGATTCAGTCAAGAAATTTATTGTCCCAAAAGGGATATTCTTGTTACAGTTCACAGCTAAAAAAAGAAAGGGTAAAATAATTCCTAAGAACCGTAATCATAACAAGATGGGATGAACCATAACCCGCAAAGTGTCTTCTATATGAGAGCCATAACTCACAAAATCCCTTCGCAAATTTGTCAATGCATCAGTGAGCTCTATAAGAGTCACAGAGCATACGCTTCATTGGTTTAAGAGATTCAATGATTCAATGAAGCTTTATTTATTGAGGTATTAACATCGTCACAGACATAGCCATTTTTCAAACCTGCCGTTGCTACAATACTACGAGAAAATATACACAAAACTAAGTATATAAATATACATGTATATGAAACAAAATTATTGCCAGCTTAGGGAAATAAAGTCCCATGATGATCTCACACTCCCAAACACACACACGCACACACACACACACGCACACACACACACACACACACACACACACACACACACACACACACACACACACAGAGTTACGTCTAGAGTATTGCGACGAATTTCTGTTTTTACGTCACTGTCACTGTCTGATTTTCTCCAGAAGAAGAGGCTTTTTTCTTTAAAATTTTTTTCATCATAGAATTATTTTTTGCTGAAACGTTCAAGAGATACAAAGTTGGCTAACGAACTCATTCAATGTCTTTCTCCAATCCGGCTATATCCAAAATGGCAAGTGAAAATAAAGAAAATGACGGACTCTAATGTGGGTCAACCGACGTTTTATAAACGGTCATTTAACTCTTCAATGAGACATCCAGTTTCAAAATGCTCGGAGGCTGTCACAGGCACCTCTTGAATGAAGCAGCTCTCCTAATTTCAAGCTTGTATGTTCGCAAACTTCGGAGATTTTCTTGTTTACACACACACACACACACACACACACACACACACACACACACACACACACACACACACACACACACACACACACACACACACACACACACACACACACACACACACACACACACACACACACACACATACATACACACACACGGCGCTTCGCGCCAGAAGTAAGTTCTACAGTAAGGTTTGAGTAACTAGACATGACGTAATTTTATCTTGTTACTTCACTGTCAGAGTATTAGTCCAGCCCTACTATGATTTCGTGTGTGTTCTTTTGAAATCGCTCCACTTCTAAAAAGTCTCTTCTATAAATAGAAGAGACTTAAAAAGCGAATCACAAACAAACACGTAACATTCTTACTATGTATCGCATAAAATATTATGTAAGACAGCCAATTTAAACATCACGTTAGATATCATATTACACGACAGGACTACAATTATGCTGAAAACAATGGTTAAAAAAACACGCGTGCTTCTTTTGCAGTGTTTGGCGAAAGATATAACTGAAAGGAAAATGTCCAATAGACAAAGCGACAGTCTCGCAGCTCTTATTTATCTGGATAAAGAGATCTGTGTGGTTTGTCCCTGACAGCTTGATAACCCTGCGTGGAAGCTCCGACTTGCACAAGACTTATTGTGTCACATGAACTCGGCCAGCTCAGCAATTCATGGCTAAACTTGTACACTTTGAGCCTGGGCGTGTCTGTCACCAGGGTGTGGGCGGACAGTTTGCAATTTGTTGTCGGTTTAAATCGATGAAATGTTATTGTGGTAAGAAATGTGGACACCTTGCAGTCTTTTTGAAGTTTGCATCCTTGAAATGTTATTGGTGTGTCTGTATGTGTGTGTGTGTGTGTGTATGTGTGTGTTTGTGTGCGTGTGTGTGTGTGTGCGTGTGAGAAAGAAAGAGAGAGAGAGAGAGAGAGTGTGTGAGTGTGTGTGTATGTGTGTGAGTGAGTGTGTGAGCGTGTGCGAGTGGGCGTAAGTGTGTGCGAGTGTGCGTAAGTGTGCGTGAGTGTGCGTGTGTGTATGTGTGTATGTGTGAGGGGGGGGGGGGGGTTGATGTGAGTGCGTGTGTGTGCGTGTGTGGATTTGAGTGCGTGCGTGTGCGCGTCCGTCCGCGCGTGCGAGCCTCTTCTTCCCTTTGCCTGTCGGTAGAAGTTTTTGTCGTGGCGATCCCTACAGGAATCACCTCGACAAAAAGCGCTACCGACAGCCAGAGGGTTGTAGACATGGGATCATTTGCCATTTATTGTATTCAACTGTAATGCAAGAATTTCTGCGTTTGTTGACACGGCATGGGCATGCTAGCTTAGTTGTCAAACTGGTTTGCTGGAATGTGATCTTGAAAGTTATGGTTGTAATGCCTGTACGCCGTAAAGCCCAAAGACCACAAACCAGCAGGTGTCTACAGTAAGGAACAAAAATAAAACAAAACAACAACAACAACAACAACAAAACAATAAATAAACAAAAACGATCACGCTGACCACACAGTCCATTAGCTGGTCACTCCATCTGCAAACCATACATTCCGTTGAGCTTCTACAGCTGCACAGTCTCGTCATAATAATTTGTGTCTCTTGCTGGCGGAGTATGAATTTCCATTAACTCATCAAAGGAGCCACACATCAATAGCTGCGGAAGTGTCGTATAGCGTTGCCGGGCGGCAACGCTATACGCCACTTCCGCAGCTATTGATGCGGGGTGCCTTGAGTGAGTTAGCATCTTCAAGAAAAATAACTGATGTTTTAAAAAGCCATTTTAACTCATTCTACCCCAGACACACCACAGCAAGATATGGTTCGACCATGATAGTTCAAGGGTGATGCCAGAATAGCTTGGCGCCCATGGGCGCCAAGCTATTCTGGCATCACCCTTGAACTATCATGGTCGATCTGTGTCCTGCACTGCAATGCAGTCTTCAGAGGACAACGGCAACATTGGGGGATTTCGGTGATGGGGTAGAATGAGTTAAACGGCCTGCGTAACACATACAAAAGGGTTCCATGTCGCAACATCTCCTTGATAAATGTTCCCAGTATGTCTGACGACAATGCCGCACAAGAAGGACTTGCTTAACTTTTGTTTAGTTATGAAATTTTAAATGTCGTAAAATGACAGGCTTTTATGCTCGTCTTTTCCTGTTTACCTCGGAGAGTTCCTTCGACACGTGCCAGGGATAACAGAAAAAGTCTGTTCTGCGCGCGCACTCAAACAGATTGTGAAAAGAAGTGTAACAAAAATGCCCTGGTATGAATCAAGGCAATGTTGAAGGCTGGTTTTTATCGATGGATTGTCGCAGTGGAGACCCGCAGCACAAGCAGATCCTTTTAAAAGCCATTCTCAATATCAAAAAGTAATAATTTCATCACACCTACAAAAAGGTCATGTTTGCTTGGAGGAATGATGAAAATGACAGATACAAACTTATCCCATTCAGCCTCAAGGACGCATTAGAGGTGTCACTTAACAGCTATGTATTGTTCAAGGAGATGGATCGACCATGATAATCCAAGGGAAGTGCCAGATTAGCTTGGCGCCACCAGGCACCAAGCTAATCTGTCACTTCCTTTGAATTATCATGGTCGATCTATCACCTGCTGAAGGACGTTGGTGTTAAATGGGTTAACACAAATACTGTTTCTAGTCGTTAATCTGATCTAGCAACTCATTTCAGATATGCCGCGTTTAGACACTTGGCATAAAGCCGTGTGTCCGATTGTTGTGCGTTTCAAGTGTGTTAACTGCTTGCTTATATTTAGTAAAGTTGATTAGTCGCTGACTACCGTGTGGCAAAAGTAATAACCTGACAAAAAACAAAACAAAACATAAAAACAACCCATGAAAGTGCAATTTTCGAACTACATACCATGAGGTAATTGAAAACAAATATAGGTTTTCATTTGCGTCTGAATACCCTTGAAATAGACAACAAATATTAAGGAAGGTGTTGACGCGTCAGTAATTGTTTTCTTTTTGCAGAAAAGAAGAACCGGGAAAGGAAGGAAACAACGAAAATAGCTTCCAAATTTGTTTTTAACAATGATCTTGTTTTGTTTCAACTTTTTTTCCCTCAGCTGTGGAGGGTAAGGTATATACATTTTTACATCGGTGTTTAGGTCATACTCGAGTGGTTTTAAAACCTTATCCTACCAGGGAAAGCAAGTAGGATAAGGTTTTAAGACCGCTAGAGTGAGATTCTCATTATCACCTAAACACCGATGTAACACTTTATTTCTTACTCACTTTTTCCTTGGCATAAATCCGATGTCAGCAGGTCTTCGGCACACTGTGACCTAGTCACAACACAGACGCCATTGTGTCTTGGCAAAGATCTTGAAGTAATTTACTTTGTAATGTGACGTCAAAATTTTGGATGCAAGACAAATGTTCCTAATAACTCAGTACATGACGCCAGAGTGTCAATCGTCACTGTGAAATGACGTCATTGCGCGTGAGCTGAAAGTAGGTCAAGTTTCAATATCGCGTGTGCCCATACCTTTTTGTTGACCAGACTTTCTACAGGACAATGTTGTGCACACTTGGCCGTTCACGCAGCACGGCTGCATCACACACGTGTGATACAGCCAAACTGATACGTGTGCGATACGCTCAAAGGCGGCAAAGAATGACTGAGGTGTGTAATAAAGATGACATATCAAATGACATATATAGAATCTTACATCGGTGTTTACGTTATATTGAGAATCTCACTCGAGTGGCTTTAAACTTTATCCTACGAGCGAAAGTGTATCACACGTGTGTGATACAGCTTTTCCGCTAAAAAGGCAGCAAAAATAGGAGGTGGGTAAGAAATCACATCACAGCTCAAGGGTACTGCTTGGCGGCACGGCGCCTAAAACAGGCCTCACGCTAACCAGGCAGTACCAGGCAGTACCCCTAAGCTGCAATGATCTGCCTACTTGCCTACAAAGCCCTGGTGTGCTACAACAAAATGGCACAGTGGATCGACCATGACAGTTCAAGGAAGGTGTCAGAACTGCGTGGTGCCTATAGGCGCAAAGCTGTTCTGACACCACCCTTGAACTATCACGGTCGCTCTGTCTCCCGAAAACTGTGATGTAGACCTCAAAGGGTATTTACAAACGCTGCTGCTAATGTCATCCTCAGGATGTAATGAGTTAAGGCGCTAAGCTAACCGAACATTACTTGGCATTTTTGGATGTTTCACTGTCGCAGACGATGCTGGAATCGAGACGACAAATATTTTGAAAGGCGAGAACTGATAATTATATCCAGTAAGCAAAAGATCCTCGGGCCGATGTCGGCCGCAATGGGCCCGCGCGCTGCGCGGGCCCATTGCGGCCGACATCGGTACATGGGTGCTATGCTTACTGGGCAGCTGCTGGGGCCATTTGATAATCACGAAAAATATCAACGCAGAACGAGGAAGTCGTAAGAGAGCTGATAATTAGCCGGGACCTTGTATCAGGAAATGAGCTTTTCTAACGACCGACGAAGGAAGTTCGCGTGAGTATTATTAACCCCCTCCCTTGTAAACAAACGTAGATTTAGTTTCTGAAATATGTGTTCACTGAGCGACCAAAAGCCACAGCTTTCCAAAGAACATGGATACAAAGTGGTCTCAGCAGAGGCACAGATCCTCATGAGCCCCGCAGCTTCGAGGGCTATGAAGATCTATGCCTCTTGCAGTTATATCGCGTTGGCTTTTTCTCGGGAGTGAAGGGGTTAAGGAACTGTAGACGAATACGAATTCCTTTATCATTAACGCAATCGCTATTGGTAATTTCCCCAGTAATGTCTCCTTTTTGATTCGTTCCAAATGACAGTCGGATTTTGTTTAAAAGGTCAGGAGGACACCACTTGACATCCTGCCGCCGAAGCGAGGCAACTACTTTGTCGTAGAGTAGTCTCTCTTGGTTAGTCGGTAATTTGCCAGACAGAGTTTGTCAATTGTGTGGACCATTTACTTTTTAACCTGTCAACTTTTCGAAACTTGTTCTTTGAGAGCTGACTCAAATTGTTGTACTTTTTCTGAGAAAAAGAAATAAAATCCGTTAAAAAATGAAAACAAAAAAGTTGCTATCAGAAAGTATAATAATCTGATGTCGCGAGAGAAAGTCAGTATCATTGTGAAGGGGTCATAACCCATTCAGCCCTGACGCACTACAGCAGGAGATGGGTCGACCATGATAATTCGAGGGTAGTGCCAGATTAGCTTGGCGCCTGTCGGCGCACTATTGCTTAAAATCAATTTGACTATGACATTTCAAGCTATTCTGGCACCACCATTGAACTAAAATGGTTGGTCTATCTCCAAACCTGTAATGCAGTTGCCATTTGCATGAGTGAGCTTAGTCCTGCGTCAGCCAATAAGCAAGGTGCTCCGATATAGCGTTGTTTTATTTTTCATTTTCACATGTTTATGCTTGCTTGTACTTTTAAATGTTCTTGGCATATCTGTTCGTTTCTTTTTGTTTGTTTTTTGTTGTTGTATTGCTTGATGTTTATCTACGTGTGTACAGTAGCAGAACAGTTGAAAGAGAGGCATTCGCATGCCTAAAACTTTGTCCTGAATAAAAACGATTTATCAACATCATCATCATTGTCTGTGTGTCTGTGCGTGTGTGTGTATGTGTGTGTGTGTGTGTGTGTTTGTGTGTGTGTGTGTGTGTGTGTGTGTGTGTGTGTGTGTGTGTGTGTGTGTGTGTGTGTGTGTGTGTGTGTGTGTGTTGTCTGCTGGAGATTTGGAGGGAGTTGGGGGATTGGAAGCATAATCACTATGTTCTCGGAGCAAAGACAAAGCATCAGCAAGAAGGCCTTTTAATAGTGTGCGTGCGTGCCGTGCGTGTGTGCGTGCGTGCGTGCTTGTGTGTGTGTGTGTGTGTGTGTATGTGTGTGTGTCTGTTGGAGATTTGGAAGGAGTGGGGGATTAGAGACATAATCACTATGTTCTCGGAACAAAGACACAGTGTCAGCAAAAAAGGCCTATTATTAGTATTTATTGACACCGGTCTGATCCACTCTAACACTCCTCTGATTAGTTTCTCAGCGCGCAAACGTGTAAACTACGGCTCCTATCTCGCAGTGATCTTGCACCCATAATTATTGTCTCCATTGTCAAAGGAGCTGTAGCGTAAATAAGTTATGTCAAACATGCACACCCCCTCACCCTCTCCTACAACAGCAACAGCAGGGGCTCATGAGAATCTATACCTTTTGTATCTAAGCCTCTATGAACCTGGAAATTACGCCTATGACTAGAAGCGCTTCCCTCAGACTATGGCAGGTAGAGGGTTAAGTCCGGAACAATGAGGTCGAAGCAAGAGGAAGCCCCACGAGTGACAACGTCCTTCATGCACGGAAGTGAACCCCAATCCTCTTTTGCAAACGAGATTCTTCCCGGAGCCGCACATCCTCATGAGCCTTACATGTTATAATGCAAGCTGCAGGGTCGATCTCTGGGGATTCCAAATCGGGATCTTGGCCTCCCCGCAGGCACTTATTCGAAAGCTTCTCTGCAGTATTGTTTTGCCTCTTTGTAATTCCCCCTTGAGGCTCTGCATAGCACAAACAAGCTTAGAAGACGACATGCTTCCAAGGAAGCAAATGGTAATCGCGTCTACGGAGGCCGAAGTCGGCCAGATGACCTGTTGTGCATTTGGTTCTTGCCCGCACGAAGGAACAATCCTGTTACAATACTACACTGGACACAAACGCCACATGAATGGACTTCGTTAGCGGCGGCTTCACGATCGTCATGATTATCATGATCGTCATCATCACATAACGATGATGATGATGATATTCATCATCAAGTCTACAGTTTGAAAATTGCATTGTCCACAAGAAAGTCTGCATTTATGAAACCCAGACCATCAAGGCGACAGCCAAGCGTTTAACTCATTCCAGACGTGCCGCCTCCGGATACGCGGCTTATGCCGCGTATCCGGAGGTGGCACGGCTCGAATGCCTTAACGTGTTCATTGCAAGCTGACGCAGACTGTTTTTGTGCAATCTTCATTAATGCAAGACAAAAGAAACCCTATGTCTCAGAAACATGGATTCAAAGCGGTGTCAGCAAGCGGCATAGGTCCTCATACATATCACTTGCAGTTGGGTGGTGTTCAAATTTTCTCGGCACTGAACAGGTTAAAATGCAGAGTTGACCCTTCCGATCTCGAAAAGATAAGTAGAAAATTGTGTACTTGCTTTTATGTCTATTTTGAAATATTAATTTTCTGTGTTGTGACTGTCCAGACTTTTTAAGCGTGATTTTTTTCTGCGTTGGGATGTTCTCTACCATCATCATGATCATGGGTGTCATGCTCATCAAAGGTCACCGTCTCACTCGCCTAATTTACTACCGTCTCCCGCAAATGGAGGAGATGACAGGCACTGAAACAAGCGAGCTGCGCGCCCTCGGGCAGGTGAACCCCGTTGACCCTGGCCCGCTAATTCCGTGGAGGTGGTGATGAGAAAAAAAGCCGGTTACCCGGACCCACGTGGCCAAACCGGAAAATTAGTCAGGCAACACTTTCGCCTCCACAACTTCGGCCGACAACCCGACCCCCCCCCCCCTCCCCCCCTTCCCCCCCTCCCCCCGACCCCCCCTCCGTCAGCAACCCCTCCCCCCTCCCCCGCGGCCAACATCGGCCCTATGACCTTTTACTTACCGGACAAGTGCGCGAGGACCAAAGACTGACAGACCAGCGGGGTCGGTCCGACTGAGGACTCTTTGCTAGCTAGGGAACTGTGCCCGATTTGGAAATGGATTTTTAACTAGCAGTAGAAAATTAGCCACCCCATTTTTGGGCGCCGGCCTGCCGTCCTTTTCCCAGCGCGGGCCAGCAGCAGCCCACTGTAGCCGACGTTGGTTGGAGGAGTCTCAGTTATGAGCACGGGGCAATTCTTCGAGACGAGCCGCATATAATGCGGCCACAAGCTAGCCATTTTCATCTGCAAGAGGCACAGATTCTTATGAGTCCTTAATACGCAGGGGCTCATGAACATCTGTGCCTCTTGCTGGCAGCTTTCAGTATCGGTCTCCACTTAGAGAGGTTACGTTTACCCAGGACAACTCTCAGGCACGAACGAGGGCTTCCAATTTTGATTTTAACTCACTGTGTCCCGAGTGCGAAATCCCCGCATTTTGGAGTTGTCCTCTGAGGACTGCATTACAAGTCAAGAGACAGATCGACCATGATAGTTCAAGGGTGGTGCCAGAGTAGCTTGGCTCATATAGGTGCCAAACTATTCTGGCATCACCCTTGAACTATCATGGTCGAGCCATATCTTGCTGTGGTGTGTCGGGCCTGAATGAGTTAATAACTTAGTACTAAATGTATATGGAAATATTATAAAAATATTATAAGATGGTACAGTTTGTACAATGTCTTAGCACACGTATTAGTTTAGGCATGCCCGATCTTTTTAGATATTTTATGTTTTAGTATTAATGTATATTTATTAATGATTTCGTGTTTAAAGTCTTTGTATTAGAGGACCTTTACGGCTTTAGTACACCAGTATTATGAGATATTCACAGATTTTATGTCACAGAGTGCCTATTATGTATAGTTATGAGATGGTCAGTGTTAAATTGATCGATAGTTAGGGTTAAAGACCAGGTACGAGATATTGACCGAAACGGAATTATAATCATGACCAAGGCTTGACCCAGAAAGATACGGCCGAGTATGTGAATTCGTTTTAAATGAAATATTAGTTATGTCAGGTGTTCAAATACGTGTATGTAGGTTTGACGTAGAACACTTGTATGTTTGTCGCGATGGTGGTCATTCTCTAAAAATAGTAAACTACGTAAGGAATCCATACGGTGATTGGCTATGATAGCCGACCATGGCCGTAGTTTTTAGACAGTATTTAACCCATAAGGTGTATGCTCTAAGAGATGGGAGGAAGAGGGAGAAAGAAAGGAAGAGAAGTTAGAACTGTTCTCCCTCCCGGCACCAGCTTTGTTGCTGGGATGGGCCGTGTGACCATCATGGGTCGTCGTATCCTGTATGCACGTCAGAGGTGAGCAAACCCTTTAATATTAATCAATGTAACATTATATATACGTAGTAAATCCGAAAGAGCCTTTGATTATGTCTGTTATGCCGCTTGCTTGCGAGAGTGGTATGATTGATGTCATGTTTCTCGTGTGTACTTGCTCAGTGGTTATTGTGATTGTTTGTGTCCTCGACCGGTGTACCTCTTTGCAGCCAGCGAGTAAAACTCCCCTTATGTCTGTCTATATCTGTTCATGAGTCACATGCATAGATAGTTAGGATAAAACGATCCCCAAGGAACGGTCGGGTGATAATTAGAATGTCTTAATATTTATTGATGTTTTATTGCATCATTTTGTTTTTACTGTTCCACCGTCCACAAAATTGTAATTGCTCTGTAAGAGAAATGAATTGAATTGAATTGAACTGAAGAATTGAGTTATTAAATTAAATTCAGTTGAATTCTACCATAAGCAAAAAGCACAGTCCAAACATGTCCAAAAGGCACAGATCCAAATGAGAATGTATGCCTCTTGGAGATGTTTGGAGTGTTGTCTATGCTTATGGTAGAAGATGAGGATTATCCGCCGTGACTTCGCTCTCGTTCCTAGTTAGGAGTCGTTTGTGGTGTGCACTAGATGATGTGAGTGTACTAGTGGCATAGACAGCACACCGAACACCCCTAAGAGGCATAGATCCTCATGAGCCCGTGACTTCGCTCTCGTTCCTAGTTAGGAGTCGTTTGTGGTGTGCACTAGATGATGTGAGTGTACTATTGGCATAGACAGCACACCGAACACCCCTAAGAGGCATAGATCCTCATGAGCCCGGAGGGCTCATGAGGATCTGTGCCTCTTAGGGGTGTTCGGTGTGCTGTCTATGCCACTTGGATCCATAACCTCTTGGAGATGTTCGGAGTGTTGTCTGTGCTTATTATAGAAGCTGGTGGTGGTTGTCCACTGTGACTTTGTTCTCGTTCCTTTTTGGGATTCGTTCGTTGCAAACCAAACCTCCCCATTGACTCCGGTGGTTTGCCGCGAATTTATATATGGTAGGGGAACGTCACGAATGTATTACCCTACAGTCAATTAGTCCCAGTCTGAAATCGTCTGCTGAATAAAGTACACAGTTAGCCAGCTAATAGCTCGGTACTTTCGCCAATTTACTTCAGTGCTGGTATGTGAATTCTGGCCTAACGACCGGTGCCGAAAAGTCCAAGCTAGCAATCCAGTAAGCAAATATTGCCGTAAATCTTATTGTCCAAAATGTAGACCTTTCTTGCCTCAAGGAATCCCGTCGGCCATTTCCAATATGGAAAGGGTGTCAGCGACTATTTCAATATTGCAAATAGTCAATATGGTTCCTTTAATTAAGTTGCCCACGTACTTCATAACAGCGTATTTTCAAAAAGGGAGTATTGCACAAGGGGGAAGAAAAAAAAAAAGAACGCGATCGAACTGCAAGAGGCATAGCGACTGCGGGGGCTCATGAGGATCTATACCTCTCGCTGAGACCACTTTGTGTCATTTTCTTCTGACAGTTGTGGCTTTTTGTCGTTCGGTGAACACAGATTTCAGAAAAAACAAAATGCAGGTTGGTTGGCAGGAAGGGGTATTTAAATTAGCGGCTAGTTCACGTTAGAACCAAAGGCACTACAAACTCGATCGCCTCTTGAACAATGCTGCTGGGAAGTGCAGCGACCGCTGGTCACACTTAAATGTGAGATTTGTGGTAGTCACACCGACCTTTGGTATAATGTCGAAAGGAACACTAGGGTGAATGAATTAATAGCGCTTAACGTCCAGGGGAATGCCTTGGCCGTCTTAAACGGAAAAGGACGGTTACAGGAAATAAGTCAAATTTGCGCGTGTTTCTACGAAAACAGTGGATTAAAAGCCCAGGCAAACATGCGATATCGCATGCGTGTTAAGGCTTTTAATCCACTGATTTCGTCGAAACGCGGACCTACTTTTGATTTCCGAACAATGTTTGTCAACAAAGACTTCTGACAGATGTGGGGTAGAGCGCATAAGGACCATTCCGTGCTCAGGGACACTGCCCTAAACGAGTTGCACTGAACTGAACCACATCAGAGACAGACTAATACCCAGTTACACGCAACGCATCTATCGACAAAAGAGCCACATATGTACAAGCGGCAAATATCCGCTCAAACATCTGAAGATCTGTGATACTCTCTGGTCCAGTCTACGTCTGCGCTTATACAAACCGAAGGTTGAGAAGTAGCTAGTGACTATTCCCCGACCGCCTTTTCACCGAGGAAATTGTGACCAGTTAGTTCGCGAGGACCTTGGTTGACACGCTCACTCTCAGGACACGACAGAGAAATATGAGTGGGCCCTGAAAGTTCAACGGTGGTGCCAGATTAGCTTGGCGCCTTGAGGCGCCAAGCTAATCTGTCGCCACCCTTGAACTTGCATGGTCCGTCCACCTCCCACACGCCTCCATAAAGTACAAAAGTCGTTTTACAGTACCAGATGCGAAGGTGTCAACTGATGGACGTCCTAGGGAAGTATTCCGCATGGAAGCACCGGTACAGATGATTAAATCGCGACTTGTAGTCCAAGTGGTTCGCGTGATGTCTGCTTTGTTTCTCACCCCCTTTTTCGGTTCACACCAATTTCGCACTTTCTTATCGATCTTCCTGTATTTTGTACCAAGAACAAAATGGAGAACATATAGCAGTATGACATTTATCTATGTGAATTGGAGGTTAATCGGTAACGCCATTGTCATTTTCGTTTTAATCACAAGGTACAAAAATATTTTCGTACTAAAAGAATGAATCTAAAATATGAAATAAAATAAAATACTAAATAATAATAATAATAATAATAATAATAATAATAATAATAATAATAATAATAATAATAATAATAATAATAATAATAATAATATGAGAACGAAGAATAAATAAACATTAAGCTGCCACCGTCCCTCTCATGTTCGCATCACCATATCATTATCGCCAATATTTTCCCAATTATCTCGAACGTCGACGTCATCAACATCGTTGTTTTTGTAGTGTGGAGCTACTTTCACTGACCGGAAAGTATACTATAGCTTTACTAATTTTCCCAAGAGACAATTTTATACACAGTGTCGGTGACAGAACAAATACCTCATTGAATATTGGTAGCGCTTTCAGTCAAGGTGTTTCCTGTAGAAACCACCTGGACATAAAGCACTGCGACTGTCAATGGGTTGATTAAATGGGTTAATGTCGCTATCGCATATACAAAATAGATCGTAGAGGAGGAATGTATGTTGTAACAAAAACAAAAGTGTACTTACTGACGCATTTCAGCAGTCAAACTTGTAAACGTAATCAACAACAGCAAATGCTATATAACGAGGTTTGTGATCATGTAACAAAGCTCATGTGGACACGTCATGGGCACTGTGATAACAGCAAGCCCGTGAAGCTTGCCCAAATCAGCTTAACCCATATCATACTGAGGCTAAACGCTTCATTTCTGTACACTGTCATAATATGCAAGCTACATTATAGTACTTACAGATAAGGCTATAGACCAATGGCTTCAGTTCAAGTGTAGTGCCAGAATAGCTTGGCGCCTAGAGGCGCCAAGCTATTCTGGCACTACACTTGAACTATTTTAAGCAAACTTGTTTCACACACTGGTGTATTCCGAATGATAAAGGTTAAACGAAGTCTCTGCCAATAGACAATTTTCGGAAATCGGAAGTGGGTCAAAATTGCATGTCTGTCCGGGCTTTTAATCCACTGTTTCCGACGAAACACGTACAGTTTTGACCTACTTCCGATTTCCAAGCTACGTCTGTTTGTTATAATGCCCGTGGTGTCTCATCAAGCCTTGCAAACAATTTTCACAAAACTCATAGGTCGCAGACAAGCTGTCTGACAACAACAACAAAATCCAGACCAAAAAGGTGACAGCCAAGCATGTAAAATGCAGAGAAGAACACAACGGAGAAATGAGAAACACGCTTATAAATAACAGTTACAACAAAATGTATTGTGTTGTAACTGTAATTTCTAAGCGTATTTCTTTCTCCTTTTGGGTTCTTCTCAACAACAACAAAAGTCGTGACAAAGCAAGCTGACTCCAAGCGGCCTGTACAAGATTTGTAACAAGTGTCTCGTTGTCACAAAGTTCGTTATAACGCGCGTGTTCTCTTTGACTGAAGGGATTGATTCAGAAAACACAGTGTGTTCGCATTTTCAGCTGAACAGAAAGGAAGGTGAGTGTAAGCTAAGAACAAACTGGACAGTTTTTTGTATGAAAAAACAAACAAACAAAACAAAAACAACAACAACAAACAAAACAAACAACCGACAACAGCATATAGACGTCCAAAAGAACAGCAGCGGGGCTGGTTTGACCGCTCAACTAGAAATGTCGATAACCCGGCTCCCACTGCCTGAGGGCGGTGCCACGTTGCACGCTAATAATAATGACGAACACAGAAACCGTCCCCAGTCGTCACTATGTACAGCTGCACGCTTCACGCCAAGCAACGCCCTGAATTTAAGGGTCAGCAGAAACCGACCTCTGTCGTCAAGACACATAGATTCACATGGGCCTCTGCGACTGCAAGGGATACTGATGTAAATCTATGTCTCTTGCAGATGGACTAAGGCGCTGTGTCAGGGACTGATAACTTTCTCTCCTTCAGTCACACAGCGTAATATCCGGGGGACGCCGAGAAATGTCACTAAAGCTCTCGACGTTCTCACACAACACAGTCTTGTCATACTTGTACCGCAACAGGCTGTCTGTCGTAGTTCAAAGGGTGGCGCCAGAATAGCTTCGCGCCTCCAGGCGCCAAGCTATTATGGCACCGCCCTTTAATTATTTCGGTCGGTAAGCTTTCTGTATACTGTTTTGTAGCTGTCACAGAACAAATCAAATTCTTTTTAATCGGCTTCAGGGTTCGTTGAGCTACAAGCTGATAGGCTGAAAACAGGTCCGGTTTGTGAGAGCAAGTGATTTGCAGAATTCGTGCTGGTCAATGATTTTGGATTTAACGACTGTAGGCGGTAAGGTCCAAAATCACGGACCACAACATGTCTACATGTATCATCCCCCGCCCCCACAACCACCCACGCTCCAAAGATAAAACCCAAATAAAAAAAAAAAAAAAGAAAAAAAGAAAAGAAAAAAAAAAAAAGAAAAAGAAAAAGAGAAAGAGTGACAAAAATATTTACAAGGCAAAATATCCCCCACGCCATACGCTCCACATCATTCTATCATTTCAACAAATATTTTATAAGGACACAATCAATGAAATCGCCCACGAGTCCTGAAGCGGAACAACCGCAGAGCTATTATAGACTAGGACAACGAATCTTGTTTTGTGCGTCCCTGTTTCACGCAAGGATAAATCTTCATTGCACTGCGTCATCGAGTTTACCCCCCTCACAGGCCATCTGCCTACACAAACTGAGCAAGAATGATAAGATCTTAAACAGCCCCAGCCCACACCTCACTCTTAAAACCCCGACCCACAGTAGCTGGACACTAAACCCAAAATATGCTTTCGACTTTCAAGCTGTGATGAACCCAACGGAGAAAAAAACACACGCTTAGAAATAGAATTTACAACACGATTTATTAATTTTCAAAATAGACAAATAAATGAGTATATAGTTCAGTCGCTTCTTATCTTGTCAGTGAGAAGAAACATTGTGGTTACAGAGTTGCCACTTTGTTTCTTCTCACTCACAAGATAAGTAGCGACTGGAATGTATACTTTGTTTGATTGTCTATTTTGAAAAAAGAGCTCTTTCCGAAATATTAATAACTCATTCAGCACGGCGCACGTATTTGACAAATTTTGGAGGCGTCATCTAACGACTATGCACCTGTTGCAGGAGATGGATCGACCATGATAATTCAATGACAGTGCCAGATTAGCTTGGCGCCGACACTACCCTTGAATTATCATGGTCGACCCAACTCCTGCTGTAGTGCGTTAGGGTTGAATGGGATAAACTGTGCTGTGACTGGCATTTCTAAGCGTGTTTCTTTCTTCGTTGGTAGTCTTCACTGCATTTTACACGATTGGCAGTCGCCTTTGTGGTCTGGGTTTCTCTTTTCAAGCTGTAAGGTTAAAAAAAAAAAAGTTGAGCGCACAATCTTTCAACCCCTTCCCCGCAAGAGCATAATATCAAACTGAAAGAGGCTTAGATCCTCATGAGCCCCCGCAGGTGCGAGGGCTCATGAGGATCTATGCCTCTTGCTGACCCGCTTTGTATCCATGCCCTTTGAATGGCCGTGGTTCGTTGACTTTGAATTAGCAAAGACTTGAACAACTGCCATCACTGGCAAGGAAATAGATCAGAGAGAAGATACACAGCAGTCTTGATTTGACACCCACAAGACGGCCCACTTGATGCCTCTGTCAAATTCCGCGCGGATGCTTCGCTGACGTCATCTGACGGAACTGGAGCAAAGAGATGAAATGTCAGACAGACCGAGACAGAAGGAAAGACGATTCCAGCCTAATTTCACACGACCACAAATCTTCGAGATCTTCAAAGAGTCCCACTGTGCCATGCCGTCACACGTCTAACTCACAAATAATCCTAATTTGTTGCCCAGTGACTATTTTGACGTTGTCTTCCCAGCGCCATTGACTGGTAAGCCTGAGGAATACGGGAAGCAAGAGACTTAGATCCTCATGAGCCCCCGCAGCAGGCTCATGAGGATCTATTTCTCTTTCTGATAATAAGTGAATTTCACTTTAGCATTGCAGACTAGACTAACCGGATTTTTCGTTGTTGTTGACATCATCCATTTCTTTTTCCAATTCACTCTTCTTCTATTTATTGCACAATATTTTACCCCTGACACGTCCCTTCCTGCCCACACCCACCCGCCCCCCCCCCCCCTCCACACACTACCCACTGCTGAATCAGCATGAAACACAGACCGGAAGAAAGTCGACCGAAAACGGCAGACCTGTCAGGCGACAGTTTAAACGCAAGTTCGAATTTCACATTTTACGTAGCTAAGCTAGGTAGAGTTTCGGGGGAGACGTCTCGGACGTAAGGGAAAAGTTACTAGAGGAGGCTAGCTAAGTAGGCAATACAATTACGCTACCAGTCAGTTCCCTACACTTCCAGTAAAACGGGAACACCACCCAAATGCAAAAGGCAAAGAACCTCATAAGCCCCCAGCAGATATGCAGGGGCTCATGCGATTCTTTGCCTCTTGTTGATCTTAGTAATATATCCATGTTCTTGGGACTGGTGAGATGATTCCTTGTTGCATGTGTTCTACTTTCAAAAATAGCGCCTATTGGCAGTGAAAATGGTAAACAATGGAGGATGAACCGGATCAGTGCCGGGCGATGCAGACGCAGTCTTCCTTAATTGAACTCCCCAAAAAAACTGTCCCAGGAACTTGGATTTAAAGTGGTGTCAACAAGAGGCATAGATCCTCATGAGCCCCCGCGACTGCGGGGCTCATGAGGATCAATGCCTCTTGCAGTCGAGTGGTGTTCAGATTTTCCCGGCACTGAACAGGTTCATTTCATTTAATTCCCACATCTGTACCACTCCCTCCGCATCTGCTCATCTCATATATTGCGCATAGTTTGCCGCGCAAAAAAAAAGCACACACCATCTGACACTGCCGCGACCTAATTGCCTGAAACATTTTCGCTGCGTCAGGCTCGATGGACTGCCCCGGCAAAGACGGCACACAGACGGTGTGATGCGTCAGAATGGCCGCCAGCGCCAGATATCGTCGCGCGCTCACTTTGGAGTTCGACAGATCGACCAAAAATCATTAACCCCTTCACTGCCGAGAAAAAAGCGAACACGATCCAACTGCAAGAGACATAGAGCCTCATAAACCCCTGCGACTGCTGGGGGCTCATGAGGATCTATGCCTCTTGCCGAGACCAATTTTTATCCATGTTTCTTGGACGGTTTTGGCGTTTGGGTCGTTGATTGAACAAAGACTTCAGAAACGACATTACGTACAGTGGCCGGGAAGGGGTTAACTCATTCAAGGCACCCGCAAAAACAGCTGCCAGCAACGCTATACCTCATTTTCGCAGCTGAATCAGTTCAATACTGAGGAAATATTGCAGGCTCTGGGGAGCGACACGCCAGTTGGATCAGAGGTCACTTTCAACCGGAGGTCATTTAACCCCTTAACTGCCGAGAAAAACTAAACACGGTCTAACTACAAGAGACATAGATCCTCATGAGCCCCCGCTTTCGCGGGGGCTCATGCGGATCTATGCATCTTGCTGAAACCACTTTGTATCCACGTTCCTTTGACGGCTGGGAAACTTTGACGTTAAGCTGACGATGATTTTGTTCAAAAACACCATCTCCATCCACCGGCAGTGAGGGAGTTTAATGCTGTGAACATCATCTTCTGGCGAGCAACACGCCAAACGACGGGCCGGAGATCACTTTAGTGTACGTTAGATAGACCAGGGTTCATTTTACCCATTATATCCCGAGGCATTTAAAAAAAATGCTTATTGTCCTTTGAAGGCTCTATTGCAGATTAGGAGATGGATCCACCATTTTAGTTCAAGGGCAGTGCCAGCGGCTTAGCGCCTCAGGCGCCAAGCAATTCTGGCACCACCCTTGAACTATCATAGTCAAATTTAGTCAGTCAAGCAGTAGTGTATCAGGATGAAAAGAGCTAAATACTGTGGACATGTTTCTGGGCAGCAACACGCTACTGAAATAACTCACACCAACATAATGGTTCCGACGCCATGTACTTTGTACTAAGCCAAATCAGTGAGAAATGTTTGCTTCTTAGGACTATCGCGCGAAAATAACAATCACGCCAGATCGGCTGGAATTCACTTTCGACCTACGTCAGACTGAGCTAGGGTCGATCTGAATGTCAGTGAGGCCATGTATGCACCTTACATCGAAACGAACCCCCTAAGTTAAAAAAAAAAATGCGCATGATGCACCACATACCAGCCACCAATTTGGCAACGCTAGACGTACGGCTTTCGAACCTACGAAGTCAAACGTCCACCCCGCCACCCCCCTTCCCCCCCCCCCCCCCCCCGATTTCCAGCCTCCAATTAAGTATCCCTATACACACACACACACACACACATACACACACACACACACACACGCACACACACACACGCACACGCACACATTCACGCACGCACACACACACGCACGCACGCACGCACGCACACACACAACTTTGCCCTAATCTTTCCACAGCCCCGGGCCCTGTCATTCTCCACTCAGGAAATAATTTCAGAAATTGGAATTTGACATTTTGATGAACGAGCAAGACCGGGAGATCTCCAAGTGCGGATTTCGTAGTACTCTCTGGCGATTCACTCCGTCCAGTGAGGATGCATGTAAATGCAGCCAATGGCTGCTTAGCAAGAGGCTTTGACTCTTACGAGCCCCTGCGACTGCAGGGGCTCATGAGAACCAACGCCTCTCGCAAGATGAGTGGGACTGGTGAAATTGATATACATCTGGTTCGAAGCTTAGTGCTTCGAGGCCAGCCAGTTGACACGCCATCGGCATCAATGAACGTAGAAGCCGACCGTGTTTGTCTTACACCCCTTCCCTACCAGAGCACGTACATGATCGTTTCTGAAATTCGTGTTCATTCAACGACCAAACAGCCAAACCCATCGAAGCAAAACGTGAAACATTTAGGGCTTAACGACTTTTGTCTACCGCAAAGGTGATTTCAAAGAAGGGGCATCGAAAAAAGGTCTGTACAAATTTTGACCCCAGCTGGGTTCGAACCCACGACCTTTTGGACATCAGTCCAGCTCCCCTCCATCGAAGAAGCATGCATATAAATTGGTCTTAGCAAGAGGCATAAATCCGCTCAGGATCTATGCCTCTTGCTGAACCACTTAGATTTCTATGGTCTTTGCGTGGTTCGTTGATTTTGAATTAGCAAAGACTTGATCAACAAACTCTGCCATCACTGGAAGGAAAGTTGATCAGTCAGAGAGAAAATACACAGCAGTCTTGATTTGAGACCCACAAGACGGCGGGGCCTCTTGCAGTTGGCTCGTGTTCATCGTGTAAAATAAAAAAAAAAAAAGATTGGATGAACCATAACCCACAAAGTCTCTTCTATATGAGAGCTGTCCTTGCTGTCAATGGTCTCTAACTTTTGTCTTTGACCTGATTCGGATGTTGAAAAAGTCTAGTAGATCTGCCAATGCGTCAGTGAGTTCTATAAGGGGCGCAGGACATACGCGTCATTGATTTGTCAAACGTTATTTGTCATGACGTAAGTTTTAGATTTTACGTAATTTTATTTTTTATGTGAGATGAGTTTTACTTTCGCTTCATAGACTTGAGAAAATGGTGACAAAACTAGAACTTCACGATACAATTTCAGTCTTGCTATAATTTGTATGAAAGCAGTTTGACTTTACCTAGCTACATGATATACTAAGTACACGGGTCACCTGCATGCTCTTCTGAAATCGCGTCGATGTGTGTGTGCGTTTTAGTGCGTGCTGCAAACATCTCCGAGAGGAATAGATCCTCATGCGCCTGGAGGGCGCATGAGGATTTATTCCTCCTGGAGATGCGCGCATGTTTGTGTTTGTGTGTGTGTGTGTGTGTGTGTGTGTGTGTGAGAGAGAGAGAGAGAGAGAGAGAGAGAGAGAGAGAGAGAGAGAGAGAGAGAGAGAGAGAGAGAGAGAGAGAGAGAGAGAGAGAGAGAGAGAGAGAGAGAGAGTCATATCTGGAGTATTATGTCAGTGTCTGCGTGGTGACGGAGTTGCCTCTTTTACGTCGCCGCAACTGTCTGACTTTCCTTAAAAGTATTTTTGTGTGTGTGTGTGTTTTAGTTCTTTTCTGAAAAGAAATAATTTTTACTAAAGAAGTTAAAAGGATGCAAAGTTGTCTAACGAACTCATCCAATGTCTTTCTCCAAACTAAAACTAGCTATATGCAAAAGTTCAAGTAAATATGACAAAAATTACGGACTCTAATCTGGGTCAACCGACTTCCTATAAACAGTTGTTTATGTCTTCAATGAGACATTGAATTACAATATGCTCGGAGGCTCACTTAGCCACCCACTTAAGAATGTATTTCGTCAAGTGTGTCCAGAAATGTCGGAGATTCTCTTGTTTACATACATACACACACACATACATACATATGCACACGGCGCTTCGTGCCAAATGTACGTTCAGCAGGGAGGTTTGCGTAACTAGACATGACGTAATTTTTATCTTGTTACTTCAATTGTTAGAGTTTCAGCCTACCCGCCTTTTACATCATGGATATGCTATTAAATTCGCCCCACCGGGACCCGTCCTAAAAAAGTCATTGCTATAAAAAGAAGGGACTTTAAAAAACCTCCCCTGGAAGGCAAACGACAATAAGTCCATTTTGTGAAAAGCGAGGCTGGCATTGCATTACAATGAAAATATCGCTTTTCACCAAAATAGACATACTGCCTTTTGCATTCTTAGGCAGAATATGCCTTGTCTAACTAACCAACATGTGAAGAGACATTTAATTTCTGTCTGTCTGACTGTCTGACTGTCTGTCTGACTGTCTGTCTGTCTGCCGGACTGCCTGTCTGCCTGTCTCCCTCATTCATTCAATTATTCCATTCATCCATTCTATTCATCCATTCCTTCCACTCCATTCCTTCCATTCCATACCATTAATTCCATTCCATTCATTCCATTCCTTCCATTCCATCCTTCCATTTCTTCCATTTCATTCATTCATTCATTCATTCATTTATTCACTCACTCACTCACTCACTCACTCACTCACTCACTCACTCACTCACTCACTCACTCACTCACTCACTCACTCACTCACTCACTCACTCACTCACTCACCCATCCATCCATCCATCCATCAATGTATGTATGTATGTTTGTATGTATGTATGTATGTATGTTTCTTTATTTATTCAATCCAGACCAAAAAGGTGACTGCCAAGCGTGTAATATGCAAAGAAGTACCCAACGGAGAAAGAAACACGCTTAGAAAAGACGGGTACAACACAATTTATTAATATTTCGGGTAAATACCCTTTGTCAAAATAGACAAACAAACAAACAGAGAGATTAGCCGCTACTTATCTTCATTGGCAGAAGGAATGTGGCAACTGAAGGAGGTGACGTAAAATAAAATAAAAGAAAAAGGAAGAGCAAAAGTGCTGAAAAAGTAAAAATGACGTCAACGAAAAATCGTGAGAGAGACTCGGAAAGAACCTGAACACGAGAGACAAGAGTATGTGCAAGCACGTGCAGGAGCGAGCGAAAGAAAAGGCGTGTAGATGAGGCTAGAGAAAGAGAGAGAGAGAGAGAGGAGAGAGAGAGAGAGAGAGAGAGAGAGAGAGAGAGAGAGAGAGAGAGAGAGAGAGAGAGAGAGAGAGAGAGAGAGAGAGAGAGAGAGAGAGAGAGAGAGAGAGAGAACGAACGAACGAACGAACGAACGAAACTTTATTTTCCAAGGATTGAGATATTAGGCGCGCAGGCCTTTCTTACAATCTGTCCTTGCTAAGCTACATAAGGAACACCAACCAAACAACAAAAACTAACTAATAATAAACGTCACACACACGCATACACACACGCACACAGACACACGTATACATGTACTCGTGCACATGCGCACTTTTGTACATACACATACACACGTACGTGCGCACATAATTATCTAACATATAAGTAGGTATGATATTTTGTGTACTATCAAAAACAAGTTAGAAAACTGAACAAACAATTTGGAGGCTAGATGAAAAAAAAAATTTAAAAACATGAAGCGTATTATGTCAAAAAACAAAGAAGAAGAAAGGATCAGCATAACGATGTCTTAGGAAGGTAATCATGTACTCTAATTTTAAACAGAGAGAGGGACGTGGTTTGTTGAATAGTGGGAGGAAGAGAATTCCATAAAAGAGCACCTGAATAAGACAGGCTAGATTTGAACAGGTCTATACGGGGCCTTTTTATAGAGAGACTGTTCCTGGAGGTGCTGTATTTTTTTTCAGTTGGCGAAAAAAGCCTAGATAAGTAAGGTGGAGCTTTCCCGTTAAGAATTTTGTGCATCAGTACACATTTGTTTAGTGCGAGGTGCTTAACCAGAGGGAGAAGTCCGATGGCCTGCAGCTTGGCATCAGTGGATAAAGACGGATCAGGGAGGATAAGCTTAGCAGCGCGCTTGTATAATGAGTTTATCTTCTTTAAGTGATTTTCACTGCAGCCATTCCATATTGTTGAGGCATAATCAATGTGTGGTTTAATGTAGGCATTAAAAAATAGTTTGCGCGTCTTAAGGTCAATGATCGTTTTAAGTTTGGAAAGTAGAAACAACTTTTTGGACAAATGTGTGGTTTAATGTAGGCATTAAAAAATAGTTTGCGCGTCTTAAGGTCAATGATCGTTTAAGTTTGGAAAGTAGAAACAACTTTTTGGACAAATGTTTTCTCATATAATATAGGTGGTTATGCCAGCTTAGATCATCATCTATTATTACTCCAAGCAGGCGGTGTTGACTGACCTGCTCAACTGAGATGGAGTCCAAAGAAAGGTTGAGTGATGGAGGTTTGAGCTGATGTTTCTGGCGGGTTGTGATAAGCATGCTTTTTGTTTTTGTGGGATTTACAAGCATGCGATTTTCATTACACCACCGAGAGACTTCATGAAGACTCTCTTGAAGATTATTTGCAATTTCAGGCACAGTTTTACCAGCGGAATGTAATGTTGAGTCGTCGGCAAACATGTCACACTCAGTCTCACTACACGTTACATGTAACGGTAGATCGTTAACGAAGATACAAAACAGTAGTGGGCCTAAAATAGACCCCTGGGGCACTCCATACTCCACAAATTGTTCAGAAGAACATTTTCCGTTGACATAGACTGTTTGTGTTCTTTTTGTAAGATAGGAGTTCAGAAACGAAAGAGCTGAGGGGCTCTTTTTGTTTAAGTAGGTGGCAAGCTTTTTCAGTAAGATAGTATGATCGATAAGATCAAACGCTTTTTTTTAGATCCAAGAAGACAGCACCAGCCATTTTATTATCATTTATGCTGTTGACCCACGAATTCACTATTCGTGCGAGTGCAGTGTGGCATGAATGCTTGGGACGAAAACCTGACTGGTAATGATATAATAAGGACCTTTTTTTCAAGAAATTCCAGAAGATGTTTGTGAACATGCTTTTCCAGAGGCTTCGAGAGAACTGATAGAAGGGAAATGGGGCGAAAGTTATTAATTTCAGAAGAATCGTTTGCTTTAGGAACAGGAACTATTTTTGATTTTTTTAAAGCTGCTGGGAAGACATTTTTTTGTATACATAGGTTATAAATGTATGTAAGAGGTTCCACTATGTATGGTTGCGACAGGTCAAGAGAGAGAGAGAGAGAGAGAGAGAGAGAGAGAGAGAGAGAGAGAGAGAGAGAGAGAGAGAGAGAGAGAGAGAGAGAGAGAGAGAGAGAGAGAGAGAGAGAGAGAGAGAGAGAGAGAGAGAGAGAGAGAGAGAGAACGAACGGGGATTACCCTTGGGCACGAAGTAGGCTGAGTGTCTAATACACAAAGCCTGCTAAACACCAACCCGAAGGCAAACTTTATATCACCTTCAAGTTGAGGACTACCTCGGGAAAAAACGGGAGGACCCCGGGAAAAAACCCCAGCATTTAGCACGGTACACAACAAGGAATAAGTCATGAAAACAAAGCAAAAAATCAAACTCAGTAAGAGAATAATTAGGTATAAGTGGAGAGTATGTAGTTGTGAAACCGTCTTCAAGGGTAACTAAAATTTTTTCATGACTTATTCCTTGTTGTGTACCGTGCTAAATGCTGGGTTTTTTTCCCCGGGGTCCTCCCGTTTTTCCCCGAGGTAGTCCTCAACTTAAAGGTGATATAAAGTTTGCCTTCAGTTTGGTGTTTAGCAGGCTTTGTGTATTAGACACTCAGCCTACTTCGTGCCCAAGGGTAATCCCCGTTCGTTCTCTCTCTCTCTCGCTCTCTCTTTCTCTGGCCTCATCTACACGCCTTTTCTTTCGCTCGCTCCTGCACGTGCTTGCACATACTCTTGTCTCTCGTGTTCAGGTTCTTTCCGAGTCTCTCTCACGATTTTTCGTTGACGTCATTTTTACTTTTTCCGCACTTTTGTTCTTCCTTTTATTTTATTTTATTTTACGTCACCTCCTTCAGTTGCTACATTCCTTCTGCCAATGAAGATAAGTAGCGGCTAATCTCTCTGTTTGTTTGTTTGTCTATTTTGACAAAGGGTATTTACCCGAAATATTAATAAATTGTGTTGTACCCGTCTTTTCTAAGCGTGTTTCTTTCTCCGTTGGGTACTTCTTTGCTTTATTTATTCAATCATTTATTTATTCATGTATACAGGCTATTCCAGCCCAGGCTCGTGCATGAGCGCCAAGCCACAACGGAAGTTTGAAACATTTTTTCCAATTACATTTTCAAAATTTTCATCCCGTATATTAAGCGCAAACTGACAACGAGCCTTGATAATTGTTTTGTGGGCGTCGATCAAACAATAGCAAACAAGAGAAAAGTTATGAGCTGAGAGCTTGTATAACAGTAATATAATTTATGACCAATTTCGCTTCAGTTAATTTGTACCCGTGAACCGGTCCTGCCAGGGCTCAGTTGCATAAGTGGGCTTAGTCCTGCGCCAGCCACTAAGCAAGGTGCTCCGCTGTGAGAACCTTGCTTAGTGGGTGGCGCAGGAATAGGCCCACTAATGCAAATGGGCCCAGGTCTTTTCAGGAAGTCTCCCAGTTTATGTGTTTCATGACACCCTTGATCCTCGCAATAATGTCTCGCTTTAACGACATGTACACCTGCATTTTAGACCATGGGTGGCTGCACACGCAGTGCAACGACATCAAGACATCTTATAACGGGGATTTCCCCAGCATTACCATTATTGCATCTTTCACAATGATTTCACTTCCAATTTGGGTCAATTAGGATTTATCAAGGCTAGTCCCACTTTCCGGAATTTTCCTTATTGGTCTCGTAGTCGATACATTGTGAAAGTAATTTAACGGCAATATAAACAGTGTCTAACTCATTCACACCTGAAAAACTGCAGCGAGAGCATAAGAACAGACGTGTTGCACGTGCACGAAAGTTCATTATTGTTTTTCGTTCAGAGCGGTCGTATCAAGAACCTTTATAGATAGTGAGGTTTCCTTTGCTACGAACGACTACCGACAACGCCGAGATCACCTTGCACTACAGGCTGGTGCAGAGGGCGTTATAAAGCAGAGAAAAACGAGGTTTCGTTTGCTACGAACGACTACCGACAACGCCGAGATCACGGTTGACAACCAGCTTGCACTACAGGCTGGTGCGGAGGGCGTTATAAAGCAGTGAAAAAATGAGGTTTCGTTTGAGACGAACGACTCCCGGCAATAGAACGAAATCGAAGTCACGGCGGATAACCAGTTTCTGTCATAAGCACAGACAACACTCCAAACACCTCCAAGAGGCATAGATCCTCATGAGCCCCGAGTGTTGTCTGTGCTTCTGTGCTTGTCTGTGATGGCGTCACGGATTTCGTTATTGGGCGCTTGCAGTGACGGGTGTTAACCCTTTTAGCCCCGGGACCCTGGGGCAGAAGATGGTTGTTGATCGTGATAATTCAAGGGTAGTGCCAGATGAGCTTGGCGCCTGAAGGCGCCAAGCTCATCTGGCACTACCCTTGAATTATCATGATCAATCCATCCCCTACAACTGGTACATAGTCGTTAGGCAACACCTCCAAAATTTGAGAGCTTTGAGAAATTTAGCCTTGGAGCTAACCGGTTTAAGAAAAAAGGCAATAACAGACATGCACGTTCAAGGAACGGAAACAAAACTCCACTGGTGTCGTACTCGTCAGAAGGAAGAGTGTCGTGCATACAACAGTGTTATTCACCTTGTCATTCTTCTATCGAATATGACACCGGCGGCGTTTTATTCCGCTCAACAAAAAAAAAAAAACCACACTCAGCTCAAAGCATAGGGGCCTGACGGGTTGTGCTTTGACTAAATGCAAATCCGCTGCGCCACCGCGCGCGCGCGGCCACCGCGTAAATAGCTCAAGTCAGAATACAAGAGAGGAAACGAAGCACACCCGCAAAATTCGTGCTGTGGCCTGAAGTATCCCGGACCTCTTTTTCAACATCTAGAGTTAAACCCTTTAGTAGAGAGCCGTGAAAGAGGCCACTATGCACTGCTGTGCATCCATTGTTTTCTGCCGTGTTTACTCTAAAGTCGAAACGAATTACTCGAAAAGATATTGACAAATGGGCAGTGTTTAAACCAGACTCCATTAAGTAGAGCTTTTTTTCGTACCTAAAGCGATTGCTGCGTGCAGGTCACAAGTTCATGTCGACAGTCAGATGCACTCTGCTTTAATATCATTGGATATGCTAACTTATATAAACCAATGAAAAATGAGCATGAGGCGTATTTCTGGCCACATTTAAAACCCAGCAAAGCGACGTCTGCTAAAATGGTGCTTGACTCTGCAAAAAGCCTTTAAACTAAGGTTGATATAGATTTGTGGCAAAATATCTACTGAGTTTGTTAAGTTCGAGGTTTTAGGCCGATGGTTGCTTTGAGGGTAGAAAACTGCTCTGGAATCACAGTGCTTCGCCGTTCGCGTGCCTTTCGTTTCCTCCCTCGTATTCTGACTTGAGCTGATTATGCGGTGGCCGCGCGCACGCAGTGGCGCAGCGGATTTGCATTTAGTCAAAGCACCACTTGTCATGCCCCTTTGGTTCAAAGCCACGCCAGCTGAGAACACGCCACAAGAGAATCCGTGATCACGAACTAAGAAAACCAGCCTGCGGCAAAACTTGTTTTAATTGTTTTCCCCAGTGCGCAAATTGTCTTCGGGCCGACGTTGGCCACAGTTGGCCCGCCGTGGTCCTCGTCGGCCCGATGATCTTTTGGTCACGGTGTCATTGGTTTATCCTCGCCACCAGCACTAATACAGTCACCAATATCGGCTTTGGAAGAATGCAATCCTTGTGTTTTTCTTCAGTTTTAACGGTAATTATATTTCACTTCCATGTAAAATGTGATTTGTGTGTTAAACACGTGTAAAAACGCTTTCCCGTTGTGAAAAAAACATTAATAAAGATAATTTCACATCGAAGTAAAAGGTGATTTTTTTTTACACATGTGTAAAAAATACTTTCATAATGTACAGTAAATCACTTTTTTGTTTGTCATGAATGCTCATATCCATGTAAGAGATTATTTGTCTTTTAAGTGTGAGAACGGTGACTAAAGTATGCTTTTTCTTACAGAGGGACGAGAACACTTGTTTTGGTTTATATTTGTTGATGATATAGAAATAAAAGAAAGTAAGGATAAAGCTGACCAGATTTTGCGCTTTTCTTCTCAATAGTTTATGGTTGGCTTTTCAATATTTCATAGGGAAAAAAGAGAAAACAAGAACAGCAATAACAACAACAAACATAAAAGAAAACGTAAGGGGTTTCAAACTGTTTTCTTAATTTTCGTTTTGTACGAAACTCTAGCGGCAATATTTTTATCTTATTTTGAACAACAAACATAAAATTTTTGATAAATTTTAAGTACGATCAGAACTGCTTGCTGTAATCTTCTGTCTCGAAAACAGGCTCACTAGAAGTCAACTTCAATTAATCAAACTGGTCCGTGCGTATTTATGAGGAGTAGTGAGGTCTGATCAAAGCGTCAGAATATATTTCTAACGGAAATTAAATAATGAAGCACTACTACGTGAGATTTTACAAACTCGTACAGCCTTTCCACTGCCGAGAAAAAGTAAACAAAATCCAACTGCAAGAGACATAGATCCTCATAAGCGTCCGCAACTGGGGGGGGGGGGAGGAGGGGCAGGGCTCATGAGGATATATGTCTGTTGCTGAGCCCAAGTTTTATCCATGTTGCTTGGGCGGTTTTGGCTTTGCTCGTTGAATGAACAAATATTTCAGAAACAAAAATGTACGTACAGTGGCAGGAAACAGGTTTTTAAACCGTGTCCCAGCTTCAAGTGCACTTCCCACCCTCCCCCACCTCCAACCCCAGCCCACCCCAAAGCAAAACGAAACAACACAAAACTTTGCATTACACGGATACACGCACAGTGCTTTGTGGGACATGGACAGGTAGCTGCTATAACGCCATTGTTTTCATCCCTACGTCACACATCCAATCTCTTTAGCACAAACCTTACCATGTGACCGAGCTATAAAACCCCTTATAGCGACTAATGGCGGACTTTTTGTAGCCCTTTTTCTGACGCGTCTTGGATGCCAGTGTTTTTCTATAAAAGGTCACCAAAACGTTCTAAAGTACAAAGTTACTTAGTGTTGTTCGAAACAACAGACACACTACTGAAGACAGCAACATCATGAAAGATTTTAAATTATGTCATAAGTCGATTATGTTTAAATGTATATTCCTTTGATGTCAGTCGTGTCTGGCGTGGAAGATTTCTTTTTGATATCTTTTATGAAAATAGTGGAGGAATGAAAACAAATACGTTATTAGTAGCAGGGGCTTGCTAAACGAACCCTTGTAGGCCTTTGGGAGGTCGAAGGAACCAGTGTACCCTTCAGGCTTTCGGCCTTCGGGGTGCAATGATTCCTTTGACCTCCATCAGGCCTACAAGGGTCCGTGTAGCAAACCCATGCTAACAATAACTAATAATCCCCAAATTTTGCGTTTGTCCTCTGAAGACTGCATTGCAGTGCAGGACACAGATCAACTATGATAGTTCAAAAGTGATGCCAGAATAGCTTGGCGCCCATAAGCGCCAAGCTATTCTGGCATCACCCTTGAACTATCATAGTCGATCCATATCTTGCTGTGGTGTGTCTGGTGTGTCTGTGGTGTGTCTGGAAACACGCTTAGAAAAGACAGTTACAACACAATACATTGTGTTGTAACTGTCTTTTCTAAGCGTGTTTCTTCTCCGTTGGGTTCTTTTCTGCCCTTCCTTATCTCATTCATTCTATGAGATAAGGAAGGGCAGAGAAGAACCCAACGGAGAAAGAAACACGCTTAGAAAAGTCAGTTACAATACAATACATTGTGTTGTAACTGTCTTTTCTAAGCGTGTTTCTTTCTCCGTTGGATTCTTCTCTGCATTTTACACGCTTGGCACGCCGGCTTGACCTTTTCGGTCTGGATTGTATAAGGAAGGACGGTTTGTACCATTGACCAAAGCTCTGTCCTTTAAAGACAAAACACTTTTTTTGTTGCGTGAAAAGCGACATTTTCCTTGTATTACAATGACAACATTGCTTTTCACAAAAATGGACTCAGTGTGTAGCGGTATTCTAACCATTCTCAACATAGTTCATTTAACCCTTAAGGTGTCAGTAGCAGGAATCACCTCGACAAAAAACGCAACTGACAGCAAAAAGTAAACATGCTGAAGTCTGCTTTGCGCTGGAAACTTCCCAAGACACACAACATATTGATCGCAAAATAGCCTAGATGATACGGTAACCGAAATCCTAAACTTTAACTGGCCCAGGAGGTTAGGTGTACTGCAATTTTCTGTCATCATCATTCAGAGTAATTTTGAAGAAAATGCGAGCAAACACCGAAAATCACCGTCACGAAACGTAGAAGTTTAATTCGGCATGGCAGACTAAACTCACCGATGACGCTTGAAGCATTGCGTAAACGTTTAATAAGATCATCTTTGTCATTCATTGCTAGAAACTTTCCCAGCTCCCTCCCTCTCTCCACCTTCAACTCGACAGCACCCCCATCTCCCTCTCTGACTCGGCCAAGAACCTTGGCGTTATCCTCGATTCCTCCCTTTCCATGCCCAGCTTCGTCTCCGCCACGGCCCAGGCATGTTATTTCCACCTCCGCCGCATCAGTCAGATCAGAAAATACCTCACTGCCGAAGCTGCCACCAAACTCGCTGTCTCTCTCATCTTATCTCGCTTCGACTACTGCAACTCTCTCCTTTCCGGTCTTCCTCACTCCACCACTCTCACTCTCCAGCGCGTCTAGAACAATGCTGCCCGCCTCGTCCTCAGAAAGAAAAAATCCGACCACATCACTCCCCTGCTCAAGCTCCTTCACTGGCTCCCCATCCCCCAACGCATCCAATACAAGATTCTGTCTCTCTGCTACAAATCCCTGAACAACTACGCTCCTGCCTATCTCTCCAACTTACTTCACCCCTACACTCCTCCCCGTTCCCTCCGCTCCGCCTCCGACCCTCTCCGCCTCCTCATCCCCCGCACCAAACTCAGCACTTTCGGCCCCCGCTCCTTCTCAGTATACGGTCCATCCACCTGGAACACTCTCCCACTCTCTCTCTGTCAGAAACACTCGCTCTCCTCCTTCCAGTCCGCCCTCAAAACTCATCTCTTTCAACAGTTCTAGCACTATATCACCACACGCCCCACCCCAAGCTGACCGTCGTAATGTATTTTCACTATTTGTGTTAAGTGGGTCATTGTCTAAAGCGTGCGCATGCGTGTGCGAGTTGTTAGTGCGCGCTTAGAGTTATAATTATTATAAGATAAGCGCATTATAAATACCGTAATTAATATTATTAATTATTAATTATTATTATTCATTCACTCATTCAGGTTCGACATTCCACGAGTATAGGTCGATCATGACCAGCCCAGAAGAGATTGGCGCCTCAGGTCACGTCGGCCATGATAATTCATGGGTTGTGCCAGAACAGCTAGGCGGTCGATCATGACAGTCCAGAAAAGACTGGCGCCTCAGGACTCGTCGGCCATGATAGTTCAAGGCTGGTGCCAGAATAGTTTGGTAGACCATGACAGCTCAGAAGAGACTGGCGCCTCAGGACACGTCGACCATGATAGTTCAAGGGTGGTGAGGAATAGCTTGGCGCCCAGAGGAGCAAAGCTATTCCGGCACTACCCTTGAACTATCACGGTCCACATCTTTCCTGAGTCCCATGTAAAGTGTTTTTCAGAGGGGCGGGTCAAAGGAATTAAAACTCTTCAAGTTGTGAATTTCTGTCTTAAGCCGCAATATGTTTAAAAGGTTTCACTGCATTTACTAGGTCATAGGCTGGGGTTCGGATTAGGTCGAACGAAGACTAAAAAAATAACCGGAAAGGGCTTACAGGTTTGCAGAGATTAATGCCACATACAGACGGATAACGTCAGCGTGCTGGTCTGCGACTTTGGACCTTACGGGCCTAGGCCGTAAGGTTGAAAAACACACACCAGCACGCACAGGAAATGCTAAAATCGAACTTTGAAATGTCTAATTATGCATTAAGTTTAGACGTGGGCCAAACATCTGCATGCAGCACTTTTCTAAAAGTGCGTGGAATTCAAAACACGTCACATCCACTTAACCCCTTCGCTGTCGATCACGCTCCAACTGCAAGAGACATAGATCCTCAGGAGCCCCCGCGACTGCGGGGGCTCGTGAGGATGTATGCCTCTTGCTGAGACCAATTTGTATGTGTGTTTCTTGGACGGGTTTGGCTTCCGTCGATGTTATAACAAACATTTCAGAAGCCAAAATGTACGTAGTGTGACAAGGAAGGGGTTATTCCATTGGCTGTCGGTAGCGCTTTTCGTCGAGCTGATTCCTGCAGAAATCGCCTAAACAAAAATAAAAGCGCTAAGCAAAAAGCAAAAAAAGGATTAATTGAGATGATCTAATTCCAGCCGCTAGTCTGCAGGTGAACTCAAAACTCGTCAGCTGGGAGTGGCTGATGGATGCAAACTGTGCGCTGCCACTCTCTCTGATCCATTACTTGCAATTATAAGTCCTGGCCCGAGCGCCTTCTGTCTGCTACAGGACAAGAAGTACGTGGCAAGAGTCCATGTGAATGAATGGCTAATATTGATTCAAATCCGATTCTCAGACTTTTTTATTTTTAATTTTTTGGGGGGTTGGAGGGGGGGGGGGGGGGTTGGGGATGGAGGGGTGGGTGTGTGCATTGAACCCATGACTAATGCAGGGGAGATTTTTTTTTGATGAAGTGAGAATCAGGATGCCAGTGGGCGGGAGGGATGGAGGGCATAGTTGCGTTCTGCTCTGCGAGTTCGAATCTTATCGCCATGACTGACCCACAAGATCCTAAGTCCTTAGCCAGCACACATATCTACCGTCGTTTGGCGAAAGGCAGCATGTCCATTTTCGAGAACAGCGAGATTTTCATTAAATAACAAAGACAATCTCGCTTATCTAAAAAAAAAAAAAAGGACAATACCGGGTTTTGCCACATACCGCCGCGCCGTGAGATGGCCTTAGTCGCCTGCTCGGCGTTAAACCCCAATAACTAATTTGCCAAATAACGGCCGAAAGTATCTGCTCAAAGGATTAAATTTAAATATAGCTTGCAAGATAAAAGGTTAAAGTTAGTATTTTGGTCGATGACACAGAACCGATGTCGGAGAAGCCGAATTAAATCCTTATTTACTAAAATGAAAATGTGCACCAACCAACTGCAAGAGACATAGATTCTCAGTCATGAACCCCAGCAGATGTAGGGGCTATTGCGAGTCTGTGCCTCATGCTGCCTTAATTTCACATCCACGGATTTTTTTTTTCGCTAAATTTACAAATATTTAACCCATAAAGCTCTGACACAATACGACATGATGTGGATCAACCATGACAGCTCAATAGTGGTGTCGGAATAGCTTCGTGCCTTGAGGCGCCAAGCTATTCGGACACCACCCTTAAGCTATCATGGTCGATCAGGCTACAGACCTTTTGACATAGACCTCAGATGGTATCTCCAAAGTTGATAATTTCATCATTAGAGCTTAATGAGTTAATTAACGCCGCTTTTGGTCACTGGCAGTGAAAGAAATAGGACGAAAGGTGAACGAGAATACAATAATCCCTTCACTGAGAAATAGTGAAAACGATCCAACTGCAAGAGACATAGATCCGCATGAGCCCCTGCAACTGCGGGATTCAAGAGGATCTATGCCTCTTGCTGAGACCAATTTGTATCCATTTTTCTTGGACGGTTTTGGCTTTTGGTCGATGAATAAACAAAGACTTCAGAAACACAAATTAAGTAAAGTGGCAGGGAAGCGGGTAATTCCACAACCAATGACATCACAATAATTTCGTTAACGGGGAACTATCAAATGTGCTATGTAGTATATGCACAATATGAAATTATGTACCCACTCCATACAATTTTTCCTTCGACACATGTACTGATAATATATTGTATAACAAGCAAATTAATATTCATGAGCTTGCTCGGTATGCTTTCCTTCCCATAATCCCTTGCAGACCAGAAAGACTCAATCTTGATGCTTGCCTGTCTGCAGTGCAAAAACGCTAAATATACGCATACTGTCACATTAGCAAGCCCTTATGCTCACTAGTAATGAAATACTTCTTATTGTGTACGAACGCTCGAAATTACTTTCCCATACACACACATAAACGGAGAATAGACAGCAGCGAACACACGAATCGAATCGCCATACTATTGAGATTGACGACACTGATGTCCGTTAGTGATAGTGATAATGGGTAGGTAGACCATCGAAAACCGCTGATGTCGTCATTGTGCATGACTTCTGTTTGTGGGTGCGGGTGTGGCTGGCCAAGCTAATCCTGGAGCCATACCTGCGAGGGCAAAGGGGCACTGGAATGTAGCTGTGGGGAGAGTCGACGCTGTCTTTCTGCGTGCTCTGGCACTGGCGATCTGTTCGCGCCGATCGTGTCCAAAGAGCGTGCAGGCTTTCCTGGTGGCGGCACGCCAGCCAAATCTGTCTTGTGCTTGCGCTTCAAGTTCCTTTACCAGGAAGACGAAGTACTTGAGGCTGTCTTATATGCAGTCTTTGAAGCGTTAGTCTTTTGCCGTCCTTGCTTCCTGTTGCCTTTTGAGAGTGCGCCATACAGGAGTTGGCGTGGCATGCGAGAATCACCCATGCATATGACTTGACCTGTCCAGCGAAGTTGTGTCTAAGATCAAGGATTCAACACTCACTAAGCCAGCATTGCCCAGGACTTCCAGGTTTGTCACCTTGCTTTGCCATTTGATGCCCAAGACTGAGCGCAGGGATCTCACGTGGAAACGTTCAATCTGCTTGAGGTGCTTTCTGTACAGCGTCCACGACTCACAGCCGTAGAGGAGGCTGGGAAAGACTACTGCCTTGTAGACTTTGATCTTGATGGAGAGCTTGACGTTGTTGTTATTCAACACACGAGTGCGCAGACGACCCAGGGCGTGGCTGGCTTTGGTGATGCGAGCTGCGATTTCCTTGTCGATAGTACCGTCAGAAGAGATGATGCTCACCCAGGTACCTGAACTGGTCGACAGTCTTCAGCTCGGTGCCTTCGATATACACTTTGGGTGGGGGTGTTCTTGCGCCAGGGGCTGGTTGGTGCAGGACCTCGGTCTTGTTGAGACTGATGGTGAGGCCAAACAGTCGAGAGGCTTCCGAGAACCTGTCGACGATGGTCTGGAGGTCAGACTATGTGTGCGCCATTAGCGCACAGTCATCGGCAAACAGCGCCTCAATGATCTAAGTCACAGAAGAGAAGACCATAGGACCAAAACTGGGCGGTATTCTTAGAATAGTCAGGTGGTTGCCTTGTACGAGTGGTCGCATTGGCAAGTTTGACTCTTACGACTCGGACATTTTGATTCGGGTCTCGTAATCACATCTGCCTGTTATCGGCACTATATCATGCAAAATGTTGCTCAATATAATATAATAATCGCTAAATCATAGTCACTCTTTTCTGGCGCATTAGACGCCAGACACTGTATTGTACGCATGCCGGTCTGGGCACATGGATCTGGCGGCTCTTGGCTGTTAGGTCTAGAAGCACAGACCAACGCAATGTGAAAACAGTACCAAGGTAAACCATTCGAGTGCTGTCGGTAGGCAGATATCGACTCATTCAAAGCGCCCCGCATCAACAGCTGCGAAAGCGTCGTATAGCTTTGCTGACGTCAACTGCGGGGGCTCATGAGTTTGGCAATTAAGTTCTTCGTGCTCCAGCGGCGAAGGGGTTAAAGGAAGCGTGGCATCTCAGTAATGCGTCTGCAGCTACACCTACAACTGTGAGTGGGGGATGGACAAAGTTGAAACATGCGTGGCAGGAAATTTGACAGAGGACCTTCCCGCGGGCAGTTTGAATTATGAATTAGCCACGACTGATTGGTTTTATTTTAAAACCCGTGTACTGGCGGCGGTATAAAAGTACAATCAAACTTGCCAATGCGACCACCCGCACATGGCGACCACCTGACCATTCTAAGAATATCGCCTAGTTTTGGTCCTATGGTCTTCTCTTTTGTGACTTAGACGGCCCTGCGTGTCAGGAGACCATGTCTGGCGACCGGCACTTTATCATAGTCCCTTGCGTGGTCGTCTAACACAGGTTTAACCCATTTATCCCCAACGCCCTACAGCCTGAAGGCGCCAAGCAAATCTGGCACTTCCCTTGAATTATCATGGTCGATCTAACTCTTGCGACAGGTACGTAGTCGTTAGCTGACGCCTCCAAAATTTGGGAAAAGTGCCCGTGAGATTAAATGGGCTAACTGTACCTCAAACGGTTAGTGTATGTGGGCGGGGTGGGCATTAAGGGTGGGGATGGGGGATACGTGAGTGGGAGTAAGCGGAAACGCAGAAAGTGAACCTTGGTCTATTTTTGTTTCCCCGTCTTTCTCCAGCCCTTCACGCCGTAAAAGCGGTATAAATACTCGGTTCATTTATTATTAGACAGTCACCGTGCAACGCTAATCGGCTGTCACGATGAACGGTGAAATGTCCACGATCGCAAATAAAACGGACATTAGTGACTGGGGAGCTGATTTGATAGAGCGTTCGACTCTTCGACCCCCCCCCCCCCCCCCCCCCCCAAAAAAAAAAAAGTTCTTGGGTTCAAACCCAGCTGGGGTCAAACTTTGTACAGACCTCTTTTCGGTGCCCCTCCTTGAAATCACCTTCGTGGTGGACAAAAGACGCTAAGCCCTAAACGTTTAACGTTTACATGAGTTACTTGCCCCAGTCGCTACTCCTTCTCGTAATGACGAGCAGCAGAAGAAGAGACTGCAAGTATTTCTGTTAGTCTGGCGAAACTGACCCGCACCGCACCACACCCAGTAAGCGAACGTCCTCGGACCATATTGGGCCGCACTGGGCCCGCGCAACATCCTGGGACCGACGTGGGCCGTAGTAGGCCCGCGTACGGCCGTGCGCGGGCCAACGTCGGTCCCAGGATGTTTGGCTTCTTGGGCAGCGCTCCGCGGCCAGACCTGTTGGTTTTTTTTTCACTTTTTTTTCTTTTTTTTTTTTACTGAACATCGTGTTCAAACGAATGTGCCGGGAGGTAAAAATAATGAAGAGGATGAAGAGCTTTGTAGGAAAATCATCTTACAGTATCAGCCCGCGTTTAGCGTGCCAGTGACAATTACTGCGATGACGTTGTGTTTGCGTGTACCTCCCTCTCACCCACTCACCCACCTACCCCTCCCTTTCCCCGCTAGTACGCCAGTTTATCAAACAGAACGCCGGATGGTTGTTTCTGTTTAACCGCCCCACTGCCGTGAAAAAAAAAATAGACACCACACTATTGCAAGAGGTATAGATCCTCATGAGCCCCCGCAATTGCTGAAACCACATTGTTCTTGGGTAAGATGCAGCTCTTTCGTACAGATTTCAGAAGTGCAATGTACTACAGTGGCAGTAAACGGGTTAACACTTAGGCTGCAGGTAGCGCTTTCTTGTTGAGGTGATTCCTCGACGAGAATGCGCTACCGACAGCCAAAGGGTAAAAAAAAAAAAAAAAGTTACGGCCTCTTCATCGATTTTATTGCTCTGGCGTGTTCGACGCAGCAAATATTATTATTGGGAAAGTAAAATTGCATTCATTTACATAACAACAAACCGCGTGTGTCCTGATTGGACACTTGACAAACATAGCGCTACCAACAGGCAAAAGGTTAAAGGAACGCATATTCAGACGTTTGGTGAAGTTCAGTGTATTATCTTTGGTACCCTGAACTTTTCCTTCACACTAAGGAAATACATAAGAGGTTAACTCATTACATGCTCAGGGTGGAATTATGAATTATTTTAGACAGCCTTTGAGGTCTGCGTCATAGTTCTGGAGACAGGTCGGCCATGATTGTTCAAGGGTGATGTCAGAATAGCTTGGCGCCTCTAGGCGCCAAGCTGTTCCGACACCGTCCTTGAACAATCATGGTCCATCCATGTCCTGTCGCAGTGGGTCAGAGCTTAAGGGTTTAACCGACTTTCCAGACGCAATTTAATTTTGCCCGAAACCGAAACTGAAAAGAGGCTGATCCTTGGGTACCCAGTGCACTTCTCAGCAAATCTTCCATGGCTTTTTCACGTCCACGTCTACTTGGCATCGAGCGTCAACTGGAAAAATGAATCGATCATGACAGCTCCAGTGTGGTGCCTTATTAGTTTAGCGACAAACTAAAATGGCGGTGTCGCTGAAGTGTTCTGCCCTGTGAAGGCGAAAAGAGAAAGTAAAATTTTTGGAAAAGCGAGGTTTTCATGTTACGACAATGAAAATCTCGCTTTTCACCCATAAATACACTTAACCCTTCATTGCCGATAAAACAGAACACGATACAACTGCAAGAGACATAGATCCTCATGAGAGCCCGCGACTGCGGGAGCTCATGAGGATCTATGCCTCTTGCGGAGACCAATTTGCATCTATGTGCGTTGGAACTTTGTACTTTGGCCGTTAAATGAACAGAGATTTGAGACATACAATATACGTTCAGTGGCAGGGAAGGGGTTAATGTACTTTTCCTTAAGAGCGGTATTGTCCGAACACACTAAATCGACCCGTACATTACTACGCTACACGCGAAAGAGCTGAGAACGTTAGAGACTCGGACATGAAGAAGGCCAAGAGAGAAACAATAAAATCATTACAGTCTTCGCGTTTGACGGAAATTTAGTTTCTATAATCCTTGTTCAGTCAACACTAACGTGACCCAGCCGTGCAAAGAACATGGATTCAAAGTGGTGGTGTCAGCAAGAGGCATAGATCCTCATGCGACCCCGCAAATGCGGGGTCGCATGAGGATCTATGTCTCTCGCACTCCGGATCATATTCCCTTTTACTCGGCAGGAAAAGGGTTAATTGGCAAAATTACAATGCAACAGGTAAAATAACGTGTGTTGAATTAGCCCGTTCAGTGCCAGTTGGCGCAGATCGTGTTCCTGCAATCTTCGCTAATCCCAAAAGCCATAGTTGTCCCAGGAACATGGATTCAAAGTGGTGTCATCAAGAAACAATTGCGGGGGGGGGGGGGGGGGGGGGGGCTCATGAGGATCCATACCTCTTGCAGATGGGTTGGTGTTCAAACTTTCATGGCACTGAACAAGTTAAAATACCGGAAAGAACAACGGCCGCACCAAATGGCGGCTGAGTTTACCAAATACTTGCCCAATGCGCAAAATGTCATGGGGCCGACGTCGGCCGCCGCTGGCCCGCGCACGGCTATGCGCGGACCAACGGCGGCCGACGTCGGACCGATGACCTTTGCGCACTGGGTTTTGGGCTTAGCGGGACACGCGGGAGCAGCATCCATCACATGTTCCGTTCGTTTTTCGGTAATTAAATAATTATCAGTTTCTTCCATGAAAAGCCCGCGCAAAAGTGTTTCTACGTACGTCGATTGTCCAATTACCAGCACGAATTCCCATGTTGTCAAACGGCAAGCTATCCTCACAGCCAGCCGGAAGATTTGTCAGTTTTGACACGGGGGAAAATTAGAGAAATGTGTGTGCAGAAAATTTATTTTAAAAATCCTCTTTGAAGATGGGCACCGGAACGATACAAGCCGAGTGTGCCTTAGTGTGCTCGTTGTGAGTAATGTGAGCCGTCATTATCCTGTCTTCTGAAGATCCTGAACATCTCTGACAAAGCGCTTGTGAGAGCCTTTGTATGCCGTCCAGCTGCAAGAGACATCGATATGAAACAAGTCTAAATCTGTGGCCATGAGGCAGAGAAACATACAGAGCGCCAACTTTACGATGGTATGGCAGATCCCTGAGTGTCGCGTACAGCTCTCGGTATTGTTGAGTACGCCGTTTGAGAATCAGTAATACGTTCAATAGGCATGCACGTATATTCAAATGATACATCTATCTATGCCTCTTCCCGGGAATTTCTGATTGTTTCTTAAGCTTTCCCTTCTTTGAATTCTTTGAAAAGCGCAACACTTTCCCTGTCAAAGTACGTACATTCGTCAGTTCTGAAATCTGTGTTCGCTTAACGACCAAAGCCCACAAGAGTCCAAAGAACATGGACACAAAGTGACCTCAGCAAGAGACACAGATCCTCATGAGCCCCCGCAGTCGCGGGGGCTCATGAGGATCTACGCCTCTTGCAGTTGATCGCGGCTCGCCTCTTCTCGGCACTGAAGGGGTTTTAAACCTGGCCTACCTCAAAGTGTCGCTGTCTGCTCGCTTTACACCGGTTTGCGGGACCTGCTGAAGACTCTCAAGACCGTCTTCCTGTCCCTCTTCCTTCTTCGCGTGAAGCGTACAACATACGTTCACGACTGCATATCCCACTCAACCGCATATGATTTCTCAAATTTTGGAGGCGTTACCTAACAAGCGTATATCAGGTGCAGGAGATGGATCAACCAATGATAATTCAAGGGTAGTGCCAGATTAGCTTGGCGCCTGTTTGATCAATCTCCTGCTGTAAGACGTTGGGGCTAAATGGGATATGTAGCCTACGAAAATGTTTAATCTACCCGCAGCACAGACACGGGAAACATGGATGTTTCGCAAACATCGGCGTTCATAATTTGATGACCGGAAAAGTTGGTTCTCTTGCAGTGCAGCATTTATTGTGGACTGCCCCCCCCCCCCCTCCCCGTCCCAGATAATTTAAGATGTTTATTCCAGCCGCCCCTTTTGGGGGTACGGACTAAATACATACAACTACAAAAATAAACTAACAAATCAACTAAGGAAGAAACTGAGAAACAAGAAACCGCGACAGAACCTGTCCAATGACATTCATGCTGTCTAAGATGTATAAGTATGAAGGGAGGAACCGACCTCAGAGGACAGATTCCGTCCAGCGTCATTTACGTCAACGAAGACGAGAACGAACGATTCTGGAAAGCATGGTTAGGTCTCTCTGTAGATGATGTCATGCACAAAGCGCATTTGCGTTTCTGCTTTATTTTCACATGAAGGGGATGGTGATGGGGTATTTTGCCTTTGATACCCAAAGAGATCCGTGATGATCAACCTACCCAGTGGCAAAACCGCATCGTGCACACGACGGCCGCAGTGGGCCCGCGCACAAGGACTTTTGCTTACTGGGCCATTCTCAGTCCGTTTGCCGATAAACATCTAGGGTCTTCACTCCTCAGTCGCCTTCCGTTTGAAACGGGGGTCCTGCCGGTATAATGACCCATTATGATGTCAGTCGCAGAAAGGACTCCTTCCATCTAAAGGTGCACACTGGCTAGATCGCTGCCGGCAAGAAACAAAGATTATTATGAACCCCTGCGGGTGCAGGGGCTCATGACACTCTGTGCCTCTTGCAGATATGAGTCTAACATCAAACGGGGCTTCGCTGGCAAAAAAAGCAGACGGTCGCCTGTTTTACGGCTCCGGCAAGATTTGTGCGTGATTTGGAAAACTGTTTTTGCCTATAGATGCAAAATTAGTGTGCCCCAAAGCAAGCATCAATAAACAGAAGGATCGACAGAGAAATTGTGTGCGGATTAAACGCCGAGCAAAAAAAAAAAAAAAAAAAAAAAAAAAAGCCCTTCTTACTGATGTTTACTTTGGTGCAGAGAACCCTTTACCCCTTTGACTGTCAGTAGCGGTTTTTGTCGCTATGATTCCTGCAGGAATCATTCACACACGCATTATGTGTGTCCACTTCCGCGTCAACAACTTGGAAAGGCCTCTTCATCAGGAGTAAGTGACCATAAAACCAGAACCAAGAACACAAAATAAAAGACCGCCAGTTGTGTGAAATGCAAGGAAATAACCATGAAAAGAGAAACACGCTCTTACAAAATGTTCTGTCCTTGTAATTTCTAAGCTTCTCTCTCTTTTTTTTCTTTTCGCGTTGGTGGGGTTGTGGGGGGATGAGTGGGCTAGGCGGGGGGGGGGGGGGGGGGGGGGGGGCGGGGGGTTTGTTGGTTGTTGTGCTTTGACATTTCAAATTGCTATGATTTCTGAAAATAGGTCATGGGAACCCTCGCTACAGCAACACCCCTGCTGTTTACATGCAACAAATAGGCCGTCCAGAAGAGGGTTAAATCGTCTACTACAAAAAAAGGTAATAAAAAAATAAAAAAAACCCGTGGTAAATGGCTTTTATAATACCCTGAAGCCAGTTAACTCATTGGCTGTCGCTGTCGGTAGCGGTTTTTGGCGCGATGATTCCTACATCGCGAAGTTCAAAAATCACTGCAACCGAGATAATAATCAGCATGGGTGAAAGTTGGCGATGGTGCAGAGTACCCAGTGTGCAAAAGACAACCGGGACGACGTCGGCCGCGGTCGGCCCGATGGCTGTTTGTCTTGCTGGGTACGGGAGGCAGGCCAGGGTCCAGGGATCCACCTACAGGAGTCAGTGGCGTGCTAATATCGTTTTTTAAGTCCCTTCTATTTATAAAAGGACTTTTTAGGACAGGCCGCGGTGGGACGAATTTAATAGCATGTCCATGATGTCAAAGGCGGGCAGGCTAAACCTCTAACAATTGAAGAAACAAGACAGAAAGTACGTCATGTCTAGTTATGCTAACCTCGCTGCTGAACGTACATTTGGGGCGAAGCGCCGTATGTGCGTATGTATGTGCGTATGTATGTGTGTGCGTATATATGTAAACAAGAGAATCTCCGATATTTCTATACACACAACCTTGAAACTTGGCGAAATGCTTTCTTAAGTGGGTGGCTAAGAAAGCCTCCAAGCACATTGTAATTGAATGTCTCATTTAAGATATAAACAACTGTTTATAGGAAGTTGGTTAAACCAGATTAGAGTCCGTAATTTTTGTCATATTTACTTGAACGTTTGCATATGGCAAGTTCGGAGAAAGACATTGGATGAGTTCATTAGCCAGATTTGTATCCTTTCAAATTCTTTAGTAAAAATAATTATTTTCAGAAAAGAATTAAAACACTAAAAACTTTTACTTCTAGAGAAAGTCAGACAGTGGCGATGACGTAAAAGAGGCAACTCCGTCACCACGCAGACACTGACATAATACTCTCAATATGACGTCATCATCTCTCTCTGGCGCGCGTCTCTCTCTCTCTCTCTCTCTCTCTCTCTCTCTCTCTCTCTCTCTCCCTCTCTCTCTCTCTCTCTCTCTCTCTCTCTCTCTCTCTCTCTCTCTCTCTCTCTCTCTCTCTCTCACACACACACACACACACACACACACACACAAACATGCACGCATCTCCAGGAGAAATAGTCGGATCCTCATGCGCCCTCCAGGCGTATGAGGATCTATGCCTCTTGGAGTTTTTGGAGCGCGCGCGCGCACGCACGCATACATTCGCACACACACATCGACACGCTTTCAGAAGAGCATACAGGTGACCCGTGTACTTAGTATATCATGTATCTAGGTAAAGTCAACCTGCTTTCACACAAATTATTGCAAGACTGAAATTGTACCGTGAAGTTCTAGTTTTGTCACCATTTTCTCAAGCCTATGAAGCGAAAGTGAAACTCATATCACGTAAAAAATAAAATTACGTAAAAACTGAAACTTTCGTCATGGCAAATGTCGTTTGACAAATCAATGACGCGTATGTCCTGCGCCCCTTATAGAACTCACTGACACATTGGCAGATCTGCGAAACATTTTCAATAGGAGATAATTCAACATCAGAATCAGGTCAAAGACAAAAGGTAGAAACCATTGACAGCGAGGACAGCTCTCATATAGAAGGGACTTTGTGGGTTATGGTTCATCCCATCTTGTTTATTTTTGGTTTTGGTTGCTCTTATTACATTTCCCAAGCGTGGATGTGACGTCACCTGCATTCTAGGCACGAAAATCTATTAATTTTGCTAAATATAAGTGTGTAAAAGAATTGAAAGGGTTCCATTTTGAAAATACGGAAAATAATTCTAAACGCGGGATTTTAACACATTCTGCCCCAGGACCGAAATCCCTAAATTTTGAAGTTGCCTTCTGAAGGACTGTATTGCAATTCTCGGGACGGATCGAGCATATAATATATGACAGTTTAAGGGTGGTGCCAGAATAGCTTGGCGCCCAAGCTATTCTGGCACCTCCCTGGAACTATCAAGCTCGATTCATGTCTCCTTGTGGTGTGTCGGGGCTGAATGATTTAAATTCACCACCGAAAACAAAGTGAACCCGGTCCAACTACAAGAGACGTATACCTTCAAGAGCCCCCAGCAGTTGCGGAGCCGGGACCTCATGCCGATCTGTCCCGGCTCTTGCTGGTCCAATTTTGCGTCCACGTTCCTTGGACGGCTTGCGTCTTTCTGGCCTTGAACTGACACAGATTTCGTAACACAAATCTGCGTCCCTTGTTAGCGAAGGAGTTAAGAGATTTCCGTCATTTCCTACGCCAGCAGTCATACATGTATTCTGCGCAGTTATGATGCGCCAAAACATGCCTCTGCCTCTCTTGAAAACCTGTTGTGAAACCCTCTCATGAAATATTAAAGCTCTTGCTGCGTAGAATACAAATCAACATGGCATTTCCAGGCAGATCGAGTGAAGCCTTTGCCTGAGGCAGGTGGCCATCCAATAGGTTATTAGCCTACTTTGTTCGCTTCGAAATAACAGTGCATTTTCTCCCACTTACTACTAAACGACTAATGAAGTCGATGGAAATTAACCTTTCATATGACCCCGGAAGTCAAGGCGTCCTTTAAAAAAAAACAAAAAAAAAAAAACACGACATGTTCATAAGTTATTTATAGAAAACTTCTGAAATATAATTACAATAAAAATTAACCTTAGCATACGAATAAATAAATAGTTTGTAGTCAGGTCGGTCAACTTTGAGCTGATGGAATTCCCGCCACGTCCGCTGTGTAGGCTATTCTGTTCGCTTCGGAATAACCGTGGTTGTGTTTTGTCCTTGTTTTCGCAGCGTGTTTTTTTCTTTGTCTGATGGTTATCCAATACACAGTATGGATTAGAAAATATATATTGTTTACGTGCTGTTTTTCTACGTCACGGTTATTTTGAAGCGAATAAAGTAGGCTGGAAGAACTTCTAGCATTCTGGCCGCCAATCATTGGAGTCACGTGTTTCAAAGCTGTGCAGACCTAGTCATTAAACAAGTCTGCAGGGAGACTAATAGGATGTCAGCGTTATCAGTGAACACGAGAAAATCCCATGTTAGGGGCGCTCTAATACACTTGCGATTACAATTTAACCGGGCAAGTTGCGCAGCCAATTCTTTTATCTGCAAGACGCATAGATCTTCATGCTCTCTCGCAAGCTGTGGAGGTTTAAAGAAAATCACGACCACTTCATTGAACTATCTGCATCAGCGTCTCACAGTATTCGGGATTACCTGTTCTTTTAACCCCTTTCCTGCCAATGTCGTACACAGTGAAATCTTTGTTCGTTTCATCGGCTAAAAGCTACAACCGTGCAAGAAACATGGATACAAATTGGTCTTAGCAAGAGGCATAGATCCTCATGAGCACCCGCAGTCGCGGGGGCTCATGAGAATCTATGCCTCTTGCAGCTGGATTGTGTTTATTTTGTCCAACAGTGAAGGGGTTAATGCGAATAACGGAAAGACAACTAGCAATTGTTATGAAGCCATAATACGATACTTTTGTTCAGGGAGCACAAATTGTTTTCTAAAACGAGTGATCACCCAAAGCTCATTTTAAATAGCAGTCATTACGGATGCCGGCAGTTTTCCCTCTGTTTCCTGGGCAGATAATGCTGCAGTCGTGTAGCGGTCTGAAATCTATAATTTTGTCTGCGTGATGCAGGTTGTTCAATTACGCGCTTCTGGTGTCGCAACTGAAAGCATGTGCGCATAAGTTTACAGCATTAAAAAAAAAAAAAAAAAAAAAAAAAAAAAACACGGCAGTTTCTTCCCACCGCAGCAAACAGCGAAATGTCAGCGAGTAAACGCCCTCATCAACAGCTGCGGCAGTGTCGTATAGCGTTTCCTCCGGCAACGCAATAGACACTGAAGCAGCTGTTGATACGGGGGGCGTCTTGAACGAGCAAAAATGAAGCCCACCTAACTGCAAGAGGCATACACCCTCATGAGACCGTACAGGTGCAGGGGTTCATGCGGTTCTATCTATGCCTCTAGTGTCGTGGAAGGCTGTGGCTATTTGGCGCTGAACACAAACACAAGATTGTATAAAACAAAATTTGATCGGCACGGAATGCTCATTTGCTTTCGACTCTCGGCACCTGATGCCGTTCAACACTGCCGTTAACCCATTCAGCCCTGACGCTATACAGCAGGAGATGGGTCGACCATGATAATTCAAGGGCAGTGCCAGATTAGCTTGGCGCCTGTCGGCGCCAAGCTAATCTGGCACTACCCTTGAATTATCATGGTCGATCCATCTCCTGCAACAGGTGAATAGTCGTTAGATGACGCCTCGAATTTGGGAAATACGTGCGTCGGGCTGAATGAGTTAAACTGTTCATATGACTTCATTTTTGTTACTTCTTTTATTACTCAATTTTGTTCTTCGTCTTTTGTTTGACATCACATCCGTCGGCTGTTTCTTTGCTTCCTCTACTGACACAATAAGTAGCGACTGAATTGTAAACTTGTTTCCTCGTCTATTTTGAAAAATATTAATAAACTTTCATTTCTAGCGTGTTTTTTTTTTCCTTTGGGTTCTTCTCTGCATTTTACACGATTGGTAGTCACCTTTTTGGTCCGGATCGTGCATCTTTAAGACATAATTTTGATTTATTGCGCAATTTTTAAAATACGTTCTTTGCCCAAGGCGCACTCGTCGGTAATTTGTATCAGCATACGAGCACCTCTGCATGCGCTCTAAATAAAAAGTTTATGAAAATGTAGTAAAACTGTTGTCGCTAGGGTTTCATGTGAAAGGAAAACAGAAAAGAGAGGTTACTTACTTACTTACGCCTGTCACCCCTACCCGGGTATAGGCCGTCGACGAGAAACCTCCAGCGACTCCTGTCCTGTGCTTCTTCTTCGATTTTACTCCAGGTGGTTCCCAGTCTCTTGATGTCTGCTTGGAGGTCTCGACGCCAGGAGTTTCTCGGCCTACCTCTTTTCCTCTTTCCCTGGGGGTTCCATGAAAATGCCTGCCTAGTGATACTGGAAGCTGGCTTTCTCAGACTGTGACCAATCCATCCCCATAAAAGAGAGGTTGAAACCCCTTTAAATTTGATACAAGGAACGACGTTTCGGATCAAAGATCCTTCTTCAGGTGACATGGAAACAAACGTAGAGCAGAAAGAACTTACGATAGAAAGAAAAGACGTCATCCTGTTAAAGAGAAAATTTAGAATGACGTAAACAACAACAACAACAACAACAAAACCCAAAAACAATAATGACGCAAATACACATGCACAAAACACGTAGCACAAAACTTAAGTCTACATACAGACACGTCACTGCATACATTCGCATTCACTCGTGCCTGCTGCCGCTCACTTACATGCATACACATAGACACACACACACACACACACACACACACACACACACACACACACACACACACACACACACACACACACACACACACACACACACACACACACACACACTAATCAGTGCAACGGTAGCATCAAGTAGCATTAGTGTGTGTATGTGAAAGAAACACGCTTAGAAGAAACGGTACAACACAATTTATTAATATTTCGGGTAAATACCCTTTGTCAAAATAGACAAACAAACAGAGACATTATTTGCTACTTATCTTATAAAGATAAGTAGCAAATAATGTCTCTGTTTGTCTATTTTGACAAAGGGTATTTACCCGAAATATTAATAAATTGTGTTGTACCGTTTCTTCTAAGCGTGTTTCTTTCTCCGTTGGGTACTTCTTTGCATTTCACACGCTTGGCAGTCACCTTTTTGGTCTGGATTGTGTATGTGAAGATTGTTTGTTTTGTTCTTTTCGTAAAAAGATTCAATTGTTTTAAGATTAAGCCATATAATTCGTGAAATTAATCCCCAAAACGTGAAAATATATTTTTTTCCAAAAATATTTAATTATCACTAATAAAATTCTAGATATACAATGCTGGTTAACAAACTTATTTAATATGTCCCTTTTATCTAGCTATATGCAAAATATCTAGTAAAAATAAGAAATAATTACGGACTCCAGTGTGGAAAAATCTGTTTTTGTGAAAAGGCCATTTTCTCGCCTGTGAGCATCTTAATAAAAAAAAATCGAAAAAGATGTCTCGAGATAATTCTTTTAGTGAGAATAATATGTCAAGCTTGTCCGTCCTCAAACGCGGGCTCTAGTCCTTGTCACACCCTCACACACACACACACACACACACACACACACACACACACACACACACACACACACACACACACACACACACACACACACACACACGCAGACACACACGCACGCGCGCACGCACGCACACGCACACATACACACACACACACACACACATACACACATTGGTTGGCGCCCAAAAGACGTTCTCTAGTAAGGTTTGCGTAACTAGACGTGACGTCATTTTTATCGTGCTACTTCTTTCCCAGATCTTCATAAACAGTTGCCTTAGAAGAATTTTGAAAATCCACTGGCCAGAGAAGATCAGCAACGTCAGACTCTGGGAGAGAACAGAGCAGATAACAGCAGAGAATGAAATTGGGCGAAGAAGATGGGGATGGATTGGTCACAGTCTGAGAAAGCCAGCTTCCAGTATCACTAGGCAGGCATGGTTATGGAACTCCCAGGGAAAGAGGAAAAGAGGTAGGCCGAGAAACTCCTGGCGTCGAGATCTCCAAGCAGACATCAAGAGACTGGGAACCACCTGGAGTAAAATCGAAGGAGAAGCACAGGACAGGAGTCGCTGGAGGTCTCTCGTCGACGGCCTATACCCGGGTAGGGGTGACAGGCGTAAGTAAGTAAGTAAGTACTTCTTTCCCAGAAGCTGAATGAAATGGAAGATGCTGCATTTCCGGGTTAACCTCTTGACTGCCGAGAAAATGTAAACACGATCCAACTGCAAGAAATATAGATCCGCATGAGTCCCCGCATTTGCGGGGACTCATGCAGATCTATATCTCTTGCTGAGACCAATTTGTAGCCATGTTCATTTAAACGGTTGTTTATTTTGTTTGCTGAACGAACAAACATTTCAAAAACATAGTATGCGTACAGAGGCACGGAAGGGATTAAAACAAGAAAATCGTTACAATTACAAAATATTACAGGATGGAAATGAAACAGAACAAATAATCGCATATACATCGTACAAAGTATGGAAAGGACGAAACGTAAAGCTCCCGCATCTGCGGCGGTTCATGATTTATGTTTCCTGCTGAAAGGTCCGCTGGTAATCATACAGACAGATCTAGCCCCCGTTACAAGTTGTGGATTGCATGACAGAAGGCACTTCTTTCTTTTTTTCAAAATTGAGGGCAGCTGTCTATGCCAGTGCTGAGAACAACAGAACCTAATGAACCAGGGTGCAGTTGCGTGAGTGAGCTTAGTCCTACGCCAGCCACTAAGCAAGGTGCTTTGCTCATGCAACCCGTTCCAGTGCACATCTGCCGTTATTTGGTGAACGCAAGTGTGTCCAACTTTGAAAAAAGGCGAGATCTTCATTGTTATAGGATGGAAATCTCGCTTTTCTCAAAATCGGACACATCTGCCGTTATTTGGCAAAAGCAAGTGTGTCCAATTTTGAGAAAAGCAAAACTGTCATTGTTATACAATGAAAATCTCGCTTTTCTCAAAACTGGACACACTTACATTCCCCAAATCTTGGCTTGACTTCGCAAACGAAGATTCTATAGGGCTTGCCCACGTCGTCTGCAGGCATTTTCGTGGCTGCGGAGGCCAATCCGGGACAGGCAGGTTCGACCGCAGTGGGTCAGGGTTCTGAGTTACGACAACTCTGGTTTTTCTTCTGAGCCGCTTGTCCTTAAGGTTAGCTCTGCGAGAGTCCTCAAAGGAGACGGCTGCCTTGTGAATGGTGGAGCGCCAGGTGTCACGGTCCGCAGCAAGCGAAGACCACTGGCGGTGGTCGATTTGGCAGGCACTAAGTGACTTCTTGAGACCGTCTTTGTATCTCTTCTTTGGTGCCCCTCTGTCTCGGTGTCCAGTGGCGAGCTCGCCGAACAGAGTGATCTTGGGTAGGCGATGATCCTCCATCCTGGAGACGTGCCCCGCCCAGCGAAGCTGTGTCCGCAGCAGCAAAGCCTCGATGCTCACAGTTTCCGCCTGTTCAAGGATCTCGACGTTGGTGACATAGTCACTCCAGTGAATGCTGAGGATGGTACGCAGGCAGCGCTGGTGAAAGCGTTCGAGGAGTCGTAGTTGGCTGCGGTAGAGGGCCCAGGACTCGGAACCGTACAGCAGTGTGGTGAGGACGACAGCTCTGTACACGCTGATCTTGGTGCCTTTTTTCAGCTGTTGATTGTGCCACACCCGCTTGAATAGTCGCCCGAAAGCACTGTTCGCTTTTGCCAGCCTGTTGTCCAGCTCCTTGTCCAGCTTGGCGTCTGACGTGATGATGCAGCCAAAGTAGGTAAACTGGTGTACAGACTTCAGTTCGGACTCGCCGATGGTGATGTGGGGAGCGCGATGCTCTTCCTTGGGTGCCGGCTGATGAAGGACCTCTGTCTTTTTCAGACTGACTTCAAGTCCAAAGAGCTGGGCGGCATCTGCGAAGCAGGACGTAATGCGCTGCAAGGCTCTCTCTGTGTGTGCAACGAGGGCAGCGTGATCAGCAAAGAGCAGCTCACGAATCAGTTGGTCTAGGGTTTTCGTGTGGGCCTGCAGTCGTCTGAGGTTGAACAGGCTGCCATCGAGACGATACCTGATGTACACTGCGTCGTCATCGTCGAGGTCCACGGTGGCCTGCTTCAACATCATGCTGAAGAAGATGGTGAAGAGGGTCGGTGCCAGCACGCAGCCTTGCTTCACGCCGTTGCGAATGGGGAATGGTTCTGAGAGGTCACTGTTTAGTCTGACCTGGCCTTGCTGGTCCTCGTGGAGCTGGACGATCATGTTGAGGAACTTTGGGGGACAACCTAGTCGCTCCAGGATCTGCCACATACCTTGCCTGCTCACAGTGTCAAACGCTTTTGTTAGGTCGACAAACGTTACGTACAACCCTTTGTTCTGCTCGCGGCACTTCTCCTGAAGCTGTCTCAGCACAAAGACCATGTCGGTTGGCTCTGAAGCCACACTGGCCCTCTGGGAGGTGGTCTTCAGCGATGGCAGGTACCAGCCGATTCAGGAGCAACCTTGCGATAATGTTCCCGGCAATGGACAGCAGGGTAATTCCACGATAATTAGAGCAGGCAGACTTCTCTCCTTTGTTCTTGTACAGGGTGATGATGACTGCATCACGGAGATCCTTTGTTAGTGTTCCTTTTTCCCAGCAGCAGAGAAAGAGGTCGTGGAGCTTGTTGTGCAGTGCTGGGCCTCCATGTTTCCAGATCTCTGGCGGGATTCCGTCAATGCCTGCTGCTTTGCCACTCTTGAGCTGGTGGATGGCTGTGAGGGTCTCTTCGGCGGTGGGCGGTTCGTCCAATTCAACCTTTAGTGGAAGGTGTGGGATTTGGAGGATGACTGTTTCTTGAACAGTGCGCTCAGCGCCGAAGAGGTCCTGAAAGTATTCTGACCAGCTGTTCAAGATGAAGGTATTATCTGTGAGGAGTGCCTGTCCACCAGCGCTTCGCAGGGGACTTTGTACCAGGTGCCTAGGGCCATACACTGCTTTCAGTGCTTCGCAGAAGCCCCTAGTAGTCACCGTTGTCAGAGCAGAGCTGGGTCATCTGTGCGAGTCTGGACCACCACTCGTTCTGGAGCTCTCTAAGCTTGAGCTGGAGACTGCTGCAGATGAGGCGGAAGGCAGACTTCTTCACAGGGCAGGAACTCTGGAAGGTGGGCCTGGTGGGCGGCTCTTTTTTGTTTGCTAGAAGTTCCTGGATCTCTACGTCGTTTTCGTCAAACCAGTCTTTGTTCCTCTTTCTAGCAAAGCCCAAAACTTCCACAGAGGATTTTACAATAGCAGTTTTCAGTTGTTCCCAGAGTGTTTCAGGGGAGGAGTCTGCTGGATCAATTGTGTCTTTGAGCATGCGCTGTAAATCGGCCTGAAGGGCAGCTTTCTTGTCGTCACGCTGAAGGCTGGCAACATCAAGCTTTTTCTTGGGGGGGGGGGGGCAGGGGGGGGGGCCCATTTCTTGGGTTTCAGCTTGAGGCGGAGCCTGAGTTTGCAGCGGACAAGGCGGTGTGGCACTCTGCGCTGGGCAGTTGCGTGAGTGAGCTTAGTCCTACGCCAGCCACTAAGCAAGGTGTTTTGCTCATGCAACCGGTTCCAGTACACATCTGCCGTTATTTGGTGAACGCAAGTGTGTCCAACTTTGAAAAAAGGCGAGATTTTCATTGTTATAGGATGGAAATCTCGCTGTTCTCAAAATTGGACACATCTGCCGTTATTTGGCAAAAGCAAGTGTGTCCAATTTTGAGAAAAGCAAAACTGTCATTGTTATACAATGAAAATCTCGCTTCTCTCAAAACTGGACACACTTGCATTCCCCAAATCTTGGCTTGACTTCGCAAACGAAGATTCTATAGGGCTTGCCCACGTCGTCTGCAGGCATTTTCGTGGCTGCGGAGGCCAATCCGGGACAGGCAGGTTCGACCGCAGTGGCTGCAGGGGAAGGTCTGGTCAGGGTTCTGAGTTACGACAACTCTGTTTTTTCTTCTGAGCCGTTGCGTGAGTGAGCTTAGTCCTACGCCAGCCACTAAGCAAGGTGCTTTGCTCATGCAACCGGTTCCAGTGCACATCTGCCGTTATTTGGTGAACGCAAGTGTGTCCAACTTTGAAAAAAGGCGAGATTTTCATTGTTATAGGATGGAAATCTCGCTGTTCTCAAAATTGGACACATCTGCCGTTATTTGGCAAAAGCAAGTGTGTCCAATTTTGAGAAAAGCAAAACTGTCATTGTTATACAATGAAAATCTCGCTTTTCTCAAAACTGGACACACTTGCATTCCCCAAATAACGGCAGACATAATACCTTATGTTGTATATCCCTGCTCATTCTGCCTTTGGGGTCCTCTGGTGCTGGACTAGGTACAGGACATTTAGCTAATGGTCTAAAAGAGGATAAATGGACTGCAGGAAGAAGACACCACCCACTTCAAACCCGACGGTGAATTACTGTGGTGAAATGTGGACTGCATGCTTGACAGACATTTCGTCTCCTGAAACAGTTCTTTGTCCCACTTTGGCACGCGACGCCACTGTCTCGGCGGTCCTTAGATAAGGGAAGTGTCATGAACATGATGGGAGCTGGTAAAAATATTGGTTTCCTGTGTGAAAGGACCATGGGCCAGTTGCCTTTATACACTTCAGCCTTATGAAAGATGTTCCACTTAACGTACCGAGTGACTCGATCGGGTGTCTGCTTTTTCCGCTCACGACTTTTGCTCTTTTACTGTCGTCAAAATTCATAACCTCTCTGACGTATCTTTCCCTCTTCACTGCCGAGAAAAGTTGAACACCATCTAGCTTTCAAGAGGTATAGATCCTCATGAGTCCCCGCAGTTGCGGGGGCTCTTAAGAATCTATGCCTATTGCCCTCTAAAACCAGTAGCGTGTTCGTGTTTCCTTTTTTTTTTTTTTTTGACGGCTAGTTGGATCTTTAACGTAAAACGATTTAAAAAAAACAAAAACAGACTATTCTGTGTCCACTGGCAGTGAATAGGTTAATTAACCTCTCGACTACCGGGGCCTTAAAAATAATTACCCTCCACCCCACCCACATAAAAAACCCGAATAATAAAATAAAATAGCATCATAATAACGATGATGATGATAACAATTATAATAATAATAAAGAAGACAATAATAATAATAATAATAATAATAATAATAATAATAATAATAATAATAATAATAATAATAATAATAATAATAATAATAATAATAATAATAATTTAAAAAAAATAAGTGAATAACTATATCATACATTCACTATTCAATAGTCTCGTCTTCACACGGCACAGCACAAATGCGACCAGCAAGAGGCATGGATCCGCATGAGCCTCCGCGAACTCGGGGGCTCATGAGAATGTATGCCTCTTGTACGTAGACGTGTTTTGTTTTGTGCTCCAAGCGGGAAAAAGGGTTAATTCACCGTTTCCAGCCTCAGTAATTATCACGCAGCTGAGCAACATTCAGAAACTCGCACACAGTGTCACTGGAGAATTGAAAGAGGACGTCTACCTCGAGGAGAGGGCAGGAATATTGCACCGACAGAAAGCCGTCACTAGTGCGAGTATAGCCTACCTAGTAAGCAAAAGTCCTCGGGGCCCACGTTGGCCGCCCTGGACCCGCGCACGGTTGTGCGCGGTCCCGAGGCGGCCGATGTGGGCCCGAAGACTTTTTGCTATTGGGGTATAGGACACGACAGAAAGACGCCGAGCAAAGCCCGACACGTGTTACACACTCAAGAGGCGGATCTGTTAGCCCGAGTTGGGGGGGGGGGGAGGGGGGTGCGGAAGATCCATCTTTTTATTTGGTACCTTCAACCTGACAGGAAAGGCGTCACGACGATAGACCTTGCTTGCGGGGGCCGAAAAAGTGAAACAACGGGGAACCCTTTTAGCCCCCCCCCCCATCCCCACCCCACACACACACACAGAAGATCCGCCCCTGTATACCGGGCGTCTTCCATCTGCCAGAAGCATGGATGCTCACATAGACCACAGCAGTATTTAGACTTGAGTGGTATATGGCAAAAACCAGTTCAATTTCGAGAAAATACATGCATATAAGTAAAACATAATACTTGCAGACAATTTACAACACGGCTGTTCACATAAACAGACATACTAATAGCCACACAGACACCCCCCCCCCCTTACGCACACACACACACACACACACATGTACATTTTTTATTCTAGGTATATCTTCTTGTGTATAGATAGTCTTGTAGTTGTTAGCAACGGCAGATTTGGAAATGATGTCAATGCCGTAACCGTTGTAAACTACAGTCTCTCTCTCTCTCTCTCTCTCTCTCTCTCTCTCTCTCTCTCTCTCTCTCTCTCTCTCTCTCTCTCTCTCTCTCTCACTCTCTCTCTCTCTCTCTCTCTCTCTCTCTCTCTCTCTCTCTCTTCTCCCCCCTCTCTCTCCCCCTCTCTCTCTCCCTCCTCCCTCTCCCTCCCTCCCTCCACCTCCCTTTGGGTGCTGCATTAACTCTTCGGTTCGTCAGACTGCCCACATCGCACCTACAGCGTGTAAATTGTGTGTGCCCTTGTGTGCACCAACAGACTTATCTCACTTTATATCTGTGGCCTTTATACAGCGCTGACGGAATTAGCTCCCCTGCCACGCAGCGGGATTGCTCATCTGTGACTGTTGACTGTGTGGAGGGGATTAAGACCCTCGGATTCCTCGCCGCAGGTCCACCAGCGAAATTTTCTCGGTTAACCCTTTACTTGTCTTCGCTCGCTAGAAGATAAGTGTGTTTGGACAATAATACCTTTTTTTCCACGCTTAAATACCGTTGTGATATTACGTGTACGTTTATTATTCCTTATCCTTAGAATTATCATAGTGTACATTCATGGCTTCTGATCGCCACCTACACGTTGGACATTTCAACATTTATCATTTAGCCAACAAAGTTACCGACCTCTGTGTGCTTTTGACTCAGCCCAGTCAATTTCATCTGTTTGGTGTCACAAAATTGCGCCTCAATCCTAACATCAGTGATGAGGCCGTTTCTATCCAGGACTTCACTGTCTTCCGCCGCGATGCTGAATGCCCGGGTATAGCAGTATCACCCGCAGTCGTGAAGACCTGGAGTCACAAGAAGTGGAATGTGTCTGGGTTGAGCTAAGGGTAGAAATATCCAGCCCCGTGCTGATCGGGTATATTTATACAGAAATAACAGCATCAACATTTCAATGGTTTGACGACTTTACCGCCATGATGGATAAACTCACAAAATCCACCTCTGAAATATTGATCCTGGGTGATTCCAATATCAATATGTTTCTTAGTAATCCTGCTTGGGAGTGCGCTATTTCTATGTTGGGGTTAAAACAACTAATTAGCACATCAACCCGTGTGAGTCCTACTTCCTCCACCCTTATCGACCACATCTACACGATCAGTAAGTCAAGGGTGATGGGAGTAGAAGTGCCCCAGGTAGGGATTAGTGATCACTATCCTGTCTGCTGCTGCTGGACCTTAAAAGCGGATAGTTCTTTCCGCAAGCATCAGCACACAACCATTAGATACAAATCGCTTAAATACTTTAGCAAGGATATATGCTTTAAGCAGCACGTCATTTGATACCATCAACCACCATAGTGATCCTAACGAGGCTTTATCTGAATGGTACAGATTGTTTCTTGGTGTTCTTGACCAACACGCCCCATTCAGAGAAAAACGGGTAAAACATCCTCAGCTACCCGCCTGGTTAAATAGTGAGATTAAGGCTGCCATGCAGCTCAGAAAAAGGAATATAAAAGAAAGAAAGATTTTGCAGCTTTTCGAAAACAAAGAAATCACGTAACATTCCTGGTTAGAAAAGCGCAGATGTCGCTGTTTCACCGACTTATGGGCGGTAAAAAAGACATTGTATCTGTTTGGCGTGCGCTCAATGCGTTCACACGGGTCCAGAAATGCCCCTCAGGGTACCAACTTATCAGCTGATACTTTCAATCAGCATTTTCTGTCTTCTGCAAGTACACTACACCAACACGCATCTCCTGGTCAACCATCTGCTGTGTCAGAAATGCTTAAACAGTTCTGCACTGAAAAGGTGAACCCTGATAATTATGTCATTCAGCATTCCATTTTTAACGGCGTACGAAGTGGAAAAATATATTTCATTATTAAAAAAAGAAGCGTACATCTGGCCACGATGGCATCAGCAGCACTGTTCTAAAACTGTCTCTACCGTATATCATTAGCTCGTTATATATATATATATATATATATATATATATATATATATATTATATATATATATATATATATATATATATATATATATATATATATATATATATATATATATATATATATATAAAACGAGCTAATAATATACGGTTATATATATATATATATATATATATATATATATATATATATATATATATATATATATATATATATATATATATATATATATATATATATATATATATATATATATATATATATAACCTCTGCATACAGCTAGGGATATTTCCGTCCATTTTAAAGACAGCCAAGGTAATTCCGTTGCCTATATAATTTTTTTAAAAACTCACTGATTCAAACAAGTTTAGACCTATTTCTCTGCTGTCTGCTCTATCTAAACCGATCGAAAGACACATCCACACACACACACGCAGTATTTCCTTGAAAAAACACAAACTTATTCATTCATTTCAGTCTGGCTTTCGCCAGAAACACTCATGCCACACAGTACTAACGCATTTGGTCGATAGATGGCTAACTGCGATGAATGGAGGGCAAATGACTGGAGCGTTATTTTTGGACTTGTCAAAGCTTTTGACATAGTGAACCACGAAACATTAATGCAGAAACTCGCTGTCTATCAATTAACCGCGGGCGCCCTTGCATTCATTACGTCATACATAATCGGGCGCACAGAATATGTACATGTAAATGGCGCGAACGCTCATGACGGGGTGATAGAGCACGCTGTTACGATTGTGGTTGTGTTGTTCTATGAGAGCATGCGTGTGTTAACCCTTTGGAAACATCAATATTCTTGCGTTAAAACGTGACGTATTTCACGCCTTCAAAAATTGGGATTTTGAAGACGTTTCATGCTCAAGAACAGGTGAAAGGAAAACATATATAGTATGATAATATACATTTGTCTATTTTGAAGGTTATTTACCCGAAATATTAAGAAATTGTGTTGTAACTGTCTTTTCTAAGTGTGTTTCTTTCTCCGTTGGGTTCTTCTCTCAAGAACAGGTGCAACGCATGTATACTGACGAGCAAAAGAAATGCGACATTTTTGGAATGTCAAGGGTGATTCCAAAAATGTCGTATTTCTTTTGCTGGTCAGTATACATTAGGAAGTGGATTTTACAAACGCAGTGTGTTCAAATTGCCTGTCCCTCTCTCTCTCTCTCCCTCCATCTCTCGCTCGCTCTCTCGTTGCCCTCCATCCAAACCCTGCAAATAGATCCTTTTTATTGTCGGCTGTTTCCAGCGTGTTGCCCCTGCCGAATTCTCGCTGACCCCGCTCCCACCCAAACCATTAAAAACACTCAACCAAAAGGAAAAAATGAAGTTCGTGGCGCGAATGCTAACCAGGTAATTGAAATAATGGAAAAAGATGGCCTTGCCGCTGGAAAATTAGATTATTTCCCTGCCAACCATTGGAGATGGGCATAAAAAAAACCCAAAAAAACTAACAGACAAAATTAAAAAAAAAAAAAAAAAAAAAAAAAAAAAAAAAAACCGGGGGCAACAAGCATTGCTTTTGGGAGTTTGTCTGCAGTCTGCAGATGGCATGTCAAAGTTGTGGAAAATAATTAATAACCAAACAGCCCCTCAGCCGCGCTCTGTCGTCTGTGTCATCGGTCCCTGGGGCTCATGAGAATCTATGCCTCTTTCTGGCAGCTATCGGGCTCACTTACATTGCGGATTAACCCATTCAGCCCTGACGCACTACAGCAGGAGATGGGTCGACCAAGATAATTCAAGGGTAGTGCCAGATTAGCTTGGCGCCTGTCGGCGCCAAGCTAATCTGGCACTGCCCTTGAATTATCATGGTCGACCCACCTCCTGCAACTGGTGCATAGTCGTTGGATGACGCCTCCAAAATTCGGGAAATACGACCGTCGGGCTGAATGAGTTAACTCTAGAAAAAAGTGAGCGAGATTCAATTTAAGGTAAACCCCTTACCTGCCATGTACATACATTTTTGTATCTGAAGTCGTGGTTTATTCACTGACAAAAAGTCAAAACCGTCAAAGAAACATGGACACAAATCGGGCTCAGCAAGAGACATAGATCCTCATGAGCCCCGGCGCCTGCGGGGGCTCATGAGGATCTATGCCTCTTGCAGCTGGATCGCTTTCGCTATTTCTCGGCAGTGAAGGGGTTAATAGGCTGCATTGGGATAACAAATCCAGCAAGTGGGAACAACACTGATAGGGGAGTGACCTGTGCATTTATTGACCAATGATCATAGATCTAGTTAGTTTAGGCACACATAGAAAAATGATAAGAATGAGGGCCCCCCCCCCCCACTCCCCACGGGAAGGGGGGGGGGGTTATAAGCAAATGATGCTGTTTTATGTCTCTTCTATTTATACAAGAGATTTTTTTTAGGACGGGAGGCGGTGGAGCAATTTCAAAAGAACTCACTCGACATCATAGGCGGGCTAGACTAAAACTCTGACAGTGAAGTAACAACATAAAACTTACGTCATGTCTAGTTACGCAAACCTCGCTGTAGAACGTACTTTTGGCGCGAATGGCCGTATGTGTGCGCGTATGTGTATGTGTGCGCATGTGCGTGTGTGCGTGTGTGTGGTGTGGTGTGTGTGTGTGTGTGTGTGTGTGTGTGTGTGTGTGTGTGTGTGTGTGTGTGTGTGTGTGTGTGTGTGTGTGTGTGTGTGTGTGTGTGTAAACAACACAATCTCCGAAGTTTGCGTACGTACAAGCTTGAAGGAGAGGTGCTGCATTCAAGGTGTGCCTTGCAGCCCCTCCGAGCATTTTGAAACTGGAATTCTCATTGAAGAGTTAAATGACCGTTTATAGGAAGTCGGTTGATCCCCATAAGAGTTCGCTATTTTTATTATATTCACTTGCGGTTTTGGATATAGACAGATTGGACAAAGACATTGGATGAGTTCGTTAACCAGCTTTGTATCTTTTGAACGTTTTCAGTAAAGAAAAATAATTCTATGCAGAATTTTTTTTTTTTAAACCTCGACTTCTTGACAAAATCAGACAATGACGGTGACGTACAAGCAGAAATTTCGTCACGACGCATATATCGACGCACTCTCTCTCTCTCTCCAAATATTTCTGACGTCAGACTGATTTTTTCTGGGATATACACAGCAAAAGGACAGTCGAAAGACCACCTGGATGCATCCTCGCTCCAAACACTGGCACCTTATCGACTATGTCCTAGTGCGTCAGAGGGACCGCAGTGACGTCCTCCTCACCAGAGTGATGCCCAGCGCAGAGTGTCACACTGACCACCGCCTTGTCCGCTGCAAACTCAGGCTCCACTTCAAGCCAAAACCCAAGAAATGGGGGCCCCCCAAGAAAAAGCTTGATGTTGCCAGCCTTCAGCGTGACGATGTGAAAGCCGCCTTTCAGACAGATTTACAGCGCAGGCTCAAAGACACAGCGGACCCAGTAGACTCCTCCCCTGAAACACTTTGGGAACAACTGAAAACTGCTATTGCAAAATCCTCTGCAGAAGTCTTGGGTTTCGCCAGAAAGAAGAACAAAGACTGGTTTGACGAAAACGATGTAGAGATCCAGGAACACCTAGCAAAAAAAAAGAGCCGCCCATCAGGCCCACCTAGCCCAGCCTTCCTGCCCTGTGAAGAAGTCTGCCTTCCGCCTCGTCTGCAGCAGTCTCCAGCGCAAGCTCAGAGATCTCCAGAATGAGTGGTGGACCAGACTTGCACAGAGGACCCAGCTTTGTGCTGACAATGGTGACTACAGGGGCTTCTACGAAGCACTGAAAGCAGTGTATGGCCCCAGGCACCTGGTACAAAGTCCCCTGCGAAGCGCGAATGGCCAGGCACTCCTCACAGATAATACCTCCATCTTGAACCGCTGGTCGGAATACTTTCAGAGCCTCTTCAGCGCTGAGCGCACTGTTCAAGAAGCAGTCGTCCTACAAATCCCACACCTCCCAGTAAAGGTTGAATTGGACGAACCGCCCACCGCTGAAGAGACCCTCACAGCCATCCACCAGCTCAAGAGTGGCAAAGCAGCAGGCATTGATGGAATACCGCCAGAGATCTGGAAACATGGAGGCACAGCACTGCACAACAAGCTCCATGACCTCTTTCTCTGCTGCTGGGAGGAAGGAACACTACCAAAAGATCTCCGTGATGCAGTCGTTATCACCCTGTACAAGAACAAAGGCGAGAAGTCTGACTGTTCCAACTATCGTGGAATTACCCTGCTGTCCATTGCTGGGAAAATCCTTGCAAGGCTGCTCCTGAATCGGCTGGTACCTGCCATCGCTGAAGACCAACTCCCAGAGGGCCAGTGTGGCTTCAGAGCAAACAGGAGCACCACCGATATGGTCTTTGTGCTGAGACAGCTACAGGAGAAGTGCCGCGAGCAGAACAAAGGGCTGTACGTAACATTTGTCGACCTAACAAAAGCGTTCGACACTGTGAGCAGGCAAGGCATGTGGCAGATCCTGGAGCGACTTGGCTGTCCCCCAAAGTTCCTCAACATGATTGTCCAGCTACACGAGGACCAGCAAGGCCAGGTCAGACTCAACAATGACCTCTCAGAACCATTCCCTATTCTCAACGGCGTAAAGCAGGGCTGCGTGCTGGCACCGACCCTCTTCACCATCTTTTTTAGCATTATGTTGAAGCAGGCCACAGTGGACCTCGATGATGACGATGCAGTGTACATCAGGTATCGTCTCGATGGCAGCCTGTTCAACCTCAGACGACTGCAGGCCCACACGAAAACCCTAGACCAACTGATTCGTGAGCTGCTTTTTGCTGATGATGCTGCCCTCGTTGCACACACAGAGAGAGCCCTGCAGCGCATCACGTCTTGCTTCGCAGATGCTGCTTAGCTCTTTGGACTCGAGGTCAGTCTGAAAAAGACAGAGGACCTCCATCATCCGGCACCCAAGACAGGGTATCGCCCTCCTCACATCACCATTGGCGAGTCTGAACTAAAGTCAGTGCACCAGTTTACTTACCTTGGCTGCATTATCACGTCGGACGCCAAGCTGGACAAGGAGCTTGACAGCAGGCTGGCAAAAGCGAACAGCGCTTTCGGGCGACTTTTCAAGCGGGTGTGGCACAATCAACAGCTGAAAACAGGCACCAAGATCAGCGTGTACAGAGCTGTGGTCTTCACCACCCTGCTGTATGGTTCCGAGTCCTGGGCCCTCTACCGCAGCCAACTACGACTCCTCGAACGCTTCCACCAGCGCTGCCTGCGTACCATCCTGGGCATTCACTGGAGTGACTATGTCACCAACGTCGAGGTCCTTGAACAGGCTGAAACTGTGAGCATCGAGGCTTTGCTGCTGCGGACACAGCTCCGCTGGGCGGGGCATGTCTCCAGGATGGAGGATCATCGCCTACCAAAGATCACCCTGTTCGGCGAGCTTGCTACTGGACACCGTGACAGAGGGGCACCAAAGAAGAGATACAAAGACTGTCTCAAGAAGTCACTTAGTGCCTGCCAAATCGACCACCACCAGTGGTCTTCGCTTGCTGCGGACCGTGACACCTGGCGCTCCACCATTTACAAGGCAGCTGTCTCCTTTGAGGACTCTCACAGAGCTAGCCTTAAGGACAAGCGGCTCAGGAGAAAAAACAGAGATGCCGCAGCTCAGAACCCTGGCCATACCTTCCCCTGCAGCCACTGCGGTCGAACCTGCCTGTCTCGGATTGGCCTCCGCAGCCACGAACAAGCCTGCAGACGTCGTGGGCAACTCCTATAAAATCTTCGTTCGCGAAGTCAAGCCAAGCCATACACAGGGGACGCGACTCTTTATGCATAGGCTACCATGCCCGGTCGCGTAAATGTGCTTGATTTTTGCCGCTGGAATTTCAAACGTTTAACAGCGGTGCTGCTTCTAAGCAGCCAGTGACAATTCCAGAATCTGTAGCAAGGAAGTGCAAACTTTTCTCATTGGCTTCAAGAGATAGAACTTCTAATTTTTGAGCGCAGGACTGCGTGGCAAGCGAATGGATATTCGGTAGGTCTGATTTCGTACATGATGCATGTACTGTTGGCATCTTTTGCCAACTAGTACTGAGCGCATACTCAGTTGGGGTGTAAGGGGCTCTAGATAGAGGTAGTACCTTTGCTGTTCGGCAGCTGCGTCCTACACAATGATAGGACGGACGGGCATCGCTGGTCCTCATCCATCTCCTTAATCTCACGTGCTGGCTCCAAGCGCCACACCCCGGCAAACCACCTCAGCTGGTGGGCTAAACCACGTGAGGGGGTGGTGTTCACACTGCACCACTAGGCGGATGAGCTGTTTCTGACAGACAACGGCTAAAGGACGGAGGAGATCAGGCTTGATCCAACGGCCAAATGTGGGGGAGTAAACCCTTCAAATCAGGAGTGGAGCCCCGAAGGCGGGCAGCTGCCTGTTTCCACGCACTGTTCCGGCAGCTCCTGCAGCCAAACTGGTGCCAAACGTACTGCTTTGCATTCCTTTGTACTACATCAGCGAGGCCGAGAGGGGGATCTTGACGACTTGGCATCCCAGGATCTCCGTACACTTCGCCCAGGCTAGCGCCCTGGAGAGGTCACTCCAGTGCCGCTACTCCAGCGACAACACAACACGGGAGACAGCAGTTACGAGTTATATGCCCAGAGCGGATTGGCGTAAGCTCGGGAGCTACGGGTTGTCTCGGCGGTGGGAGGGATCATCGCGTCCCACTGGTCAGCTATCGCCCGCCTCAAACTGGGCAGTCCCCACTCAGTAAGGTGCTGACCCGCCACAGTCTGCCTGCTCCAATTGGTGCTTGGAGCTTAGGGACACGACAGAAGAGCAGACTGTATACCCTGCACCAGACAAAACAATAAGAAGAAAGAAAAAACAGTCAGCCTTGCGACTGGCAAGCTGGAATGTCAGAACCATGTGCCCTGGCTACTCTGACGATTTACAAGTCGATGATGTCAGGAAGACAGCTATCATCAACCGTGAGCTGAAACGACTGAACATTGACATTGCCGCCCTTCAGGAGACTAGACTCCTTTCCAGTGGCAGCCTCAGAGAACAGGACTACACGTTCTTCTGGCAGGGAAATGAACCTGGGGAGCCTCGAATACACAGCGTTGGATTTGCAGTGTCAAACTCTATGCTGTCCAATTGAGCCGCCCTCTGGAGGCACACCCAAAATCCTCTCGCTCCGCCTCTCTACCTCTTCAGGTCTAGTCAGCATCCTGAGCATCTACGCGCCTACAATCTACTCCTCAACTGAGATAAAGGATGAATTCTACAAAGAGCTTGAGACCACCATCCGAGAGATCCCTACCACAGAACACCTATTCCTACTCGGCGATTTTAACGCCCGAACTGGAGCCGACCACAACTCCTGGCCCCGTTGCATTGGTCATTTGGGCATCGGCAAGCTCAACGAAAATGGACAAAGACTGCTAGAATTTTGTTCGTACCACGACCTGTGTATCTCAAATACGTTCTTCTCAACCAAACTCTGTCACCGAGTGTCCTGGCGACACCCCAGATCACGTCACTGGCACCAGTTGGATCTCATCATTACCAGAAGACCGCTGCTGAACTGCGTTCTTACTACCCGCAGCTATCACAGCGCCGACTGTGACACTGACCACTCACTGGTTGGGAGCAAGGTACCTCTCCACCCCAAGCGGATCCACAACTCCAAGCTGAAAGGACGGCCACCTATCAACACAACCCTGACATCTGTACCAGAAGTTTGCACACGTTTTGCTAGTGCCATGGAAGAGGCCCTCAAGGACTGCCCAGGTAACAACGCTGAAGAGAGGTGGAGCCATATTCGTGACGCCATCTACAATTCAACCATGGCAACCTTTGGCAAGAGGGAGAAGAAAAACCCAGACTGGTTCGAAGCAGGAATAACCGAACTTGAACCAGCTATCACAGCCAAACGTGCAGCACTGCTAGACTACAAGAGCGAACCTTCAGAGAAGGCACTAGCTGCACTCCGAAAGGCCAGAAGTAATGCTCAGCGGATCGCCAGGAAATGTGCCAACGACTATTGACTGAATCTCTGCCAGAGCATCCAGCTGTCCGCCGACTTTGGGAATATCCGCGCCATGTATGAGGGCATGAAGAAAACATTTGGCCCAAGCACCATTAAGATCACCCCGCCTGAGGTCCACTACTGGATACATCATTACGTACCGCGGCAAAAACTCCAAAATGTGCCCGACGGACTTTTTAACTGATAGTTTAGTTGCCGGCTGCGTGGTTCTTGCCTCGGCAGACTCCCGCCTAGCTGATGGGTTCCGCAATGAGCAGAAAAAACGTAAAGACCGTCTAGATGTCTATGGTACTTAGTAACAAAATAAACACAGCTAGGCACGTTTAAAGCTCGCATATTCACTATTTACAATCGATTGAGACATGCCTGCCTGAGGCAATTCACCGACTGGACATTTCAATAAAGAACATAAGAATACATCAAAAGGGAACATTGCAGCTGTTCGTCACTTTGACATTCACCAGAATTCCTACCACTACCTGAGCTCGATGCCCAAGATTCTCCTCAGGCTGCGCAAATGGAAAGAGTTAAGTCTGCGCTCTTGACGAGTGTACAAACTCCACGTCTCGCTGCTGTAGAGAAGAATGCTGAGCACACAGGTCTGGTACACTTTCATCTTTGTGTTGGTGGTAAGCAAGCTGTTGTTCCACACTCTCTTGGTCAGACGAGCCATCGCTGTTGATGCCTTGCCGATTCTGGAGTCCAGTTCGTTGTCCAAAGAGAGGTTATTGGAGATAGTTGAGCCAAGGTATGTAAAGTTCTCCACTGCCTCGAGGGTGTGTTCGCCTATAGAGCTGAGCTCAGTTGCATGAGTGAGCTTAGTCCTACGCCAACCACAAAGCAAGGTGCTCCGCTGTAGGGGGGGCACCATGCTTAGAGGCTGGCGTAGGACTAAGCTCACGCGTGCAACTGGCCCCTGCATTCTGCGACGCTGGAGCTTCAGTGAACCAATGCGGTATCAGGAACTCCCGCCTCTAAGGGCAACAACTCACTATCAACACAAAATGGCTGCTCTCTTCAAGGGAATAAAGTGTGTCCTCCCTGCTTATCTGCCCATAACCCTACCGTCTGACTCGGCTGGTAATCACGCGTTACTCTGGCACGTCCCTTGAAAATTACGTCATAAACAAGTTCCTGCGGCCTTGACAGTTTCCTACGCCTAGGATCCCATTTGGGGACATGCAAAAAGAAAAAAAAAACTACTAGCAAAAGCTCATCGGGCCGACGACGGCCGCAGCAGGCCCGCGCACAGCCGTGCGCGGGCCAGCTGCGGCCGACGTCGGCCCTAAAACCTTTGCTCAATTGGCAAAAAGGAAAAGAAACAATGAGAAGAGTTTAGTCGCATACGATCTTTTTTTATGGCAGCAATTTCTCCTGCATTTGAGAGAATCGACAAAGAATTAGGTTGCGCATAGTATGCTGTGCGCTCTTACATCTGCAGAGTCTCATGATAATTTATGTTTCATGAAAGAGAAAGAAAAAGTCGCTATTGAATCCATTGAAAAACGTTTCTTTTGCGACAGTTGTCTCCTACGTCAGTGTGAACAGACACACACAATACCGCTGAAACTCGCGAGCAAGATGCATAGATTCTCATCTGCAGCAGCTGCAGGGGCTTATGAGAACCTATGCTTCTTGTCCCGATTGCGGGGAATCAATAGCATCTGCACTTCTTGCACGTGGCTCCTGAGGCTTGCTGTTGGGCTGGCCTGCCTTTTTTTTTTTATTGAGATAATTGCCTTCCCAGCATTGCCAGTAAAACACGACTGTGGGTCTGTGTGTTAGGATAAATCAGGTCAGCGAATTGAACTCTGTGAATTGCCATGGGACGGGAAAGACATACTCTGTTGCAAAAGAAGGCAGTCTCTGTCTCTCTGTCACAGAGAATTGACACAGAGAGAAAACTGACTGCTTGAATGGTTGATTTCTTCAATGTCACGACAGCAGTAGCATCACTAAGGTGCGGGGCGGGGGGGGGGGGGGGGGGGGGGTGTGGAGGTAAGGGGGGACGGGGAGAGAGAGAGAGAGAGAGAGAGCGAGAGCAATGAACAATGAACAATGAACAATGAACCTTTATTTTCCAACGGTAGAAGTTATTGGTAACAGGACCAGTTTTCAAACTTGCCGTTGCTACATCTACTACATAAGTGACATAGACATGTAAACATACACATACCACACACTGCTGCATGCACTGCTACATTCGCTCACGCACGCACGCACCACGCACATACACACACACATACCCACACACGCACTCAGGTACGCACGCATGCACATCGCAACCCGCGCATGCACGCACGCACACACACACACACACACACACACACACACACACACATGTACACCGCAATTCAGTACGCATGCACACACGCACGAACACTCACACACACACACACACACACACACACTTACACACGCACGCACTCAGGCACATACGCACAAAAACAAACACACGCTCTCGGACACGCACTCCAGACATACCTACCCGCATACGCGTACGCACAAAAGTATAAAATGAGTAAAAATACAAAGTAAAGCAATAAACAAAGAATCATTAGAGCGAGAGAGCGAGAGAGAGAGCGAGAGAGAGAGCGAGAGAGAGAGAGAGAGAGAGAGAGAGAGAGAGAGAGAGAGAGAGAGAGAGAGAGAGAGAGAGAGAGAGAGAGAGAGAGAGAGAGAGAGAGAGAGAGAGAGAGAGAGAATTCTAATTCAGCCATCAGTTCACTAAAATTCACTAAAAAGGAAAACATTCATGAGGCAATGAATTGAAGAATAAAATTTATTCATTCAAACTCGAGAGAGGATGTTAGACTGATATGTTCCGATAACCTGACAGTGATACAACTTGACATGTTATATGCAGATACCTTGTTTGATATTCATGCCGGTTCACGCTAACGATGCAGCGACATTAGGCCGGTCGCCAATGCTTTTGTAACTACATAACGGCTCCTGAAAATGTGATACGTTCACATTTTAGCCATTTTTCACTTACTTCCGCTACTAGTTAAGACCCATCCCTTCACGACAAGCAAAGTACGCGAAAACACTGTGTACAAAACGAGATACATTAACCCCTTCAGTGCCAGGAAAAAAATGAACATAATCCAAATACAAGAGACATAGATCCTCATGATCCCGAGCGACTGCGGGGGCTCATGAAGATATATGCCTCATGCTGAGACTATGTTTACATGTCTCTTGGACGGTTTTGGCTTTTGGTCGTTCAGTGAACAAAGGTTTCAGAAACAAAAACGTACGTACAGTGGCAGGGAAGGGCTTAGTGGCTATTTATAGCCCCATACACAGTCCGAGTTGGAAAAGACTATCGGGCCTAGTTCGGCCACAGTGGACCCGCGCGGTGCGCGGGCCCACTACGGCCGACGTCGGACCGATACACTTTGCTGTTTAATAATGTCAATCACTGCTGCCCTTGGATAGTAAGAAGGCAATGGAGCGGAAGTTCATTTTATGGAAAACTATTTAGAAGAGCGAGATTTTCTTTGAAATATAAGGAAAATATTCCTTTTGATAAAACTGGAAATATTGTCTTTCGCCTTCTCTGGGCAGAATGCCCTGCGTTTGCAAGCAGACGACGTGAAAAAGGTCATCAAGTGTTTGAAGCAAGGAACGTCGGCCACTGCGTCAGTTCCGGTGTAACAATGATTGAACGTCAAAAACATCGTCTTTATTATCATCTTTAACTGTCAACATTCACATTTCTACGGATATTGAGAAAGCGTGTCGTAGGTGAAGAAGTTCAGCTTGTTTGTGGCAAGATGACTTTGATTTGAAAAAGAGCAACAAGCCGGTTGGACGGATCCTGATTGTCACGACGGAAGTGGTAACGAAATATGCAGTACATTGAGATGGAAAAATCCCGAACAATGACAGGAAGAACTTCCACGCCTCATTATAAGCTCAGCGTCATGACAGCGTTCTTACCCCAGTAGCAAAACGTCCCACGACGGCCGCACACCCGTGCGCGGGCCCACTGCGGCCGTCGTGGGCCCGAGGACCTTTGCTTATTGTAAAGAAGATCGTCCCAAAGCGAAGCTTTTAATGACGTCGTTGTAGTGCACAAAAAAGCACACTTCCGGGACTCGGCGGAAAGTACGAGAGAACTGTGACGCCGCTGCTGGTGAGGACGTTCCTTAACTCATTCTACCCCAGACACACCACAGCAGGATAAGGATCCACCATGATAGTTCAAGGATGATGCCAGAACAGCTTGGCGCCTACGGGCGCCAAGCTATTCTGGCATCACCCTTGAACTATCATGGTGGATCTGTGTCCTGCACTGCAATGCAGTCTTCAGAGGACAACGGCAAAATTTAAGGATTTCGGTGTTGGGGTAAAATGAGTTAAGTAACATCTCCGGAGCGGCGAATTCAATAGACATTAAAATCTCACCACTTGACCGTCAATGGGCGAAGAGATAGGGCTGTCCATCCAGCGGGGTCTTTTTGTGCACATTAACGAGATTTCACGCCACGCCTCCAAACCCCAAGCCATTTTCGACAAAAAGCCAGATTTCTCATGATCCTGATGCGGAGTTAAATTGAGCTTTCCGTGTTTTCCCCCACGCAAACCTGAGCTCCATTATACCGGCCACAAGCCTCGCTTGTTTTTGTCCCGTTTCAGGGATTCCAGAGTTCAGTGAGACACAAATGCTTGCCGCAGGATTTCGCAAAAACCTAAAACCCTTCCGCCGAAAGGGCCAGTTTCGCAAATTTGCAAGGCGCTCTATCACATTCAAATTAGTCGCTTAATGGGTCGACCGTGATTGTTTAAGGGAAGTGTCAGATGATCCGGGCGCCTTTCCTCTGCCGTGAGATGCTATCAGTAGCCTGCTCGTCGTTAAATTCAAATGACTATCATAAACATGCGCCTGGAGAGCGTCCCCAGTAGGCTAAGCTCAAAGGACCGAAGTCTGCCGCTGTGGGCCCGCGCTGTGGGCCCGCGCTGTGCGCGGGACCACTGCGGCCGACATCGGCCCGTTAGTCTGTTACGTGAAGATCATCTGGCGCTACCCTTTTAACTGTCAAGGTCATTTCATATCATGCTGTAGGGCGTCAGGGCTGCAAGGGTAGCTTAGACCACAGGCATCTGACAAGATCATATTCCACGCACGCGTCTAACATCAGCAAGATGCACAAATCCTCAAGAGCACATGTGACTGCGGGATGTCCATGAGGATCTACGCCAAGGTCAAACCCGCTAGAACGTCATCCTTTCTAAAGTGGTCATCCGTCTGTGATAGCTATTACTTTCTATCGTTTAATAAAAACTTAAAACACATTTCTCTCCCTGGCTTATATCTAAGCACATTTTCCACCTAGTTCCATAATTATGATTGTATTAATACTGCGCGCACGTGTGTGTGTGTGTGTGTGTGTGTGTGTGTGTGTGTGTGTGTGTGTGTGTGTGTGTGTGTGTGTGTGAGTGTGTGTGTGTCTAGCATCAGCTTGTTTTCAGTTGTAACTTTTTGTCATAATGTTTATGCTGTATCTGTCTTAGTATTTTATTAGTGTAACATGTCACGCCTAGACCACCTATTTTGATTAGGCACTATAAAATCTGACATAATTAATTTACTATTATCATTATTATTATTATCATCATCATTTATTATTTTATTATCATCATCGTCATCATTATTATATGTACCCCCTTTATTTGTTAGCTTTTCTATTTATAGAAGAGACTTTTTAGGGTGGGACTCGGTGGGGCGATTTCTGTAGAATGCCCGTGATGTCAAAGGCGTGCAGACCTTGGACTCTGACAGTGAAGTAACACAATAGAAATTACGTCATGTCTATCTACGCTAACCGCGCTGCTGAACGCACATATACGGAAAGCACTGTGTGTGTGTGTGTGTGTGTGTGTGTGTGTGTGTGTGTGTGTGTATGTGTGTGTGTGTGTGTGTGTGTGTGTGTGTGTTTGTTTCTGTGTGTGTGTGTGTGTGTGTGTGTGTGTGTGTAGGCACAAATATCTCCGGTGTTTGTGTACGTATAGGCTTGACATTTATGAAATGCTTTGAGACGTATTTCAGAGAGCCTCCGAGCATATATAAATTGGGCGACTCATTAAAAGATAGATATTGTCATTTATATAAAGTGGGTTGATCCGCATTTGAGTCCGTAATTTTTGTTGTATACACTTGAAATTTTGCACTGAGCTAGCTTGGAGACAGTCATTGGAGGAGCTTGTTAGCTAGATCTGTACATTTTCGACTTTAATGCTAAAAAATTATTCGTTGCAGAAAAAAAATAAAACGTACAAATTCTCGACTTCTAGAGAAGGATCAGACAGTGACAGTGGCGTAAAGGCACCAAAACACGTCATTGTTACACAATGTTCCCAAATTAACGCAAAGCACCAGATGTCAGTGTTATACAATGTTTCTGAATTGACGCACAGCACCGGACACATCAGTGTTGTACATGAATTGACGCAATGATCTCTCTCTCTCTCTCTCTCTCTCTCTCTCTCTATAACTTCTACCGTTGGAAAATAAAGGTTCATTGTTCATTGTTCATTGTTCTCTCTCTCTCTCTCTCTCTCTCTCTCTCTCTCTCTCTCTCTCTCTCTCTCTCTCTCTCTCTCTCTCTCTCTCTCTCTCTCTCTCTCTCTCTCTCTCTCTCTCTCTCTCTGTATGGGATGGATGTAGTGAGGTCCATTTAAAGAAACTCATTTCCTACACAGACGGGCGGCTAAAATAATTTGCCCTGATCCACACCTAACCACTAAAGAACAGCTCTCAAAAGCAGGTCTCCTGCCTCTTCAAGGTCATTTGAAATATAACAAAGCAATCTTTATGTTTAAAGTGTGGAAGCGCAAAAGACCTGAGTACATCTCCACTTTGTATCGTAAGTCTGAGCCCAAGCTTGGAAACATCAGAAAGCCCTTTCATAGTCCCAAAACCAAGGATCGATCTATATAAAACTAGCTTATCCTTCTCAGGGACACCAATCTGGAATGCGCTTCCCGACCATCTAAAATCGGCCTCCTCGCTAGCCTGTTTTAAAGTGGGTCTCTGCAAGTATTTTGTGGATCACTCGTAGGGATGCCTTAACCACTTGTATTATATGTCTCTTTCTATGCTGGGTCCAATTTATGCCAATTAAGCCTGTTATCCTTTTCATTTATCATTAGACTACTTAGCTCTGTCTATGTGTGGAGAGGGAGGGGGCGGGGAGGGGAGGGGAGGCGGGGGGGGGGGGAGGGGGGTGTCTGTGAGTCTATGAGTATGTCTGTCTATGTGAACAGTGTTTTCAATTGTTTGCAAGTATTATGTTTTACTTATATGTATGCACATTTGTAGTTAGTCCTGTAGTTGTTAGCAACGGCAGGTTTGTAAAATGGCTGTGTCGATGAAGATGCCAATGCCTTAACCGTTGTAAAATAATGTTTCTTTGATTCATTCTCTTTCTCTCTCTCTCTCTCTCTCTCTCTCTCTCTCTCTCTCTCTCTCTCTCTCTCTCTCTCTCTCTGACACCCAATCTATTTGATTTAGTCACAAACCAGATAGGTGAGGCTAGCGCTGGCATAATTGTACACAAACCAAGAGGAATCACTCAGCGCCGGACAGACAAACAATTAGATCCCCTGCCCCGCCTATCAGGCACCCAATCGCCAGCCCACATAGAAATACGCAGGTATAGAATAAGACGATCATTTGCATCTTCTAAAAGATGCATCAGGTCTCTTATATAACCCATGTCTTTCTCCGGAACTTAGGAAGTAGGCAGGGGAAACATACATACACAAACATGAAGGTGCACTACCATATGTGGTCAGGTAAATACCCTAATTTCCCACAGTAGATGCACAGAACATTACACAACAATGTAACGATATAGCGACACAAATTTTGCCTCGAGTTATAAATACTCACAAACCAGATAGGTGAGGCTAGCGCTGGCAGAATTGTACACAAACCAAGAGGAATCACTCAGCGCCGGACAGACAAACAGTTAGATCCCATGCCCCCGCCTATCAGGCACCCAATCGCCAGCCCACAAAGAAATACGCAGGTATAGAATAAGACGATCATTTGCATCTTCTAAAAGATGCATCAGGTCTCTTATATAACCCATGTCTTTCTCCGGAACTTAGGAAATAGGCAGGGGAAACATACATACACAAACATGAAGGTGCACTACCATATGTGATTTAGGAATAAGACGCCCAATATATTTCTTATGATGTAGACCCGCGGGCGTATTGTGCAAAATGTGGTTAAATACATACAACCTCATATAAAAGAGATTTTGGGGGCTGGTTCATCCCATCTTGCTACTATTTAATGACCCTGTACAAAACCTGTCTATCGTGACCCCATCTCTCCTATCGCATTGGTGGCCATTAGGCCCATATTCAAATATGACTGCACTCGCACGCCCTATTTGTAGATGAGTGTTTCTCAATGGCATTCTCATGCTTCTACAGCAATAGTAAATGTTCGTGAACCTTGTAAGTCCTTCACAGCCTGTGGCAGTATATTGTCTTTCTGAAATCTGTGCTAATTTAACGCCTAACAGCCCCAGCCATCCTAGAAAAATGGACACAACATGGTGTCAGCAAAAGACATAGATCCTCACTAGCCCCCGCAACTGCCGGGGCTTATGATGATCTATGACTCTTGCTCTTAGGCGGTATTTACAGTTTCTAATCAGTGAAATTCGAATGTAATATGGTATAAAAATCAGAATTTCTGTACTATGCCGACAGAAAAACAGACTTATTCAGGTAAGACTGACCTACCTTGTGAACAGTACAGTAAACGAAAACAAATATAGGACGATGAATTTAGACATTGCCAGCAAATATGATATTAACAATATGAGTAACAAAAACAATAATATGATAATGATCAGAAAAATGTTTTACATCTGACGTTTTGCAGGACAAGAATCAGACGCATGTTTTCCTGACACAATCATTTCGTCAAGAACACGAAGCAAAAACTTGTCAGAGGTTTAAGCCTAGGCTCGCAAAATACAAGAAGTTCCTGAGTTTGAGGCATGACACGTGCAAAGTAAATCACTAAAAACAATCTTGATTGAAATGTGATGCATTTTATTATTTCACTTCTGAATCATCTCAGACATCCTTGAAGCTTCAATTTAAAGTCTGTCAAATAATGCACAGTTCACTTTTTGTTTTGTCGCACATGGCTATAAATCTGGCAACATGTGCAGTAATGAAGCACAGGAAACTAGAGGAAAATTCTTCGTTCGTTCTTTTGTTCATTCATTGATTACAGGGGTGAGGCTGAGGTGGGGAGGTGGGGGGCGGGGGGGGGGGGGTGATAACCAGTTCAGTGCTGAGAATTTTCTACCAGAACCCATCTACAAGAGGTATAGATCCTCATAAGCCCCGCAGTTGCTGGAGTTAATGAGGATCTATTCCTGTTGCTGACACCAATTTTAAATCCATGTTCCTGGGACATCTAGGGCTTTCTGGTCTTGGATTAACGAAGCTTGTTTAAACACAGTCTGCGTCAGCGGGCACTGCACGAGTTAAAGATGCTGAAAAAAGACGAGAAAATTGGTCGCTAGGTCGGAGGAATGGATCAGACTGAAAGCGCAGTAGGTGGTTTCATACACAGTGAAAGCCTAATGCATTTCCAACACTCGAGCGTTAACGGTAAAAAGGGACCTTTTTTCAACCCCTTCTCTGTTTACTGACAATGCTGTTCGGCAGAAAGACGCGCAGACAAGAGATAAATATAAAAACTGCCAATTTTCCGCTTCCTTACTGAAACCTGTTGTCTGAGTTCCATCAACACCCACTCTGCATAAAAAGTGCACTGTATAACCCCTCGACCGTTGCAACACAAGCAACCACTCGCACATACAAATGGAATAGATCCTTCTGAACCTTCGCCAACAAAGGTTCGTAAAGATTAACATATTTCTCTGGCTTCATTTTTATCCATGTACCTAGGGCAGACATTGCTATCAGGCTACGAACCTACGATTGTTTTGCACACACTCCTAGCCGTCGGCAGTAATTGCATTACATTCATTAAATTCATTTAAATTCAAATTCAATAAAATCCATTGTCCAACCGGATTAAATATTTTACTTTGGGTTTGTTAAAACATGCACACGTAAAACAAAACACAGTAAAAAGACATAACTAGATGCGAGAAAAGAAATAAGCTAAGGTACATCAAAAACTGAACTACAACTAAAGTAAATTAAAGAACTTTTTTTTAATATGGACATTAGATTATGCCTGATCTCGAGTGCTCAGTTCGACCGATGAAATGCGAGCACGAGTGAGACTAACGGTTTGCGTAACAGGAGGTAAAGAATACTTTAATTTAGTCATACGACTTTTTGACAGGATTTTAACCAGTTCAGCGCCAGCTGACGCAAACTGTGTTTCTGCAATCTTTATAATTCAATAATTTTTTTTTAAAAGTCCATGCCCCAGGAACATGGATTCAAAGTGGTGTCAGCAAGAGGCATAGATCCTCATGAGTCCCCGCAACTGCGGAGGCTCACGAGGATCTACACCTCTTGAAAATATGTGTTGTTCAAATTCTCGTGGCACTGAACGGGTTAACCTGACTTACTTACTTACTTACGCCTGTCACCCCTACCCGGGTATAGGCCGTCAACGAGAGACCTCCAGCGACTCCTGTCCTGTGCTTCTCCTTCGATTTTACTCCAGGTGGTTCCCAGTCTCTTGATGACTGCTTGGAGGTCTCGACGCCAGGAGTTTCTCGGCCTACCTCTTTTCTTCTTTCCCTGGGGGTTCCATGATAATGCCTGCCTAGTGATACTGGAAGCTGGCTTTCTCAGACTGTGACCAATCCATCCCCATCTTCTTCGCCCAATTTCATTCTCTGCTGTTATCTGCTCTGTTCTCTCCCAGAGTCTGACGTTGCTGATCTTCTCTGGCCAGTGGATTTTCAAAATTCTTCTAAGGCAACTGTTTATGAAGATCTGTACTATGTTGACTGTGGTTTTTGTCAATCTCCAAGTCTCTGCTCCATATAGGAGAACTGCTTTTACGTTGGAGTTGAAAATCCGGACTTTTGTGTGTTGTGACAGCTCTCTGGAACTCCACACTTTTTTTCAACTGGAGAAAGGCTGCTCTGGCTTTACCGATTCGTGCTCTGACATCTGCATCAGTGCCGCCTTTTTTGTCTATGATGCTCCCGAGATAGGTGAAGGACTCCACCTCCTCCAACGGGGTGCCAGCAAGCAAGACTGGTTCTTCCCTGGTTGCGTTCAGCCTCATTGTCTTTGTTTTCTGTTTGTGGATGGTGAGGTCCACTTGGGACGAGATGTCAGCAAGCCTCGTGGTCTTGTCCTGCATTTGTTGATGAGTGTGGGACAGTAATGCCAAGTCGTCTGCAAAATCGGGGTCGTCTAGCTGTGTCCACAGTGTCCACTGTATTCCACTTCGTCTGTTCTCTGTGGTCCTCTTCATGACCCAGTCTATGGCCAGTAGGAAGAGGAACGGAGACAGCAGACACCCCTGCCTGACACCGGTTCTGACCTGGAGCTCCCTGGTGAACTGCCCTTCGTGGATCACGCGACATGTCATGCCATCGTAGCTGCTCTTGATCAGGCGGACGAGCTTTGTGGGTACACCGTAGTGTCGTAGGAGTTTCCACAGAGTCTCTCGGTCCACACTGTCAAATGCTTTCTCGTAATCAACAAAGTTGACGTACAGCGGGGAGCTCCACTCCAGAGACTGTTCCACGATGATGCAAAGAGTGGCGATCTGGTCTGTACATGATCGGTTTTTCCTGAATCCTGCTTGCTGATCTCTTCCCGGCTGGGTTTGTCACAGCTGATGGGTAGGTCGGTCTCTGCTGGCTGGATGTCTGGAGGGTCAGGTGGGCTGGGTCTGTTCAGTAACTCTTCAAAATATTCGGCCCATCTGTCGAGCTGGTCTGATCTGTCTGCAATAGGCTTACCTTCTTTGTCTTTTACTGGTCTTTCTGTATGGCCATACTTGCCCGACAATCTTCTGGTAATGTCGTAGAGCTGTTTCATGTTGCCGCTGCCTGCTGCCTTTTCTGCCTCTGCTGCCAGGCTGTCTGTGTAGGCCCTCTTGTCTGCCCTGATACTCGTCTTCACCTCGCGGTTGGCTTCCGAGTATTCCTCCTGTGCCCTTGCTTTGGCTGCTCTCGTGCGACTGTTGTTGACAACTGCTTTCTTCTGCTTCCTCACTTCTATCGTCTTCAAGGTCTGTGCCGACAGCCAGTCCTTGTGATGGTGTTTCCTGAACCCTACAGTGTCTTTGCAGGTTGAGTTCAGCGCCTCTCTAACTGCCTTCCACTGCTGCTTTCTGGTGACCGCCTCCTCTTCATTTACTAGCTCCTGTAGCGCTTGAAACCGGTTGGACAGCACCAGTTTGAATTCTTCTCTCACTCCAGTCTCTCTCAGGAGGCCTACATTATAGTGCTGTCTTCTTGTTGTCTCTGTGCGGCTTTTCTTTAACTTGAGCTTTATTCTTAAGGTAAGCAGATGGTGGTCTGAGGCGACATCTGCTCCCCTCCTCACTCGAACATCTTGAAGGGATCTTCTAAATTTCTTGCTAATGCAGATATGGTCTATTTGGTTCTCTGTAGTATGGTCAGGTGAGACCCAAGTTGCTTTGTGTATTCTTCTGTGTGGGAAGATGCTGCCTCCAATGACAAGTCTATTCAGAGCACAAAAGTCTACAAACCTCTCCCCGTTCTCACTCATCTCCCCTAGTCCCTGTCTCCCCATCACCTCTTCGTATCCGGTGTTGTCCTCCCCTATTTTGGCATTAAAATCGCCCATGACGATGGTGATGTCTCGCTCCGCACATTTGTCCACAGCACTCTGGAGTCGGTCGTAGAACTCTTGTTTCTCTTCCTCGTCACTGTCATTAGTGGGCGCATAACACTGGATGACGTTCAGCTTGAGCTTTTTCTTGGTTCTAAAGGCTGCTGTGATAATTATTGGCCCAAGAGATTACCAGCCCATCAGCGCTCTCTGTGCCACTGGTGACAGCATGAATGGTACTCCTTCTGTATGGGGGGCATTCTCCTCTTCATGACCTGAATACAGAATCATCTCCCCACTTAACAGCCTTTTCTGGCCAGACTGCGTCCATCTGGCTTCACTGATACCTAGCAGGGAAAGGTTGTACTTTTGCATTTCCGCTGCTATCTGGGCGGCCTTGCCGCTCTGGTACATGGTCATGACGTTCCATGTGCCCATGGTTGTGTCCCTGGATAGAGAGAGGCGGCTCGGTCCTGTGGCTTCCGAAGACTTCCGGCTTTCACCACAGGACGTCATAAATCTTCTGGTAGAAGAACCTTCCTCCTCCAGGAAAGGAATTACTGTTTGTCTTTTCGTCGGCGTTTTTGTAGCTATTTCCTTTTTTGCAGGGTGGGGAAGCTACTCCCACGCCCAAACCCCTTACTAGGAGGACCAGGGGTTTTCTGTCGGGGTCACCTTCCCTTAGACCATGCTGGTTCACGGCACCTTATTTCATTCGGTGCACCCCTCTCGCGAGGGACCCCCTATCCACCACACAGAGAACGCGCCTCAACGCCATATGGTCCCAGCGCGAGGGGGTTAACCTGAGGATCGACATTTTTCTTAGACGTGGTTCTCGCTTTACCCCGCCTCAGTTGCTGATCACGATGTTGGCATTGCCACGAAACAATCAAAATTATGGTGGAGACCGCGCAACCCCTATCACCTCAGTGAACCTACACGGGCTTGTAACACATGCTAGGGAAAAGCGAGCGAAATTGCATAATATATTTTCAATTCTTTCGGCGAATAGCGTCATTCTGCAAGAGCTGTGCGGATTCTGCTTGAAATTATTGTCTCATTCTGGTCTTTTAGTTTTTAACTGCTCTATTGTCCCACCAGGGGAAAATGGGCTGCCTTCCTCAGAGAAGAAGCGTCAGCGAAGTGCTGAACCACCCGAGCTAGCTAGGATTTTTAATTTGAAAAAAAAAAAAAAACCAACCAAATAACCAGTTCAGCTGGGTGAGGAAAGTAAACCACTGACTGTTACTGACAATATACTCGGCGAAAAGACTAGACGCGCGTACTTATCGTATTTTCCGGAAAGACGATTAAGTACGCGGCGACTTATTTCCCCAACGGTATACGTATCGTCAGTAGCAGTCAAAGGCATAGAGCATTGAAATACATCGTATGGATTATATATATATATATATATATATATATATATATATATATATATATATATATATATATATATATATATATATATATATATATATATATATATATTATTTACTTTAACAAAGGCGTCGCCCAAAGCCAAAAAATGCACACAATCAGAATAGCTCAAGGGCGTAATTTTTCATTAAATTCTGAGAATGCTCTTGCTACGCTAATGCCATGGAATTCCAGGCTGGTAAGCTTGCATTGTCATCAGGTCATCAGCTGCCCTTTTTTGTGACTGCATCGCCTACTAGTTCTAGTAAGGAGAGGGTTAGTGGGAGAGAAGGAATGACAGACCTATCATTTTAAGCCTTCCACTGAACACCTATTACATAAAGTAATAGGGCCTACCCCCAGGCGCTCCGCAATCCGCTGGAGAATATCCAGTCCTCCCCCTGAGAGGGGAGGCTAGTGCATGAATATTCCCAAACAGATCTTGAACCTGCTGGATAGATTTACGTTTTTGCCGCCCACGACCGGTTTCGCCCCAAGGGAGGCTCATCAGTCAGGCATACAGCGTAACCTGAAATTGCAAACACGACGCATGTACTAGAAGCTGCCTCCAGAATTTACTGGTAGCACCGCCAGTACAGCGCTGATTGCATCCCTAAAACTTTATGAGGTGTTGCAGTGGAAGAAGACAGACTAATTTTGAAAAGGCAACACGTAGGCAATTTTGTGGTGCAATTATTCTTTACTTTAACAAAGGCGTCGCCCAAAGCCAAAAAAAAAAAATGCACTCAATCAGAATAGCTCAAGTGACGTAATTTTTCATTAAATTCTGAGAATGCTCTTGCTACGCTAATGTCATGGAATTCCAGGCTGGTAAGCTTGCATTGTGTCATCAGGACATCAGGTGCCCTTTTTGTGACTGCATCGCCTACTAGTTCCAGAAAGGAGAGGGTTAGTGGGAGAGAAGGAATGACAGACCTATCATTTTAAGCCTTCCACTGAACACTTACTACATAAAGTAATAGGGCCTACCCCCAGGCGCCCCGCAATCCGCTGGAGAATATCCGATCCTGCCCCCGAGAGGGAGGACTGGATAGAGAGGGCGAAAATTTGTGTACAGAATAAAAGTGTAACTCCTTCTAAACTACGTGGTGTATGTGGATCCTTCTTCCATTTAAGTATATATATATATATATATATATATATATATATATATATATATATATATATATATATATATATACACATTATATCACTTCGCCGTTGACGTCACTGTCAATGATACAATCACTTGGTACATCCATCTACGTACTAGCAGTACCAAACCTCTCAAACACGTTACTGCCAGAAATACTAGTGAGGTTACGTTTACGCCGAGCGACACCCAACAAAGAACGTGAAGGAAATCACGGCGGACAACCGGCTTGTACCAAGAGCAAAACAACATTCCGAAACATCTCCAAGAGGCATAGATCCTCATGAGCCCAGAGTGCCTTCAATGTTTCTTTTGCAACCAACGACTCCCAAAAACGAACGAGAGCTAAGTCACTGCGGATTCCGAACTTGTTGTTTTGCTCATGGTGCAAGCCGGTTACTTACTTACTTACTTACGCCTGTCACCCCTCCCAGGGAATAGGCCGTCGACGAGAGAACTCCAGCGACTCCTGTCCTGTGCTTCTCCTTCGATTTTACTCCAGGTGGTTCCCAGTCTCTTGATGTCTGCTTGGAGGTCTCGACGCCAGGTGTTTCTCGGCCTGCCTCTTTTCCTCTTTCCCTGGGGGTTCCATGACAATGCCTGCCTAGTGATAATGGAAGCTGGCTTTCTCAGACTTCTCCATCCCCATCTTCTTCGGCCAATTTCATTCTCTGCTGTTATCTGCTCTGTTCTCTCCCATAGTCTGACGTTGCTGATCTTCTCCGGCCAGTGGATTTTCAAAATTCTTCTAAGGCAACTGTTTATGAAGATCTGTACTCTGTTGACTGTGGTTTTTGTCAATCTCCAAGACTCTGCTCCATATAGGAGAACTGCTTTTTACGTTGGAGTTGAAAATCCGGGCTTTGGTGTGTTGTGACAGCTCTCTGGAACTCCACACTTTTTTCAACTGGAGAAAGGCTGCTCTGGCTTTACCTATTCGTGCTCTGACATCTGCATCAGTGCCGCCTTTTTTGTCTATGATGCTCCCGAGATAGGTGAAGGACTCCACCTCCTCCAACGGGGTGCCAGCAAGCAAGACTGGTTTTTCCCTGGTTCAGCCTCATTGTCTTTGTTTTCTGTTTGTGGATGGTGAGGCCCACTTGGGACGAGATGTCAGCAAGCCTCGTGATCTTGTCCTGCATTTGTTGATGAGTGTGGAACAGGAAAGCCAAGTCGTCTGCAAAATCGAGCTCCCTGGTGAACTGCCCTTCGTGGATCACGCGACATGTCATGCCATCGTAGCTGCTCTTGATCAGGCAGACGAGCTTTGTGGGTTCCACCGTATACAAGCCGGTTGTCCGCGGTGATTTCCTTCACGTTCGTTGTTGGGTGTCGCTCGGCGTAAACGTAACCTCACTAGTATTTCTGGCAGTAACGGGTTTGAGAAAAACTGAACACGACCCAGCTGCACGAGACACAGACCCTCGTGCCCCTCGACCTCCCCCCCCCCCCCTCTCACCCTCCCACTAGTCTCGCGCTGTCACCACTTTGGATCCACACTACTTGTGACTGGGGCCATTTCGTATCCATGTCCCCTTGGAACGTTGTGGCTTTTGGTCGTTGAGTGAAACACAATATGAGTCCAGTGCCAGGGAAAGGGTCAACCCCTTTGATGCCAGCGGCCGCATATTATTATAGCGTTTCTGAAACCGTTGTTAACTGAATGCAACCCCAGTTAGCCGTTTCCCGCCACATCAGTTAAGGTCTCAGCAAGAGACATAGATCCTCGTGAGCCCCCGCGAATGCGGGGGCTCACGAGGATCTATATCTCTTGCAGATGGCTCGTGTTCACATTTTTCAGTTAGTGAAAGCATTGAAGAGTATTTTTGCTCTCCTTTCAAAGAACGCCGTTGTTACGTGGTAAAGTCGTAGTCGTAGTATGATAAACACACCAGACGCACGCACGTAAGGTTCTTTTAAATAAACTTCATTCAGCTGCAACCCGTCACACGTGGCTCAAGGATGTAGACAATACTGGAGAAACAGTTCCAACAATATTTCAATTCAGCGATGCGATCTCCACACAATGCATTTCCAAATGCATCAACACTGAAACAATGTCTCTTCTGCAAATGTCCACACTGGCGACACAATGTTTCTCATACAACGTTACGCTGCGTCTCTCACAAAGTACAGCCACGTACCTACGATAAACTGTGTGTCTCTACAACTGACAATGCAAGACAATGTACCCCCGTGCTTCCCAGCACACAGTTTTTATAGTATAAAAACTTTCTAGAATAATCTAATGAATTTACACAACGCAACCAATCAGAACGAAACACGTTACTGAAACTCATAAATATTAATAAAAGAAGAACTTTCTCGAATAACTTAAAATGTCTACAAAAACTCGGCTGCTCATTTCAGCCCCAAATCCCAGTATGTAATGATATCACACAAAAATATGGCAAACCGTTTACGACTTTTCACAACACACAAAGAACGGCTGCTAATTTCACGCGCACAGTAAACAACTATGACCAGCAGCTTTGCTACTATGTTACAAAAATGTACCTTACTCTTTTGACGTCACATGTACGAGGTCACTAGATAGCGCGACTCTGTTTCGAACGTTCTGGTTCATTCTCAACTAATCTACACAAAACGAAAATCGACCGCTCTTCTCCGTGCGACTTTTCTAGAAGCTTCCGGACTAAAATTAACGTATCATAACAAAGCCAAAACCGCTATCATGGACGAACGATAAAGAATCTCACTCAAAAGGTACGTGATACGTAACCATGATAGCTCAAATAAATATCGGATCGTTTCCTACGATTAACACATGCATGCCGCTTTCACAGGACAACACAACTACAATCGTAACAGCCGTCCTAATATATATAACGGGCAGATCCTGCCATTCACGGTTAGGCCATGGTGTCTGCAGAAGGATTGACCTTTTTGTGCATCCGTAGCGGTTTTAGTCGCGCTGATTTCCGAACGGGAATCATCACGATTTAAAGTGCTACCGGCACGCAAAGCGTTAAAAGATCCACACCAGAGAATCTAAGCAGCTCGCGGCTCGCATTTGAGGGATTAGTAACTCCTGTGTCGCAGGAACGAAGATCGTCGCCACACAAGAGACACAGACTTCCATGAATGCAATCGTCATGATAGCCTTTATGGCCCAACTTGCATCTACGTTTCTCAGCCGGACTCACACAAAAATCATCAAGAAGTTTTTACTTTTTTACATGAACCCATTCAACCCTGACGCACTACATCAGGAGATGGGTCGACCATGATAACTCAAGGGTAGTGCTAGATTAGCTTGGCGCCTGTCTGCGCCAAGTTATCTGGCACTACCCTTGATTTACCATGATCGATCCATCTCCTGCAAAAGGTGTATAGTCGTTAGATGACGCCTCCAAAATTTGGAAAATACGTGCGTCGGGCTGAATGAGTTAAATAAAAAAAGGTAATTCATTCACCGTTTGAGGCTTCTGCGCGGAGCCCGTGAATGGCATAGAATGCAACTGCTTTTTCATTCCTTTCCTATTTAATCGCAGGCTAGTATCATTTAAAATGTCACATTTTCTTCACCGAAAGGAGTCCGCAAAGAAACACTTACCTCAAAAAGCATTCGTGAAAAGTCTAATGATGATCAGACGCAATAATATCAATAGTCCCTAAATGAGACGCTAACGTCCAATTCACATCTGGCAGCAATGTTCACTTTTCAAATTCAGCATTAGAAAAATAAAGAAAAAAAACCACTAGATAATAATAATAACGATAATAATAATTATTATTATGATTTATTATTACATGCATTATTATTATTATCATCATCATCATTATTATTATTACATTATGTTATTATCAACATCACATAAGACGATAAGCGAATTTCCATGGAAATAAAGTAACTGTTCGATCTGGTCGATCCGTAACTGATCGGTTTGGCGCCTGAAGTGCTCTACACTAAACAGCTATCCTCCTGGAGACATAACGGTTGTGTCAACCCATTCCTACATTTAACCAATAAGAAAAAAGATCACTCCCCGTAAAGGCAAAGATCTCCTCCGTTATTTGAAGAAAACTATCAAACTTTTTCACGAAATTTTCCAATTTGTGTAAGTTTCTTTTTTTTTCCACAGTTTTTTTTCCCCCCTCAGTATTCCTGGTTTGTTTACTTTCGAATTTTGTGTGTGTAGAAGTCTATATTTTCCAGTCAGATTCTCTTCCCTTTGCTTCCACCCGTAATTTCTTTTCCCGTTCAAGTTTCATTACTTTGGAGTTTCTTGGAGAGAGGAACGTCAGTCAGGGTCGTGCAATAGCCCAGGGACGCAATTTTCTGTGGAAATTGAGGTCAGGGTGACATTTAAACGACGTCACTTCCGGTTATTGTCGCCCTTATTTCTGTCAGATGTTTTTAACAAGAAAACAAATGTGAAAAGAAATGGTAAAAGGGGTTAAGCAACGTGATATTCAAGCAGTAGATCACATCTGCAATCAGGTGGTCCTATCCTCCCGGGAGGGGTGAAGGGAGGATGGGACCACCTGATTACAGATGTGATCTACTGCTTGAATATCGCGTTCTTTAACCCCTTGACTACTTATGACGATATCGCTGGTCGTTACTGTGCGTCTTTGTCAAACGGTGCAGTGAAATGTTTATGGAAAGGCTCCTGGTAGAGATAATCCAACTTATTAACGCATTCAGCCCGACGGCCGTATTTCCCAAATTTTGGAGGCGTCATCTAATGACTATGCACCAGTTGCATGAGATGGATCGACCATGATATAATTCAAGGGCAGTGCCAGATTAGCTTGGCGCCACTACTCTGAATTATCATGGTCGATCCATCTCCTGCTGTAGTGCGTCAGGCCCGAATGGGTTAATAAAAATACACAATCCTGCTGGTCTCTGTATCAGGACCTTGCAGCTTAGGTACAAAGTCACAGAATGGGCATATTTTTGCACATACGTATACTCCAAACCAAAGACTGGTTTGCGTTTGCATGTAATAGTGATGTATCGTTTACAACAAACGAATCGCAACAACGAACAAGAGCAAAATCACAGCGGAATGACAGCACTCCAGATATCTCCAGGAGGCATAGATCCTCATGATCCTACGGGCTCATGAGGATCTATGCCTCTTGGAGATGTTTGGAGTGTTGCCCATGTTTGTGGAACAAGCTGGTTATCAGCCGTGATTTCGCTCTCGTCTGTTGTTGGCAGTCGTTTGTTACAAACGAAACCTCCCTAATCATGGAAAAACCCTTCGTTTCCCTCTTCTTTTTGTTTGTATGGTGACAGTCACGATTCCAACGATCCACCTCGGGTAGTTTTCCAAATCAGGATATACTAAAACGGACATACCCGAAAGAGGCTGTTTGTTGACATAAATTCATCCGAGACATCCAAAATCCGGATACATAGCATAAAGCCGCGTATCCCGACGCAGAACGTCTCAAATGTGTTAACTCGATCAAGAGGCCCCGCATCAATAGCTGCGCGAAAGTGTCGTACAGCGTTGTTGGCGGCAACGCTATATGACACTTCCGCATTTATTGATGTTGGACCCCGTGAATGAAGGGGTTATAGGGGGTTCCAAAGAACATGCGTCAATGTTCCAAAGGCATGCAGAAAACTTAACTGCAAGTGCTCTCAAAAATGACATTGGACATCGCAAAAAGCGATCTATACCCAGTTCGCACACGATTTCGGGCCGTCGTGGGCCGCAGTTGGCCCTCGCACGATAGTGCGCGGGCAAACTGCGGACGACGGCGGCCCGAAAGCCTGTTGCTAACCAGGTACGTGGCGAGAAAGGCTATTTATCTCCTGTGGTGCCCTGCACGCACTTCTGGCCATGAAACCTGAAAGATCGCAGTTTATGGCCGTTGCAGAGAGAGCGTCGCATGACGAGAGATTATGAGTTTATTGCGCGATCTGTTTGAACTCCGGCGCCTTCTATCTGCGAAAGATAACACAGTGAGCACAGAGGCGGACATTTTGAAAATTTGGTCGCTGTCCTCTAACGATTCCCTTTCGATTGCAGATCGATCGCGATTTTTCAGAGGTGACATCAACAGCTATATTTCGGCGCCTACTCTCGCACCACCATTGAGCTGTCATGGTTGATTCATGCCTTGGTGTGGTGGGTCAGGGCTGAATGGGTTAACGAGACTATCGTCGACAGTTAATCCCTTCACTGCCGGGGTCATGAAAATCTGTGTCTCATGCGAGAACCACTTTGCATTAATCTTCCTTGTACGGCTCAAAGACGTTTCTCGTTAAATTATCATAGATTTTCAGAAGAAAAAGAAACAAACCTCCGATCATTGGCAGTGAAAGGGTTAATCTGGAACACCATCCTCAATTTGAAAAACAGTTGCGACCAACGCTGGTCAGCAAAAGTAATAGATTTGCATGTTCCATCCTCCCCTCTCCTGCCCCCGCGCCCCGCTCGACCCCCACCCCTCCTCCACGCCTACAGTCCATCCATCTTATCACTCCTTTCCTGCCGAGAACAAAGTAAACACGATCCATCTGCAAGCGACATAGATCATCACGAGCCCCCGCGACTGCGGGGGCTCATGCGGATCTATGCCTCTTGCCGAGACTAATTTGTATCCAGTTTTCTTGGACGGTTTTGGCTTCTGGTAGTTGAATGAACACATAATTATTTCAGGGATAAAATGTACGTACAATGACAGCAAAGGGTTTAAGGGTCTTGCGGGATTCTATGTCTGCTACACAGATAGATCTGGTAGACAATTTGCACGTGCAGAGTGTGCTCCAGCGTCATCAATCTCTAAGAGAGTCCCCTCATAAAAGCTCGTTCTTTTCCTGCTGCATATCACGTGTCACGGCAAGGATCCAATCATCTTGGAGCAGATCAGAAACTGAGATCGATATGAGATCTGGTTGTTAACCCCTTGCATCCTGAGTATGAAATTAGATACCCTCTGCGAGCTCTACGTCACGGTTCCGGAGACAGCTCTAATACCATGAGAGTTCAAGGGTAGTGTGGGAATAGCTTGACGCCTATATAATTGCTTTCCGTCTGTCGATTATGAGCAAACAGAATGCTGCAGTTTCCAGACAATCATTTTCTAGACAATAGTCAGATTACTGACGCGCATATCCATTAGAAATTTTAAAAGAAAAGGGATACCACTAATCCGCCCACCCACTCTCAAAAGCACGCAGCTTGAAATGCTGCCATCATAATTACAAGTCTCTCCCAAGTGATGGGTAAGTACCACAAAACACTATATCGAAAAGAGAGTATTCTGCTGACACATCAGGAAGGTTGTGTTTGCTGTATACATAGTACAGTATGCATCAGATAAATATATACAAAAACTTAAGCTCAAAGGACGATACTTTTTCATTTTTCCCTTGACCCATAAGCTGCTACGACAGAATGCGGATCGACCATGATAGTTCAAGGATGATGTCAGAATGGCTTGGCGCCTGAAAGGCGCAAAACTATTCCGACACCACCCTTGAACTATCATGGCCGACCTGTCTCCATAACTATGATATGGACCTCAAAGGACATCTTAAAACAAATGGACAATTTCATCCGCAGTGTGTAATGAGTTGTGTGCTAGTTACATTATGATAATTTCTTGCTTGTTTATTTGTGTGACTGTATGTGTTTGTCTATTTGGTTGTTTGGTGGTGCTTGTTTTTGTTGCTGCCGCTGTTGCTTTGGTTTGACAATACCTGAGTCCATAATTATGCAGCTAAACACGTCGAGCTCACGAACAGGTACGCCTCTTGCCTCTTGTAACCCTGTTTAGACCCGTGTTCGCCAAAAGGAGAATGTCTTGGGGTGTTTAGTTAGCGTGTGGTGTTGCAGACAGACTGGCAGGCCCCGACAACAGCTAGTTCAGTGTGAGACTACACGATATGGCAGCTCATTTTCGCTCGGACCAGAACTCTATCCGGAGAATGACATTTCATTATGTTCACTAAACTCTCTCTCTCTCTCTCCATCCCTCCCTCTCTCAATCAAGGACATGACTGAAAAAATGGTCTGTGTACCTAATCATGTATCATTGAGTCATTTAATTTGTTTCTTTCTTTCTCTCTTTCTCTATCTCCATCCTTGCAAAATAAAGTTTCAGTTCTCTCTCTAAAGTTTCAGTTCTCTCTCTAAAGTTTGATTTCTCCTCTCTCTCTCTCTCTCTCTCTCTCTCTCTCTCTCTCTCTCTCTCTCTCTCTCTCTCTCTCTCTCTCTCTCTCTCTCTCTCTCTCTCTCTCTCTCTCTCTCTCTATTCCCAGACAATCATGCACATGTTGTTCGGGTTTTTAATCTGCTGTTTTCGCCGAAGCACATCCTATTTTGGCCTACTGATTTCCGGAAAACCACTAATGTTGTCATGTAGAAAGGACAATCTGAGAATACAAATTTCACAGATAAAAGATAGAATGCGCATATTTCTCTTCAAAGTTGTGTTTACTTTGTAACTGAATTTTATTTGAATTTAACTAATTCTGCCCGCGACACACCACAGCAAGATATGGCTCGACCATGATAGTTTCCAAGCTATTCTGCCACCACCCTTGAAATATCATGGTCGATCTGTCTCCTGAATTGTAATGCAGTCCTCACAGGATAACTCCAAAATGTGGGTATTTCGTACCTCGGGCGCAATGAGTTAATTTTATATCTGCCTGCCTGGCCCCTCCTCTTCTCTCTCTCTCCGCTCGCTCTCTCTCTCTCTCTCTCTCTCTCTCTCTCTCTCTCTCTCTCTCTCTCTCTCTCTCTCTCTCTCTCTCTCTCTCTCTCTCTCTCTCTACGCGTCTGAGTATGCTACAAATAATGCTGGCTGTGTAGTCGCATGTCAACTCAAGAATTTACTACGTCTTTCTATTGATTCTAAGTCCAGATTGTTTATGATGTATAGGTGCGTCAGATATAATAGCAACGTTAATGCTAATGTTTATTCAGTTTGAATTTTTTGTAAATAATAATAATAGTTTATACCGGTTATTATATAGGCGCTTTACCCAATTCTGCGAATCGGCTCAAAGCGCCGCGAACTGAACCCAACACGCACGCTCGCGTGATACACATGCATTCACTCTGAATGATAAATACAGTACAAGACAAACACAGGACATTCACGTGGTGCGAAGAGTCAGCTCAGCCACTGAGTTTTCGGAAATTTTGATCTCTTGTATTTGAAATTTATAAAGTGGCCTGAAACGGTTTTTTGGCATCCTGTCTCGGAAGACAATGGAGTATATGCGCTTGCTGGGTCAGTCACTGGAGTGACCTCTCCAGGGCGCAAGCCTGGGCGAAGTGTATGGAGATGCATGTTTACTTTTTGTTTTGCTTGTTCTCATTTTTTCGTAGCGAGCATAGCGACGGCAAGTTTGCAAATTTAAGCAATTTTCTGTCAAAGCTTTTACCGTTGGTAAATAAAGTTTCATCACCATTATCTCTTCACAATGAAACAAATTGCACAAGCAAATCGTGAGAACAGACATAAGGGAAAACCAACGACCAGTACATGCAGAATTGCAAGAAGAAGAAGAAAAAATGCTATATAAAGGATTACAGGACAGGAGAGTTAATTATGTTACGGTAGCAGAGCAAGAGACCAATGTGTCTAGACTGCCACAAGGACACCTATTTTCCGAAGTGAGAATTTCCCCGGCAGGTGAATCGACCACTTTCTCCACTCCCAGAAAGCAAATGAACTTCGGCCCGACATGGGCCGTCGTTGGCCAGCGCACGAGGACCTAGAGCATAGTAGCCTATGTCCTGCATCTCCGTGGAAATCAAGAAATAAATGTCCTTGTCTGCGTCGAATCCACGGGTGGAGGGGAGGGATGGGGGGGGGGGGGGGGGGCAGTTGCATGAGTGAGGTTAGTCCTGCGCCAGACACTGAGCGCGGTGCTCCCTCCGCTTATATACCGGAGCACCGTGTGTAGTGGCTGGCGCAGGACAAGCTCGATGCTCACTCACACATGTAACTGGCCCCAGGTCGAACGGTCCAAAATAATAGAACAGCACACAAATAATGCCGCGATGTTAAAACCAGATGCAATCTCCTGACCAGCAGAAGGCTTATTTAACCTTCTCACTTTTAACGCCGACCGCTCAGCTGTGTGCAAACAGTGCGAGTATGTGCATATGCTATGATGTGCATAATACCGACTCTACAGCTATATATGTTACGTGCGGTAGTAAATCAAGATGTTTTAAAAGCTTGCTGTTTTATTTAATGCAGCACTTAGGAAAGAAAAAGAGTGAATCAAGACGCCGACAGCAGCTGAGGTCTATGTGTAGACGTATTTTCCTCCTTTATTTTCTACAGAAGTAATTATTTTCGAGAGCAGATCACTCTACTTCAAGGAAGATTCAGGGGCGGATCCAGAGGGTGTCTAGACGGGGTGGGGGTGGGGGCTACAACAGCCTCCCCCTCCCCCCATTTTCCACACTGTGTCATTCAAAAGAAATCCAGACCAAAACAGTAACTATCAGGCGAACATAAAATCATAACAAAGAAAAAGAAAAACACGCTTAAAAAGAACAATTACAAATAAGTTGTGTTGAAATTATTATATTTTGGTGCTTTTCTTTTTGGGGTTTTCTTTAAAATTGTACTATCGTCTTGTAACCGTTCTCTCTACGCGTGTTTCTTTTTATATTTATCTTGGGGGTTTCTCAGACATACCTGAGTTCTCAGAGGTGACGATTTTTATTTGTTGAAACTTTTCTTCTTTTATCTCGGGACACAGCACCGCTTTTAGCACTTTATAAAAGGAAGGGCTGATCATATCTAAGCGCTTGTCCTCCTCCCCGCCTCCACCCCACCTCACTAACAAAACAAGATTAATCGGACACTTCTGATTTTTATATGGTGTTAACAACACCACACTACCAGATTATTGTGAAATACATCGTACAAGAAAAGAAGAATCAACGAATAGTAAAACACAACTTCCACATATAACCATCTTCTTTTTGTTTTGTTTTTTGGTCAGGGCTGACGGGAGGCACGGTCCCCTTGACCCCCTCCCCCCCCCCCCCTGGATCCGCCACTGAAGATACCTGACAGCCTAGCCTAGTTTGTTGACTTAACCCCTTCTCTGCCGAGAAAAATGAACGCGATTTAACTGCAAAGAGGCATAGATCCTCATGAGCCCCCGTGACTGCGGGAGCTCATGAGGATCTATGCCTCTTGCTGAGACGACTTTGTGTCCACGTTCCTTAGGCAGTTGTGGCTTTTGGTCGTTCAGTGAACACAGGTTTCAGAAAAGAAATGTGCGTCAGTTGGCAGGAAAGGGGTTAAACACATTCCATCCTAATACACTATTGCATGAAATAAATTTGACCGTGACAGTTCAAGGGGAGTGCCAAAATACCTTGGCGCCCAACGGCGACAAGCTATTCTGGCACCGCCATTGAACTAAAATGGTTGATCTGTCTCCTAATCTGCAATGTAACCTTCAAAAGACAGTGCACAAAAAAATTGAAGAAAAAAAATCAGCATTAGGATTTAAGGGGTTAACTAATCTGGGACGGCAAAACAGACCAATCAACACGCATAACGATTAACCCCTTCACTGCCAGTGGACACAGATTGTGTTCCTGAAATAATAGTTAACTCATTCAGCCCGACGGCCATATTTCCCAAATTTGGGAGGCGTCATCTAATGACTATGCACCAGTTGCAGGAGATGGATCGACCATGATAATTTAAGGGCAGTGCCAGATTAGATTGGCGCCGACAGGCGCCAAGCTAATCTGGGATACCCTTAAATTATCATGGTAGACCCATCTCCTGCGGTAGGGCGTCAGGGCTGAAAGGGTTATTTCAACGCCAAACACCCAGTCCTTCCAGGGAACATAGATACAAAGTGGTGTCAGCAAGAGGCATATATCATCTTGAGTCCACGAGGATATCTGCCTCTTGCAGTTGGATTGTCTTCAGATTTCTCGGCAGCGATGGAGTTAAATTATCAGAGAACAGGTGTTAATGTAGAGCGGCAGTTAGTCGGAAACCTCCTTGTCAAAAAAAAAAAAAAAAAAAAAAAATAAAATAAAATAAAATAAAATCGGATAAACCATAACCCACAACTTAGGGCTTACAGGTCTCAATTTGACCTGACCGTACCCGACAACCGAGACAAACTGTAGGCTTACTTAAATACCGATTATGAAAAATCATGCAACTAGTATTGAGGAGATTGCTTTTCTCGTAAAAAGAAAAAAAAAAGATTTAATTGTTTTAAGATTAATCCCAAATAATTATTGAAATTAATCGCAAAATAATAATTATCACTCAAAAAGTTGAAAGGGTACAACGCAGCTTATCGTACTCATTCCGTTTCTTCCTTTAATCCAGCAATATTCAAAATATCTAAAGTACAAATAAGAAAAATTACGGACTTAAGTGTAGATCAACCGTTTTTGTGACACGGCCATTTTCTTGCCAATGTGTATCTTAATAAATGAAAGAAACTCAAATTTCAAGCTCTAGTCCCTGTGTCACACACACACACACACACACACACACACACACACACACACACACACACACACACACACACACACACACACACACACATACACGCACGCGCGCACGCACGCACGCACACACACACACACAAACACACAAACACACAAATACACAAACACACACACACACACACACACAAACACAAACACAAACACACACACACACACACACACACCACACACACACACACACACACACACACACACACACACACACACACACACACACACACACACACACACACACACACACACACAGCTTTGACCAAGCAAAGTTCAGTATTATCTGGTTTTCACGAACGTTCTGCTTTCATCTTTTTCTCTATTTTCATTTTCACCTTTTTCTTTAGCTATGTTTTCCCATTAAACGGCTGGGTCTCTCAGGCGTTGAAGTTAAAGAAAAATGTTTCTAGGAACACAATCTGCCACAGATAAAATTATGCTGAAAATGATCATTATCAGATCTGACATTTTCATCTGGCTTTTTACATTGTCTCACGTGAAATGAATCACAACTTTCAAACAAGTAGTTGCTTTACACCTACGTTTACTGCACACCATGACTCTGTTCCCCTCCTTTTGTTCCTTAAAAAAAAAAGGTTGCACTTAATAGCCTCTTTCGTAAATCTCGTTTGTTTTGGTTAAGTCACAGTCGCTGATGGAAATAATGGCGATTCGTTGTCTTTGCCAATATATTTCATCGACAGTACTTCTTTTACACCTAAAATGTCAGCCCATTATGGTTTTGTCAACCCGTTTGATTTAGAATTAGATCTTTATAAGTCCCCCTGCCCACAAACTAGATTCTTGCGCTATTCATTCTTTTCGCTTCTGTTCCGTACATGAACTTAACACATTCAACCCCAGGACCAAAATCCCCAAATTTTGAAGTTGCCTTCTGAAGGACCATTCGTACAATTATAGACAGATCGAGCATGATAGTTGAAAGGTGGTGCCAGAATAGCTTGGCGCCTAGGGGCGCCAAGCTAGTCTAGCACCACCCTTGAACTATTATGCTCGAACCATGTCTTGCTGTGGTGAGTCGAGGCTGAAAGAGTTTTTTATTTTTAAACGCCCATAAAGGAAACACAGAAACCTTTCACTGTCTGCCATTTTACGCAATCTCCATGTGACGTCTACATAAAAAATAACTCAGCCGTCGTAAATTGAATGCACACCGGACTGAACATGAGGAACTATAGACCACTCTATCCTCCTCCACCGACTCCACCACTCCTTTGGCATCACTGACTCTGCTCACTCCTGGTTTCTCTCCTACCTCTCTGACAGACAGCAGTCCGTCACCATCAACGGCGTCTCTTCCAACCCGGTAACGCTCTCATGCGGAGTTCCACAGGGGTCCGTCCTGGGCCCGGTCCTTTTCACACTCTACACCTCTCCTCTGTCCAACATCATCCAGTCTCACCGCATACACCACCACCTCTACGCTGACGACTCACAACTGCAAGACAAAGACAAACTCGACAACACTCAGTCACTACTGACTCGCACGGCTGACTGCTACAAAGACGTGAAAAACTGGATGACAGCAAACAAGCTGAAACTGAACGATGACAAAACGGAAGCCATGCTGGTAGGCACTCGCCAAAAACTCTCCCAGCTCCCTCCCTCTCTCCACCTTCAACTCGATAGCACCCCCATCTCCCTCTCTGACTCGGCCAAGAACCTCGGCGTCATCCTCGATTCCTCTCTGTCCATGACCAACTTCGTCTCCGCCACGACCCAGGCATGCTATTTCCACCTTCGCCGCATCAGTCAGATCAGAAAATACCTCACTACCGAAGCTGCCACCAAACTTGCTGTCTCTCTCATCTTATCTCGCATCGACTATTGCAACTCTCTCCTTTCCGGTCTCCCTCAATCCACCATCTTCACTCTCCAACGCGTCCAGAACAATGCTGCCCGCCTCGTCCTCAGAAAGAAAAAATCCGACCACATCACACCCCTGCTCAAACTCCTTCACTGGCTCCCCATCCCCCAACGCATCCAATACAAAGTTCTGTCTCTCTGCTACAAATCCCTGAACAACTGCGCTCCTGCCTATCTCTCCAACTTACTTCACCCCTACACACCTTCCCGCTCCCTCCGCTCTGCCTCCGACCCTCTCCGCCTCCACATCCCTCGCACCAAACTTAACACTTTCGGTCCCCGCTCCTTCTCCGTCTACGGTCCATCCATCTGGAACACTCTCCCACTCTCTCTCCGTCAGAAACACTCTCTCTCCTCCTTCCAGTCCGCCCTCAAAACTCACCTCTTTCAACAGTTTTAGCACTATATCACTGCACTCCCCACCCCAAGCTGACCGTCGTAATGTATTTCACTGTTTGTGGTACGTGAGTCATTGTCTAAAGCGTGCGCATGCGTGCGCGAGTTGTGAGTGTGCGCTTAGAGTTATAATTATTATAAGATAAGCGCATTATAAATACCGTAATTATTATTATTATTATTAACACCGACGTAAGTGTGGCTAGCAAGAGGCGTAGATCTTCATAAACCCCCGCAAATGCGGGGGCTCATTGAAGATCTATGCCTCATGCAGTTGGCAGGCCCTTGTTTCGGTAGCGTACGTGCAATTTTGTCGTCATCTCCTTACGATGCTTCAGGTGACAAAGACCTATAAAAAGTCAACTGGCCGCAATTTTGCTGTCAATGCATGACCTTTTTGCCGGTGTCAGATCGATCCCAAATCAACCGCCCAGAAAGAACGGGAGATGAAGAAATAATGTTAACGTCTCCTTCGATACGTAATAAAACCTTCAACGCAGTTCAGACAACACGCAAAAAGTTGAAGAAAGTTAATGATGCTACCGTCCCCCGTGACATGCCATAAACCTACCGCATAATGCTGACCAGACGCATAGAACGTAATGCGGACCACATGCAAAAGTTGAAGAAATGTAATGATATTGCCGTCCCCTGTGACACGCCATAAACCAAGAACATAATGCAGACAACACACGCAAAAACTGAAGAGGAAATTTGTTAGAGTTCCTGTGATAAGATGTAGCAAGGCGTACGCTTCTTCGAACGAGCAAAGAAAGCGCTTTCTTTGAAACGTGTCGCTTTCTTCGAGTGGTCACGACTATGAAACGCACACCAGAACCCAACGCAGGCCGAACGTAATACAAAAAATTATAAGTCCACTATTCGTTGTTTTCACTGCATGTGACGCAAAAATGTGTCACATCTCGTCCAGATTGCGATAAATAAAAGGACGCTAGTATCTTTTTGTTATCGTAACAACGTATCGAAAGGCCAAAATGCAATAGAACCCGTTTTGAGAAACCGCCTTTTTTACGAAGTAAAAGAGTGTTTTTTTTTCAAGACAGGCGTTCATTCAAGAGAAGTCTTGAAGGGGCAAAAGTGTCATCTACCATTAAGAACCATCAATTAGGCGATGTAGATACCTAACTGATGGTCTTTAACGATAGGTGATTTCTCATACGGGTTGTCGCTCAAAACAGGCTCTGCTGTAGTAGGGGATACAAGTTTGCAAGAACGTATCTTCAATCAGAAAAAGAAGAACATTACGGTTTTTACACCTTAACCCTTTTAGCCCCGGATCCCTACAGCAGGAGATGGCTTGACCATGATAATTCAAGGGTAGTGCCAGATTAGCTTGGCGCCTTAAGGCTCCAAGCTAATCTGGCACTACCCTTGAATTATTATGGTCACGCCATCTATTGCAACTGGTACATAGTCGTTAGGCAACACCTGCAAAATGGGACCTTGGGGCTAAAAGGGTTAAGCGGCCGCGAGATGGTCTTAGTCGCCTGCTCGGCGTTAAACAGCATTAACTAACTGTTACAACTCCGCTGGCTTCCTGTCAAACAGAAAATTGAATATAAACTGGCTACCCTGGCATACAAGCACTATGACAACACCCTCCAGTCTCTGCTCTCATAACCCTTCCCGTAGCCTTCGTTCTTGTTCCCAGAAATTACTGGTCCAACCGAGAGTTGAAGACTGCAGCTGGTGCTCGGTCTTTTAGTACCAGGTCCCTCGTGTGTGGAACGCCCTACCTCCCCATGTACGTCAATCCCCTACACTCTCAGTTTTCAAAACCAACCTGAAAATGTATCTTTTTAGTTTGACATATCAGTGTTAATTTTCATTTGCTTCCCATCATGTGATTTTTGGATGGTGTTACTGTAAACAAAATGTGTTCGTTGTGTGAAAGACTGTGGTTAGTATGCCTGAACTGTTTTTGTTGTTGTTGAGATTTGTAGTTTATTGTGTGTGTTTATAATTATTTGTAAAGCGTTCAGAGCCAGCGTAAGTATGAAAGGACGCTATAGAAAAGCGCTGTAATAAATAATAATAATAATAATAAAAATAATAATAATAATAATAATAATATATTATTATTATTATATTATCATTATTATTATTATTATTATTACCTTAGTTAACCGTAGACATTTTTATGAAGCGTCAAATGAATAATTTATGCGACGGTCTGTGATTTTGGACCTTACGGCCGAATGCTGTAAGATCCAAAACCACAGACCAGCACACATTTGTCCGGCTGCCGTCAATTCACCAAACTGACAAATTCTTCGGAATCAATAAATGTAACGCCGTCTCGGAAGAGCAAATATGAAAAATGCACATCTTAACCTTAGAGTAATATTTCACGCTGTCTCGGACTCGTCTCCCCGTCAGTGATCAGACGGTTGGGGTCAAAGGTGAAAAGCGTACTTCACGGTAACATATATTGCTAAACTCCTATTTCTCTTCCTCAGCTCTGTTTCGAATTACATTTTGATCGTTACCTTTCTGACAGTTTGAGTTTCTGATCGAAGTGAAAAGATGGCATCACTGCGGTGTGACGCAGGCCACACGCACTCTAACACATTGTTCATTTCTGCAATGATGCTTAACTCATTCAGCCCGACGGCTATATTTCCCAAATTTTGGAGGCGTCATCTAATGACTATGCACCAGTTGCAGGAGATGGATCGACCATGATAATTCAAGGGCAGTGCCAGATTAGCTTGGCAGGCGCTACCCTTGAATTATCATGGTCGACCCATCTCCTGCTGTAGTGCGTCAGGGTTGAATGGGTTAGAGAGTTACCAATGTTATATTCAAAACACTTCATCTTGTCTCAGAGAGGGATGAAATATATTTTCCTGTATTATCATCATTGCATTAACCCCCTACACTGCCTAGGAGAAAAAGGGAACATGATCCAACTGCAAGAGGCATAGATCCTCATGGGTGCTTACCGCCTCTTGCTGTATCCTTGGACCTTCGGGTATTGTTGTTAGCGTGAGATTAACCCTTTGAGTGTTGGTAGCGGTTATATTCGAGATGATTCATGCAGGAATCACCACGACTAATAATAATAATAATAATACCGTTATTATATAGGCGCTTTTTCTCAATTTTGGGGAAATCGACTCAAAGCGCCGCGCCTGAAACCCAACACTACAACCGTTACCGACACTTAAAGGGTTAACAAAGATTTCAGGAACTTCTATCTGTGTGCACTTGCAGTGAATGGGTTAATATCCACACAGCTGCATACAAGATATACTCACATACACACAAAAAAAAACAAGCACAGTCATGCTAACTATAACATACAATATGGACATGTTTACGTATATTGACATCAGCAGCTATGAAATCGTGCGAATTCTGACAAAGCCGGAACTCAGCTAAAGGTCATCGGCCCACGACGGCCGCAGTGGGCTTGTGCGCAGGCCCATTGTGGCCTTAGTAGGCCCGAAGACGTTTTGCTACTTGGGTACCTAGCCCCCATCTGTAAGAGACCATGAAAGAAGCCCGTCTACAAGAGGCAATTATTCTAAGAAGACCCTAAATCCAGACCAAAAAGGTGACTGCCAAGCGCGTAAATTGTACAGATTAAATGTCTTTTCTCGGCGTGTTTTTGTTACGAGGTTGTCGTAGTCAAATATGATACAATCACACCAGACGCACTCACGTAGGGTGCTTGTAAAGAAACTTCACTCAGCTGCAACTCGTCACACGTGGCACAAGGACCACACTGGAGTAACATTTCCAACAATATTTATTCTAACGATGCAATCACAGCACAATGCATCCACAAATGCAGTCACACTTCTGGTACACTGTCTTTCTACAATGCATTCACAATGATACACTGTCTCCTCTAAAATGAATCAACACTTTTGAAACACTGCGTCTCTCATACAATGCACACACATAATCTAACACCGTCTTTCATACTATTACAGATTTCCCGAAATAATCCAGCAAATTCACACAACTCATCAAATCAGAAAAGAAAACTAACCAAACTTCATTAATATTCATGAGAAAAAACACTCTAGATCTGCCTACAACTTTCTACAAACATCTAGGCGCACTCCATAAAATGTTGCGAAATGAAGCCAACAGCTTTGACGTCATATCTGACCACTAGAGTAATCGCGCCCTTTTCAGAACGTTCTAGGTCAAACGAGATCGGACCCCAGCAACAATGTAACTAAAAGACGCGTCATTTTAGCCATATAACAGAAATCGACTGCGATTCTCCAAGCAAAAGCAAATAAATCCTACTAAAAAGGTACGTAATTCTTTTTTCCAAAATAACTCAAATGAATATCGAATCTTTCCTAAGATCAACACACACATGCTCTCAAAAGAATAACACAACCACAAACGTAACATTTTCTTTCTTCCTTATTCTCAAAAGGCTCTGCGGCTGCAGGGGCTTTCGGGAGTTCATGCCTGCCGCGTGTACGGACGATTGTCATCAATTTGAATCTCTGATGTTTATGCAGTTTAATTACCCCCAGGACCTTCAAATAGCCGGTTGCCTCCAATTGCCTGCAAAACCTCACGCTTGACATTCTCCCACACATGGACAGATTCGCTTTGAATGATTTTTTTTTTGTTGCCAAGGCGTCCACCAATAAACATTCCTTTTAACACTTTCGCAGCCATTGGTCACATATTAATTGTTGTTTTAACATCTTTGTGATTTCAACGCCAAAGAATCCAAGCCGACTATGAAAAAAGAGATGGTGTCAGCACCTGCGGGGGCTCATGAGGGTTTATGTCTCCTGTATTTGGATCGTCTTCACTTTTTTCGGCAGTCAGTGTAATGGGGTTAATCATTCTAATGCTAACGGGGACCATGGAAGCATGGCGGTTAATGGGAAGTGACTCATTAGTTCAGCACACACACATATATATATATATATATATATTTCCCGTGTCTTCGACAAGTGTAACCCCTTCACTCTTAGGGATCAAAGTTTTCGCCACTGCACACTGACCGACCTTCGCGTTAGAAACACAGATGAAATGGGCCCAACAATGGGGCACAAAGAACGCATGAATTACAGAGACATAATCCCTCATAAGCCCACGCAGTCGCGGGAGCTCATGACGATTTATGTCTTTTGCGGATGGCTAGCGTTCAACTTGACCATGCAGTCAAGGGGTTAACTCATTCGCAGACAGCCGCATCCGGATGCGCGGCTTTTGCCGCGCATCCGGATGTGGCTGGCCGCGAATGAGTTAGAATGCAAACCAATGGATCGTTGGGCTGTAAAAGGGAAAAAAACACGATGAACAACGTAGAGTTTCCAACAACTGGAGGCAGCCTTGACATTAGAACAAGATGCTGATCAACCATTCCAGCAAGCAAAGTTTTTCAGACCAACTTCGGCGTGATGACCTTTTTGCGTACTGGGGTGTGCTGCAGAAATTGTTTGCAACCGACTGTCCTCTCCGCAATACCTCCGCCCCCCCCCCCCCCTTCCTTTCTCCCCATACCCGCCCCAAGTGGAACAGCGTTCCTACGGAGACAGTGCTGCATTTTTGCTGCGCACCACCCAATACTGCAGCTGAGAGCAACATAAAAATTCAATATAATTATGACATCATGGTGATGCCATAGCTACTTGTAATATTTCTAAAGCAGATTTACATCACCTACTGCGTCATCCCTTAATTTACATTGTGATGCTTTGTGTACATCTTGTCACATGGCAACATTGGCTGAAGAAGGCTGGTAGAGACGACGTACTTCCAATATGGTGTTGGATGTTTTATCATCATATCCCAAAAATCAATATGATGAAGAAGGTTGCTAAAATGGAAGACTGAAAAGGAAGGAGGTGAATTGTCAAGATTCATCTGTTCTCTGGAGACAACTCCCGCACTCGGGGACTTCGATCTTATACATGTTAAACCCTACACTGCCAGTGGACAGTGACTGTGTGCTTCTGAAACCATGCTACAGTCAACATCAAATAGCCCAACCGTCCAGCGATTATGTATACAAAGTGATCTCAACAAGAGACATAGATCCTCATGAGCCCCCGCAACTGCGGGGGCTCATGAGGATCTATGTCTCTTGCAGCTATGTGGTGTTCAACAGTAAAGGGTCCCTTAAAGCGATACAGAGAGTTTCTAAGAAAGTTATCAGAATTGTGGCGTTAATAATAATAATAATAATAATAATAATAATAATAATAATAATAATAATAATAATAATAATAATAATAATAATAATAATAATAATAATAATAATAATAATAATAATAATAATAATAATAATAATAATAATAATATTTATAAAGCACAAACTCCCTGCAGTGCAGGCTCTAAGTGCTGTACAATGCAACTCAAAGTTAAAACCTAAACACAAATCAATAGACAGCAACAACACAAAATACAAATATTACAATACAAATTCTAAAATTAGCAGCACATAAACACACCCAAAGCACAAGCAACCATCGCAACAAGGACTGGCACAGGATCATCATGATGTTATTGTGAAACAGAAAAGAGACTGGAATTTGGTAATACAGAGTAGTGAGACTGGAAAAGATGTGTTTTAAGCTAAATTTTGAAAGAAATTACTGTCGGGGCATCACGAATGTGCTTTGGAAGCGAATTCCAAATAACTGGGGTATTGAAACAAAAGGACCTTTGACCAAAGGACTTTGTATTTATTTTCGGTACTTTCAAAAGTTTACCGTGAAACTGGCCGTCGTGAAGTAAGAAATCAGCGAGACATTTCTAAGGGCGAAACAATCGCCGGCTTGGTGCAAGGCAAGTCAAGTGTGCTTCCATCAATCATGCAGACAGGCGCAGACGGCCGATTGCAGCATCTACCGTATATATGACATTTAAGCGTCCCCCCAAAAAAAAAACTATTTTCGGCAGCCCAGAAGAACTCAGGTTTGAAGCGCCGACCTTTTTTTTTCCAACTACAAAAAGGGGAGTGCGCAGGCGGGGCATGAAAAAGTGCGTAATATTGTTGGTCCCAGAACGCTGGACAAACATTCAGATTAGAAATTCGTGGATTTTCTGCATAGCGCACACTTTGCAGTCCATGAATTAAAATGTTACAAATACATTTATCTAAGGTATATCCAGAGCACAAAGTTGACTGCCTTGCGTGTAACATGCAGACAATAACTCAACGAAAAATGAAGCGCTATTAGAAAAGACAGTTACAACACAATTTGTCTTTAATGGACAAACAAATAAGTATACAATTCACTGCTTATTTTGTCAGTGTGTGGAGAAAGCAAGTGATAACTTATCTAAGTATCCTTGAAGCTGCAAGAACTTTTTCCAGTTTAAAGCCGTTTAGGCTGATGTGCACACCGAGCCCTAAAGTCGTAATCCTCAAATCTGGGAATTGCAGATACATACTGGCGTTCAGAAGAAATGTGACATTTTGGGAATCATGGGAAACGATTCCAAAAATGTCGCATTTCTTTTGCTCTTCAGTATAAATTAACGTTTAAGGGACAATGGACCGTGACTTTTCGATGATGGTGCCAGAATAGCTTAACTGACACCCTTAGATTGTTACAGCAGCATGCTTAACCCCTTCACTGCCGAGAAAAAAGTGAACACGATCCAACTGCAAGAGACATAGATCTTCATGAGCCCCCACGACTGTGGGCGCTCATGAGGATCTATTCCTTTTTGCTGAGACCATTTTGTATCCACGTTTCTCAGACGGTTTTGGCTTTTGGTCGTTGAATGAGGAAAGAAACTTCAGAAACAAAAATGTACGCACCAGTGGCAGGGAATGGGTTAATAAACATAATGTATCATTATCTTGTCATAGTGTGTCAATACTAACTGGGTTAGGCACAGAAGTCCTTAACCCATTCAGCCCTGACGCACTACAGCAAGAGATGGGTCGACCATGATAATTCAAGGGTAGTGCCAGATTAGCTTGGCGCCTGTCGGCGCCAAGCTAATCTGGTACTGCCCTTGAATTATCATAGTCGATCCATCTCATGCAACTGATGCACAGCCATTAGACGACGCCTCCAAAATTTGGGAAATACGGCCGTCGGGTCAGCGAGTTAAAGCGATCTGCTCCAGAGCGAGTTTGGATTGAAAATTGGCCGATATTTTCAGAGTTTACAATGCTGTCTTGCATCAGATAAGACTTTTCTGCCCTCCTTTTCACAAACCCAGGCACTTTCAAGCAAAAATACGTAGCAAAGGTTTTCAGTTTACGACATTTCACTTGCGTAAGTTGTCAAATATAAGGCAGAAAATATTACATACTATCAACTCATTCGCGGCCAGCCGCATCCGGATGCGCGGCATAAGCCGCGCGTCTGGATGCTGCTGGCCATGAATGAGTTAACCTTTTTGTCACCATTCAAACTCAGTTCAAAGCTGAAGCAATCTGCGTCAGCTGAGTTAACCCTTTGGCTGTCGGAAGCCCTATTCGTCAAGGTGATACCTGCAGGAACCACCTCGACAAAAAGAGATGCCGACAGCCCAAGGGTTAAGAGCAATGTGAAGAATTAACCCAATAACTACCGGGAAAACACGAACACCACACAACTCTCAGGGGCAAATAGCCTCATGAGCCTCCTGAGGTTCTTTGCTGACATTATTCATATTCGTGTCTCTTTGATTGATGTTTTCGATGCGTCCACTGATGGGGTTAAGGCGTTAAAATACCTCGTTTCATTCCTTTCTCAGGCAAAACAGATTTCCATCAAGATCACACCAAGTTCTATCCCCGACCAGTCGCGCATGTCTATCAGCTCTAAAGCATAAATTATTTGCCCTAGCTATTATGCTATTACGCAAAAGCCATCATGTCCGGTGAATGCGAGCTTGCGCGAGTGCGTGCGTGCGTGCATGTGTGTTGTGCGTGTGTGTGAAAAGCGGAAGTTTCAATGTAACATTAAAACTCTGGTTTTTCACCCCCAACACCCCCAACCTCTCCCCCCCCCCCCCTGAAAAAAAAAACAAAGAGACCAAAAAAAAAAAAAAAAAGATAAAACCCGGGGCGTATGCGTATCAATACAAAATATTAATGAGGTTTCGTTAGCAACGAACAACTACCAACAATGAATGAGAGCGAAATCACGCTTTTGCCAGTCAAGCAAAAATGAACGGTTTTTTTTTTTTTTTTTTTTTTTTTTTCGGGAGTGAAACAAAAAATAGCAAAAACCCGCCAACTCACCCGCTTCCATCGGTCTATGTTCCAATTCAGACTCCACCTGTCCAGTTCAGAAGACACCAGCAGGAAACGCTTTGGCTGCCGATCCATACCGAAGAGTGTTGCACCAAAACTGTGGGACGTATACTGGACTAGCAAAGGAAATGCGACATTTTTTAAAAGTGTTTCCGATGATTCCAAAACTGATATGTCGCATTTCTTTTGCTCGTCAGTATATAAAGTACGCTCTGCGGGCATATCTGAAGACAGCGGAATCTACTGTCTCTCCGCAGACAACACCGCTTCAGTCGCTTCAGTGAACTGGCCGTGGTTTTAGTCTTTTTTTGTTCTTCTCACAAAGTTGGTGCTTTGTGGTCTCTTTTTTAAAAAAAAAAGGTTCCCCACAAAGCACTTAGAGCGTTCCGTACTGAACGGATAAACGAGCTCCACAAATAAACATTACTGTTTTCATCCTAATGTCACACGACCCGGCACTTACTTTAGCACAAACTTTACCACGTCACTCCGCTACAAAAACCTTTGAAGCTACTAATGGCGGACTTTTTGCTGTGTGACGCGTTATGACCTCATTTTTGACTCTCGAGTACCAGCTTTGTTCAACAAAAAGAGAAGAACACACGCCAAACAACGAAGCTTCTTCGCATAGTTAACAAGATAAGGATTTCATCCCAAAGTCTACCGTATTGTTTGGAGCTCAGATGTGTTTATCTTTTAGGAACATTCAGAGTTGTTCATATTTTTAGGTTTATTATGCTGATTCATTTCCCTCCTCTCTAAGCCAACACACACGTCGGCGCACACAAATAAAGACTGACACACGGTGCTTCCCGCCATTAGTACGCTCTGTGGGCTCGTGTAGCGACAGGAATCCATCTCCTTCTACTCTAAGCCAACATCTGATTCACACACACATAAATAAGGACGGACACACGGCGATTCCCGCCATTCGTAAGCTCTGTGGTCTGGCGTAGGATAGCTATTCTGAAAAATAATAATAGCACGAGCAGCGAAATGACGTCATTTCAAGTTTCACGTAATAGCATCATTAGTCCCACGACGCCGTGTTCAGAGTTACTACTCCATGTTATACGTCACTCATCGCATTGCTAACTTTTGACGTATTAGAGGATCAACTTTGCAATTTTCTTGCTGATTTTCTTGCCTAGAGCTTACAGGTTACAATCTGACCTAATCCTACCCCAGGGCCGGGACAAATAGCAGGCTTATGCAAACACTTTATGAAAAATCATGCGGGTATTAATGAGAAGATAGTTTTTTTCGTAAAAGAAACAGTAAAGTATGTTAGCTGTTTTACAAATGACCGCTCCAAAACAGTGGTGCAGAAAATTGACTGCTTTTCACACCTAGGGCATACAGGTCACAATTGACCGAATCGAACCCGATATCCAAGACAAATTGTAGGCTTATGTATATACCGTATACGAAAAATCATGCGGTTATTAATGAGAAGAATGTTTTTTTCGTAAAAAAGATTCAATTGTTCTAAGATTAACCCATCATATAATTCGTGAAATTAATATTTAATTATCACTCAAAAGGTTCTAGAGGTACAATGCTGGTTAACGAACTCGTTCAATATCTCCCTTTTATCTAGCTATAGGCAAAATATCTAGTAAAAATAAGAAAAATTACTCCAATGAGAATCTTATTAAAAAAAGCGAAAAAGGTCTCAAGGTAATTCTTTTAGGACAATGTCCTAAAATGTCAAGCTTGTCCGTCCTCAAACGCGGGCTCTAGTCGCTGTCGCGCGCGCGCACACACACACACACACACACACACACACACACACACACACACACACACACACACACACACACACACACACACACACACATACACACACACACGCACACGCACACGCATACACGCACGCACGCACACACACACACACACACACACACACACACACACACACACACACACACACACACACGCACACAGAGCTTTGGCGCCAAAAAGACGTTCTCTAGCAAGGTTTGCGTAGCTAGACGTGACGTCATTTTTATCTTGCTGCTTCTTTGCCAGAATTTCTGCCTCGCACGCCAAAAACGTCAAGTGCATGCTCCGGAATGCGATCCGATCAGCCCCATTTCAAAGTTTACCCTATTTTCAATACGGTGGACAAAAACATATCTAGAGTGCGTATTGTTTTGGAGTCGACAGAATCTAGTTTTCAACAATATTTTCTTTC
>BTPG01000002.1:112590937-112608437 GCA_036245525.1 Semisulcospira habei
CATTTTTGACGCAAACAATGGGTTACGAGCCCCGACAAGCATGCGATATCACATTTCCCCCCCGGGCTTTTAACTCATTCGAGACGTGCCGCCTACGGATACGGCTCATGAGGATCCATGCCTCTTGCCGGCCTCATTCATATCCGGGCGCACAAGTCAGATGGAATTATCTAAAGAAAATCTTCGATGGTTACTGTACAGACCACAGACACCGTTTTCAGCTGCTGGCAGTACAACTTATAAACGGAAATAGCAGAGATTTATAATAGATCAGATACTAAGGACTAAAACGTTCTTTATTTTTTTTTAAATGAAAAAAAAACAAACCCGTGAAACCGCGATTAACGACTACTCTACATGTATTAATTCTCTCGCACTTGTTAAAAATCCAGAAAACCACATAGGTAAATTGCAATTGTTATATTATAAAAGAATGATATCAAAGACACGGTGCTACAAATTGTGTTTGTTCAATTGTTCTTTTCCTATTGCAACATTTGTTGACTTGTAAACCACCATATGTTACATGTAACTACACATTTTCTTTTTTTTTTCTTTTTTTCGAAAAGGCATACGTGTATGTTGCCTATCCTTTGTACTATCCAGCTTTTGTCTTGTATTCTCCTTAATTAGAAAAATGGTCTCACAAGAAATATAAAGGTAAACATTGACACATTCTCACTACCTAGGTTATACTCTCTAACTCGATATCATGAGCAGCACGTCTCGATTGGCTTCTTTAGTTCGTGATGTATGAACGAACCGTGGTTTTATCTGTATGTAAACGGTGAGTGTAGACTGTGTGGATATTATGAACGAATTGTGCGAAAGGCGCTTTTCTGTGAACTGTGAATATCTACGATGTAAGTTTTCTTAACGTATGCTGCGCGGATCATACACAAACTGTGTATACCCCACTATACGGCGCTCTTGTCTGAACGTACGCTGTGAAGACGTGCGTTGTTTGGGTTATAAACGAACTGTGTGTAAGGCGCTTTTTGTGAATGAACATCGTATGTGCGACGCTTTTCCCGAATGTGTGTTGTGTGGGTTATGAACGTAATGTGGATGCGATGTTTTTTTTGTGAACGTGCGTTTTCTGGGTTATGAACGCCGAGCCGTGTGCAAGGCGCTTTCTGTGAACGTGCGTTGTGTGGGTTATAAACGAACTGTGTGTAAGGCGTTTTCTTTGAACGTACGTTGTGTGGGGTATGAACATACTGTGTATAAGACGATATTTGTCAACGTACGTTGAGTGGGTTATTGAACGAGCTGTAGGGCGCATTTTGTGAATGTACGGTGTGTGTAAGTAAGTACGCTGTGTGTAAGACGCTTTTCATAAACGTGGGTTGCTTGGGTTATAAATTAACTGTGTACAAGACGCTTTTTGTGAACGTACGTTGTGTGTAAGACGCTTTATTTCTGAACGCAAGTTGTGTGGGTTATGAACGAACTGTGTGAACGAAATGTGCAAACAAACTGTGTACGGCGTGTTTGTTTGTTGTTTGTTTTTTCTGAACGTACGTTGTATGTGTTGTGAACGAATTGTGAAGGAACTGAAAACTGAACACAAAACAAAAAAGACATAAACAAGACGAAAAGGCAGACTATGCGAAGGGCGTTGATCAAGATATAACAACAACCTTTCACTGATAGTGAACATAGACATTTTAGTTAAATTCCATGCCAAGGATCCACAGCTGTGTAAAATAAAAAAAATAATAAATAATATTGTAAAAAATGGAAAGGAAAACGAAAAAGAAAAGAAAAGAAAAACACCACATGTATGCAAAAGGGCGTCAGCAAGAGGCATGGATCATGAGGATCTACGTCCCTTGCAGTTGGGTCGAGTTCCATTTTTCTCTACAGTGAAGGAGCTAAAAACGGATTCGCATTCAGCTTATTGTATTAATTTGAGAGTTTATTAGCTGCAAGGCTACAAAAACAGTATGGCAGGAGGGCCAGCAATGCTTAAGATAAATGACTTCAATCGACGAGAGAGAAATTAATAGGATTCAACAAGATTTTGAAATGCACTCTGATTAATAATAATAATAATAATAAAGAGCATTTATATCGCGCCGAATCCCCAGGAGCAGTGGGCTCTAAGCGCGTTACAAAAAATGTATATATGCAGAACTATGATCTCACTACCTTTAAAAAAGTCTAATCTATGCACTTCTAATCTACGCACGCACATACAACTAAAACACACATAACAAAACCATATGTATGCAGACCAAACCATCATCACACACACGCACACACAATCTGTGGATTAATGGTACGCAAGCTGAAAGAAGTAGGTTTTAAGTTGGGTTTTAAAGACGTCAATGTTTTCAGCATTCCGGAGGTGTAGGGGAAGTGAGTTCCAGACAACAGGGGCTTGATACTGGAATGTCCGGCAGCCAAACCGCTTAGGGGAAAAGCTGGGGACACGGAAACGCTTCTCAGAGCAGGAACGAAGGGAACGGGAGGGCTGATAGATGTTGAGGAGGGATGAGAGGTATGACGGTAGGGATCCATCAAAGCAGCGAAAAGCCAGGACCGCAATCTTGTACTCGACTCTAAACTGAATGGGTAGCCAGTGCAATTCCTGAAGTAGGGGGGTTACATGGTCCATTTTAGATTTGCCAAAAGCAAGTCTGGCAGCATTGTTGAGGACTGTCTGCATCTAACTGCCGGGGCAAAGCGAACGATACTCATCTGCAAGAGACATAAATCCTCAAGAGCCCCCCGCAATCGCGGGGGCTCATGAGGATTTGTCTCTTGTTAATTAGTGCTATTGTTCTTTATGTCTATTTTGGGTCACAATTAATTACATGTTGTTCTTCGTGCGAATGCCGGATCAGTGTGCAGTGGCTTTAGACGCGCAATTCGAGATCACTGACAGCGAAGGAGTTTGTCACAGAAGTGACTTAGGATATATCTTGTACATATAGTTATGTCTCGAATTTTTTTTTAATTTTATTTATTTGGTTTTAACGCCGAGCAGGCGAATAAAGCCATCTCACGGCGGTCAGACTGATTTGCGGGGGTTTCATTGTAAGATTTACAGGTAGGAATGGTATTATTCTGCATAGCAGTACATATACCAAGGGGACATTGGGTGCCTGATAGGCCGGGGGCAGGGGATCTAACTGTTTGTCTGTCCAGCGCTGAGTAATTCCCCTTGGTATGTATACAGTTCTACCAGCGCTAGCCTCACCTATCTGGTTTGTGAGTATTGCATAGCAGTAGTTCTCGTGCCACATGGGGTATTTGTGTAGAGTTAGGGCTAGTGATGCTTTGTTGTTTGTCTTTTGTGTTGTAATTATGTAAATAAATATGAGCCTGTGACAAAACGTTGTGCGCGTAACAACCGACATATTTTTAGTCAAGAAAACCGCACTACAACAAAAACTTAGTTCTTTTTGTGATTCCGCTATGAAGACATTGTTGTTGGAACACTTGCATTTCTCACAGATTTTTTTTTCTTTTCAGCAAAATGAACTAATATATAGATGATTTTCATGTATAATTATGTCCAATAGTATGTCCATAGTGTGTACAGTGTGACAACAAACATCTTTCTCTACTGAGTGACAGGAACATATTTGTATGTCTGTTATCTCATCTAGGGACAATGACTGAAGAATGCTTTTTTGTTGTTGTTGTTGTAAAAAGTGGTACTCAAACAAAGACATGATTTTTTTGTGATTAAAAATTGACTGAGTACGTCCAGAGTATCATCGATTGTTACAGAAAACATAATTTCAAAAGGAATAAAATACTCTTCATACTTCCACCTGTGAGAACAGATTATACAATTAATTTCTTTTGAAAGAGAAAAGTCAAAAGCGACAAACTGATTTAATGTGATCATATTTATCACCCTACGTCCACCGAAACAACCACCATTTTCAGAAAGGGACAAATTAATTATTTGCTGCTGGAAATCGTCTCTTTCTGCATTCACACTAATTAATTTCACATGCCCACATGCCAGATACATCAAAACTAACCAGTGCCTAAAACAAGCCTATTTTAAAAACATCTCTGTTGCTTGTTACTTTGGACATTTCTGTTGGTTGTTACTTTTGGTACACACGACTTTTTGTCACAGGCTCATATCTATATTCGTATCGTGTCCCTTCCGTTTGTTATCTCATTGCTGTAATGATGTTCGGCCGTCGCTTCTCATCGCCGGTACAGGTGTGTGGCAGGGTTAAATTATTTTAGACGTGCCGCCTCCGGATACGCGGCATAAACCGCGTATCCGGAGGCAGCACGTCTCGACTAAGGGAGGAAGGGAGATGGAAATCAGGATACAGAATCAGGAAGTATTTAAAAAGTAATGAAAGAAAAGAAGGAAAAGACACCAAGAAAACTGAGGCCTTAAGATTTTCCTGTTTAACCTCCACAGATCTCCTAGACTCGATCAGGATTGGTCAGAACAGTATCCCCTTTTCCGAGTCGGCCCGTAATCTTGGTGTTATCTTGACAATAGGCTGACCATGAAAGAGCATGTCAACAAGGTTTGCCAATGTTCCTTCTTTGAATTGAGAAAGATCAGTTGAATTCGACACCTTCTCACTACCAAAGCAGCTACAACTCTTGTTACCTCCCTTGTTCTTTCACGCATTGATTTTTGTAATTCCCTTTTGGCTGGTATTCCCCAGAATCTTCTTGATAAACTTCAAAGAGTTATGAGCTGCTCGGCGCGACTAATTTACAGAGTACCGAAACGTGAGCACATAAAACCCTTACTTGTTGAACTGCACTGGCTACCTGTATCTCAAAGAATTGTGTACAAGGTCTCTGTTATTTGTTACAATGCTATTACCGGTTCTGCTCCCCCATATTTGTCCGACCTGGTCTTCAAGATCCCTCCGTTCAGCATCAGACACGCGTATTTTCAGGGTTCCTAGGCGAAAGAAGTATAGCCAGGGCCAGCGTGTCTTTTCTTATTTCGGTCCAGTCACCTGGAACGCCCTTCCAGCCCATGTCAGACATGCCTCAAATATGTCTGCTTTTAAATCACTGCTCAAGACCTATCTGTTTTCTTAGGCATATAGTTGGATGCATTTTCAGTGCAATCTTTGGCAGTAACTGTTCTTGTAACGGTGTGTGTGTATGTGTGAGTGTGAGCTTTTGATATGTGTCACTTCAGTTTTTGTAACATTAATTGTAGCGTTTTCTTTCTTGTACTTTTTCTTCTGTGATTTTTGATCTTGTAAAAGCGCTTAGAGCACCATTCATTTGGAGGTTAAGCTCTATATAAATGTACATTATTAGTAGTAGTATTATTACAAGCTGTGACAAATGATTTCGGGGCCATCTTCTTCCCACACACAAGGAAACGTCAGCTATCGGCTCACGGAGAATGCCGAACGCACCGCTGCAAATACATTTGAAGCAGACTTGTCTTCCAATGTGCTAAACCTCAAAGACTTCAGAGAAATGTCCAAGTATGGGCCAGGTTGGAGGGTATTAGAGGTAAAATACAGTTGATGGGAATATATGTATATGCATCTAACAAGCAACACCAAAGATTAACTACCTCTTTTACCACATAGACCAAATTGCAGAATTTGGTTTCTTTACAAAAGCCATCTACACTTGCTCACAAACCAGACAGGTGAGGCTAGCACTGGTAGAATAGTACACATACCAAGGGGAATTACTCAGCGCTGGACACACACACAGTTAGATCCCCTGGCCCATCCTAATCGCCAGACAACAGAACAATACACAGGTAAAGAACAAGACTATCACATGCAAACCTAAACAGGTTGGATCATGTCAAGCCTTGCGTCAAAGCATCGATCCTTTATATATAAAGGGCCAAAACGTGTATGAACATTTCCTTTATACTTCAAAATCCCATGTAAAGCTTTATCAACTGAGCTATATTTGCATGTGTGTGTGTGTGTGTGTGTGTGTGTGTGTGTCGTGTGTGTGTGTGTGTGTGTGTGTGTGTGCGTGCGTGTGTGTGTGTGTGTGTGTGTGTGTGTGTGTGTGTGTGTGTGTGTGTGTGTGCTTGCGTGCGTGCGTGTGTGTGTATTTAAACGAGAGAAAGAAATGAAATGAGATGGAATGAAACTTTATTTCTCAATGATAAATGATTAGGTAGATAGCGAGAGAGAATCAATGAATCAATGAATCTTTATTTTACAACGGTGAAGATATTAACACAGTCAGTGACTATGTCATTTTTCGTACCTGCCGTGGCTAAAACTACGACTAACTAAGTACAAAATATACATAAAACAGGGACATCAAAGCACAGTGATAAAAAATATACAGTCCACTAAATACAAACACACGCATGCACGCACAAACGCACACACGCGTGCGCGCGTGCACACACACACAGACACACACACACACACACACACATGCATACACACACATACATACACGCGCACATACATATGACAGAATATACACGTACATTCGTGTGTCTACTAGATATTATTATTTGAGTGATGTCAGGTATCTATAAAGACTTGTCTTGAAACGAGATAATGTCGGAGTGGCTTTAACGTCATGTGGGAGTGAGTTCCACAGTGTGGAACCCGCAAATGACAAAGTGGATTTAAATAAATATATTTGGGGTTTTGGAACAATATAAAGACCCCTCATATTCCCATAGCAGGAATCTGATTTTTTAAACAGATCTATTAAATATTCTGGAGCGTTATGGTTCCACACTTTAAACATCAGTACCCCTTTGTTAAATTTAAAGTGATTTTGAAGGGGTAGGAATCCAGTTTTATTGAGTTTTTCCTCGGTTGTCAATTGCGGGTCGGGAAGAATTAATTTTGCCATTCTCCTATGTAAAGAATTTAGTTTTTTTAATTGGACTTCACTGCAACAATCCCACGCCGTCGATGTGTAGTTTATATGTGACATGATGTGTGCATTACTGGACAATTTTATGATTTCACTATCTGTGAAATACTTTAATTTCGATAACATGAAGACATTTCTAGAGACCGTTTTACATACATTGTCAATGTGCATTTGCCATCTGAGCTGATTATCAATTGTAACCCCCAATAGACGATGTTCGGCCACCTGTTCTATGATGTTGTCGCCGAGTGATAGATTAAGCTTTAATGGTTTCAACTGATGCTTTTGACGTGTTGCAATAATCATAGATTTTGTTTTAGTAGGATGCAGAATCATAGAGTTGGTTTTACACCATGCTGCTATCTCATCGAGACTTTGTTGAAGGCCGTTTTCAACTACAATTATGTCTTAGTTAGCTGTGTGGATTGAGGTATCATCGGCGAACATATCACACTATGTTGCTTCGTAGTTTAGACTTAGAGGTAGGTCATTGATGTAAATACAAAATAAAAGAGGACCTAAGATTGACCCCTGCGGAACTCCGAGTTTTACATCTTTAGTAGAAGAGTAGGCTCCATTAGCAATTACTTTCTGCTTCCTGTTTTCGAGGTATGACGTAAACAACGAAACAGCCATGTCGTTTCGAAGATAATGCTTAAGTTTAAAAATCAATATTGTATGGTTCACCAAGTCGAAAGCCTTTTTAAAGTCAAGAGAAATTACACCTGTCAGCTGCGAATTATTCATATTTGAAAGCCATGTCTGTTAATCTGCTCAGAGCCGTATGACATGTGTGCCGAGGGCGAAATCCTGACTGAGCCGAATGGAGCAACTTTCGTGATTCTAAGTAGTCAGACAGGTGTTTATGTATATGTCTTTCGATGGGTTTAGATAATACTGACGGCAGAGAAATGGGTCTATATTTGTTAGGGTCAGTACGCTTTTTTGATTTTGGCAGTGGAACGACTTTTGCGACTTTAAGGTCTGTAGGGAATACATTGTTTTGAATACATAAGTTGTAAATATAAGTAAGGGTCTCTACGATATATGGTATAGACAACTTTAATATTTGTGAGCTAATATCATCATGGCCGGAGGACTTCTTATTAGATAAGTCACTAATTAATTTGCCCACTTAGTGCACAACAAGTGTGGGGATATTAAATGGTGGTGTGCCAGTTGTTTTTCTGTTGCAGAAATTAACTAAGTAGTCTGGGCATATGTCAGCCTCTGTATCGCGATTAAGAGTAATTATCAAATCCGCAACAGACAGAAAATGTTCGTTGAATGTGTCGGCGGAGAGATTACTAGGGATGGTTGTTGACCTACTACTATTGCCTCGAGTGATCGAATTTAGTACCCGCCACACTGTTGGCACATCTTTGTTGTCCTTGAAAGTGTTGCGGATAAAGTCCCTCCTCGCGGCGCGCACCATTGATCTCACACGGTTTCGCTGCTTTTTAATTTGATCGAAGTTCTTTTCTCTTTTTAGGTCATTTTGCACCCACATAGCATGCATTATTTGTTTTGTCAACCAAGGGGGAAGTATCTCACTCTTTACTCTTTTTGTTCTAATCGGCGCATGTCTGTCTAATACTCCAAGGAATAAACTGTACCAGGTGGACAGCGCAATATTTGGATCATCTGCAAGAAGGACCTATTCGGTACCGTCTAGGTTGCTCTGACCCTAAGGCCGTCTGTCCATTAGTCAGGTAACCTGCGATACGCTGCGATGGCTGCACGCCCGAAAGTGTTAGGTGAAATGGTGGGGAGGAGCCTCCTCTGAGGATTGTTGTTTGTTTCTCCACTAGCGAGCGGGAAAATGGTTCCATTACAGGAAAACCGAAGCATGGATTGGTACAGCTGAATCCAGTCGTCATCATGAAAGCAGTCACATGTACGTACATGTATATTCGCTTTTAATTCACAAATATGCGTTCACATATATAAGGCTTTAACACATAGTTTGGGTGAGCACAGTGAGGTTTGGATTTTCAAGGAGGGGGGGTGGGGGGTGGGGTGGGGAGAATAAGCTAGAGTACTTCAGTGTTCGGACAAAAATTAAGGTAACTGACAAATGTGTAATTTACGAATAAATAACCATCACAGAACGACTCACGCGTGGCAGTTTACTAAATTTTAAATTTTACCTTTATTGGGTTTATAGACAACAAAAAAAGAAGGACCACGCGTTAACTACCTCTTAAAAGATATACTGTAACTAATCTTTTTGGGTCAAATTTTTAAAATGCAGAAAAATAATACACAAATAACAACAGCGGGCACTGCCATAATGCAATTTAGTAGTTTTTTTCAGTTAGTGATTAGGGGTTAACACGGAGCAAGCGACTACGGCTTTCTCACAGCGGGTAATGGGTTTCAAAGTAATCACAAAACGAAAAGGTCACGTCCATCTAGACACGTTTTGCCAGTTTTCTCTGGTCTATTCTTGGGTTATAGACACGTAGGCTACAGAAAAATAAAAGTGTTTTTTGAGGTTATGTATTTTAGCCACGGCTCGTTTTCTGGTCACTTCAATAGTTTGTCCACCCACGTGGAAGTCGTGCACGCAATTGTCACGCTCTGCGGAATGTTCTTGCGAGAGTTTTGCCCAAGAACACACAAAAACTACGTAATGACAAGAGTACTGCGCAGATATACACACACAAAAGATATTAAAACAACAAATAGAACCTATGGTCTAATGGATAAGAAATGCGCTTCTCTTTCTCCTTCATTATGTAGGGATGTTTTACTGTTTATTTGTTGTTTGTTAAAGAACAAAGTAATCGTGATAAATGACAACAAACTGTGCTCACCCCCCGTATGGAAGGCTGCTAGGCGTCCCTTGCTTGACTAGAATAGTGTACTTTCAGGTGTTTTGTCTTTCGTTTGTTTTTCGCCGGCCGTCGGGCAAATGCTGTACAACGCATTCAGCCGCCACACACCAGTTGCATGAGTGAGCTTAGTCCTGCACTAGCCACTAAGCAAGGTGCTCCGCGACAGCGGAGCACCTTGCTTAGTGGCTTGTGCAGAAGTAAGCACCCTCATATAACTAATAATAATAAATAATAATAATACCGTTATTATATAGGCGCTTTTTCTCAATTTTGGGGAAATCGACTCAAAGCGCCGCGCCTGAAACCCAACACACACACTCACGAAACAGACACGGATTTACGCCATTTAAGACAAACACAGTACAAGACAAACGAAGGGCCAGTCAGCTACTGAAGTTACAGAGATTTTTGATCGCTTGTATTTGAAATTTGTAAAGTGGCCTGAGACCGGTACCAAAGTGGGGGGGGGGGGGGGCGGGTGGGGGGGGGGGGGGTGGAAGAACCGGAGTACCCGGAGAAAGAACCCCCGACGGTCCGCCCGAATTAACGGCCCTAGATTCTTAAGCATGTTCTTAATTAAACGAACTTTAGTTCGGGAACTCTGACGAACTACAGTTCACGATCTCGGACGAACCAGGTTGGTTCTTAATTGGACGATTTAAAGATACGGCGAACCTAGTTCGAAGTAGTTCACGAACCTCGGCAAACCATAGTTCACTGTCGGAAAAGGTTCTCTCAACGTGTTGAGCAAACAAAGGCGAACCTTTTCTCTGATTGGTCAAAACGTTTACTCTCTTCTGCGTTGGAGATAAGAAGACAGTCACCGATACAAACAAATATGGCGGACGGCGATATTTCATTCGTGCGAAAAACAAGACCTATTTTTATTGATTTGTGGGAGGCGCAACGCTGTTTGTGGGGTCGCTACTGCAAGGAGTACAAAAACAAACATCTGAGTCGTTCAAATCGCGAAGCGGCATAGCGGCAGCCATTTTGAACACCTTCGCAGACAGTAAGTACGCCGAATCAAGCACTTCAGTTAAGAAAAAGAACCATGGCAAACCTGGTTTGCTGAAGTTCGCCTAGGTTCGTTCAACCTCAATTAAGAAACAAACCAAAAGATCGCCGATCTTCTCCGATCTAGGTTTGCCGATCAAAAATCAAAAGTTCGTCCAATTAAGAACAGCTCTTACGCTCCCTGGGCTTCTCCGCTGATGGTGATGACGGCCGTTCCAAGTTCAGTCCTTGACGCAAACTTATTTTCTTGGTCACATGAAAAGTTTCTGCACGTTTTTGTCATACTGTAGCCACTGTTTATCACTAAAGTGCACAACATTCGACGCTAACGTTTAGTTCATTTCAAGCGCAAAGCATCAATAAAGAATATATGTTTTCTTGTCTTTATCTTGCTGCCCTGTTTTCAAGTCTCACAGACCCTCAACGTGACAAAACAGATCACAAAAGACGAAAGTTACAGATTAGGTCTGGTGCCTCAGACAAACATCGCACCCATGTCTTGACCAGCAGACAGACGTTCGTTTGACAGTTGAGGTTCAAACTGGCCACGTGGTCAGTGTCTGTGTATTGTTTCAACGAGCGAACCAATTTGCAAGAGTCATAGATCATCATGAGCTCCCGACGATAAGTTATATATTTACAAATTCACGTTTGACGACCTAAAGAGAAGATGAAGAGATATGTTCCTGCTGTTACAACCTCTGTCGCTAGCCGAAACCCCTAACAACGTCGGGGGAGGGGGTGGGTGGGAGGGGATGGGTGGGAGGGCGGGGGGGGGGGGGTGCGGGCAGGAGGAAAAGAGCCTAATGACGCTGGCCGGAAAATCCTACGCGCGGGTGAGGAGGATAGGGGTGGGGGCGGGGGGGGGGGAGGTACTACCCTTGAATTAAGATGTTTATAAGCATTTAGTTAATGTCTTAGACGCTACGAGTCGGCTTTTGACGGGTTAACTTTCTTGGCAGTGACTGCCCCGATTAAGAAACGCTGCTGTGAGAGCAGGTATACCAGCATTACAGCCCAACCCCCATTTCCCCCACCCATCCACTCACCTCCGAGGTTATGAACGCTGTACCTTCTCTCTTGATCGTCAATTTCCATCGTGAAAGGTAAATGTTGTTTTTTGTATGGATTCGTGATCCCTTAATCGCAAAAAATTCGTGGTGAATCCGTGATGGTACCACCTATGCCCCCCTCCAGACTCTTTTTGAAATAGGTGTCTACGTGTCAGACTGCTGAATGTGTCTTTTGCTCAAATGAGAGGATTGCTTTCATGTAACCCCTTCACTGCCGAGAAAAAAATGAACACGATCCACCTGCAACAGGCATAGATCCTCAGGAGTCCCCGCTACTGCGGGGGCTCATAAGGATCTATGCCTCTTGCTGAGACCAATTTGTGCCCATGTTTCTTGGACGGTGTTGGCTTCTGGTTGTCGAGTGAACAAAGATTTCAGAAACATAAATGTATGTACAGTGGCAGGGAAGGGGTTAAGCGGATAGAAGATTCGAAAGTGTGTATCTGGTTGAAAAAGGAAACTCATATCCTTCGCTGTTGGATTACACCTTTCTCGTCTGCTATGCAAATGGGAAACTGCGTTTTGTTGGATGTTTCAAACACAGCTTGTTCTTGACATCATGTGTTGACCTAACTGATCTATGGCGAAAACACTATACAGCAGACTCTTTGAAGGTAATGTTCCGGGACGTTCTCCCGGGCAAAATCTTCAGCTTTCTAAAGGAAGCCAAGTTGTTTAACAAGATTTTAGTCTCTGTAGCCTTTCACTGTTTTTATGTCCTTCAAAAAGTTTCCAGACTTGAATGAATGACCTGAGCGACTTTTTAAGCACGATTTTTTTCTAAAAATATATTTACATCTTGTCTTAATATTTCTGTCTTATTCTGGCTGGCCCGTCGCGATTATGAGATGGCCTTAGATGTCCGCTCGGCGTTAAACCCAATAAACTAACTCACTAATCTTTCTTCATTGGCAGCTTTTTATATGGAGGCATGACGTGGTCAGAATAGACGGAAATCAAAAGTAGATTAAAATTGCACGTGTTTCGACAAAAACAGTGGATTAAAAACCCGGACAAACATGCGATCGCATGTTTGTCCGGGCTTTTAATTCACTGATTTTGTCGAAACGCGTGCAATTTTTGGAAGTCATCTATTGGAGGACAGATACCGAGGAAGACAGATGACGAAGGAATGTCAAGTTCATTTACAAAGGTAAGTGTGAGTTTGTTGTCGCCTTCAATTCTTTGCTCATTCAACGATAAAACGCAACAACCGTTCCACGAACATGGATACAAACTGGTCCCAGCAAGAGACAAAGATTCTCATGAACTCCCGCGACTGCGGGGTCTCATGAACTCCCGCGACTGCGGGGGCTCATGAGGATCTATGTCTCTTGCAGTCTGATTTTGGTCACGCCTTTTCCTCTTCAGTAAAGGGGGTTACATTCTAATGACGCCACTCAGCTGGTCCTCTTTTAACTACTGACTCTCTCTCTCTCTCTCTCTCTCTCTCTCTCTCTCTCTCTCTCTCTCTCTCTCTCTCTCTCTCTCTCTCTCTCTCTCTCTCTCTCTCTCTCTGTATGTGGAAGAGAGAGAGAGAGAAAGAGAGAGAGAGAGAGAAAAAGAGAGAGAGAGGGAGATTATGATGATGATGATGATGATGATTGATTGATTGTACATTGCTCAACGTCCCGACAGCAACAAGGCTTTCTCAGGACGTGCCTGCACTGCTTGTGAAAAAAAAATAAACAGAATATTGAATGTATGTCGCCAGCCGGTCCAATACGTTAAATAAACCTACGCCATGGGGCCTAAATAAAGCTAAGACCATTTATCAACACACATCCAATATCAAGAGCTACAGGCAGTGCAGGCAGTTGGGAGAGTTTTAAGAAGACAAATACAGGTGAATGGACCAAGGGTAGACAGAAACACATGCCCCAGAATAGAGGGAAAAACCCATCCTGTGGGGCTGACCAGGGTGACCCTGGGAACTAAAAAGTAGTTAACCCCACCCAAGTCCCCAGGGCAGACCCGGGTGGGGGAGATGATGATGATGATGATGATTTGTCCATTTGCTTAGTGTGCTAAAAACATACTTCTATGTTCCTGCATGCTCGTTGAGTTTCAAGAGGGGAAGGGGGGATAGAGGGGAAGGGGGTGGGGGTGGGGACGGGGGGATAGGAATTAGTGGGACAGTAAAGTAGAAAGAAAACGAACGAACGAAACTTTATTTTCCAAGGACTGAGATGTTAGGCGCGCAGGCCTTTCTTACAATATGTCCTTAAAAACTTAAAAATAAAAGGAACATCAACCAAGCAATAATAAATAACTGAATGTACACACACACACACACACACACACACACACACACACACACACACACACACACACACACACACACACACACACACACACACACACACACACACACAAGTACTCAAACACACGTGCACTTATTTGCACACAAACATGCAAGTATGCGCATGTATACTTGTATCATTAAGAGCTATTAATGCAAATTTGCAGTCTATAATGCAAACGTTAACCACACTGACCCGCCATGAATTTAAACGCCATGAATGACCCAGGTTACATATCAAGGTCACACAATAAGAACTCAAGTGAATTGCGTTGTACTTGTCCTACCTAAGCGTAGGTTTTTGTTTTATCTTATTTTATTTTGACGGGATTTTTCTACGTTTTGGTCACATTTAGTTGTGATGAAACTCTATGCGCACGCATAGGGTTCACACAGAAGGTTTAATACGGTACGGTTTTGCTGGCGGTTTGTCTTGTGACAACTATTCCGTGAGGCACGAGACCCACGTGGAATCTTTAGGGAACGTTTGGCACGAGGAGTTTTCGAGAACTCAGTCTTTCAGAGGGTGAAATAAGTTAGTACGGGGCTTTACTGTCAGTGTGGACAGACGTGTGTGAGATACCTTAGCCCGTATTCAAAGACTCTGAAACCTAGAATTCAGAGTGCTTGTCGGAGGTTGGAGCGACGGACGCCGAGACGTCAGTCACCAGGGACCTAATGCGAGGTCATCTCTCCATCTCTTCACTCAGGGAGTGAGCGACCGGTGCCGAGACACCCCGGTCACAGCGAGGACTGCGCTGTACGGTACGAGCTACGAGCACGTCCACGATACGAGAGACGGGACGACTCGGGAGCACACGAGAAAGGACTTGCACGCCTAGACGTGAAAAGGACTGAACGTAACCACGCGAGAACACCAAACATTGATATTGTGTGTATGTGGATGTGATGTTGAGATGTTGGTAGTTGGAAAGGTGTACATAGCTGTGATAATCTTTTGAGCGTTTTCTTTATTATTTGTTATAAACGTCTGTTAGAAAGGAAGCCCGTGAGTTGTGTTTTACCGCGTGAATGCGCCCGTCTGAGTCAGTGGCGGTGTATGCGTCTGTTGTGCGAGAGTCTGTACGTGCGACTGTGGGCAAGTCTGCGTGCGTTACATTAGTCATTTACACTTGGACAGCGTTGAGCACCGTTTACCTGCTTACAAGTACACTTGTTCCTGCAGCCACACATCAGGCATCCTGCGGTTTGTTTTTTTGGACCGAATGTGATGACCACGTCCTTTTGATCTGGGAATAGACTTGGGACTTTAAGGGATACGGAAACTTCCATTTCGTTTTTTTGATGACATCTTGTCACCTTCCGGGGATTTTTTTTTCGCCAACAATGTTTCTTCTCGTGCCCTGGCTGCGAATATGAGGCAGAAATTAAATGTTGCGACACCATTCGTTTGGAGGAGGCATACGACTGCTGCGCGTTCTAGAACTTTTGCTTCGTATGTGTTTGGAGTATCCGCACTGGCTGAGTTTTCAATGAGACATGAGCGCTTTAGAGGAGAAAGTAGGTCTTTGTCCTAAGTGTCTGTCTGAATGACCTTCTTCAGAAATGCAGCGACATCTGTTTCGTCATCTTGAAGTTGTATTTCAAGGAATGTCATAGGTTCTGACATTTGCTCTTGACAATATAGGATGCCTGATTTCTGTCCTAGATAAGGCCGGAGTATTACCTGTTCTTTGCCACAATGTACAGCCTGGATAAAAGAGCCACTTCACTCCTCAAATGTAAGATAATTTCAACTTTTTGTTTTGTTTTGGGCTGTGGTCCAGATGAATTGAAAAGTCACAGGGAGTTGCTCTACATTGGATAATGTACAGTCTGTTAATACTGACACGTAGAAGCCATTGTATTGTTTCTTTCCAAGTGCTTCGATACTGCGCGCTGTTTCCGCTACAGAATCGGCCCGAAGATCACCAGTGTCCAAAGTCAGCAGCTCTGGAGTCGATCGTTCAGGAGGGACTGCATTTTCCTTGATTGTGTCCGCCAGACCTAATCTTTGCTATCTAAATTTTATCTGAGGTGACAGGCTTTCTTCTTCATGATAGAGTGCATACTTCTCCTTAGGGAATTTTGAATTTGTTTAGCAGTCGTGCTTGGTCCGGTCCCGACACCATCCATTGGCGAAACGCTGACGGTTCTCAATTAGTCTGAGGGCACTTCCAGCATCTTTGACCGTGTCACTGTATTGCTCATGGCACTGGTCTAGCGGCAGTAACAAAATCAATGGGTTGTTTTAGAAGCAGTCCGAAAAAAGTGATGCAGAACTCTTCCAAGATTGTTTGGTATATATGTTTCACGTCAAGTGTGTGCGCCGGAATCCGAGTCCATCAAGGAAAGTGTTTGTGTTCTAGAACCATTTTATGGAGAAGGACAATGGCGCAAGGGCTCTTAGGGTACTTGTATAATGTGGAAATCTGCTTCAAAGTGTGCCCGAATGAGGATCATCACTGGAAGCTTAAGGAGGAGGACAAAATCCCAATACTGAAATGTCAGGCTCTTGCTAATCATATCCAATCACCAAACGTCCATTCTACTTCAGTCTGAGTTTGGTCCGTGCAGGAGCCTGGCAAGAATAGGTGCGTTTCAGGAATTCAGGAATTTATTTAACGTCTTTTCACACATTGGTGATATTAGACCAAAAAAAAAAAAAAAAAAAAATCAACCAAACACACAACTTGTGAATATCAAAGAATAGCAATAATTAACATCCAACCACACACACAAATTACATATTATAATAGTTTACCCACCAGACTATGAAATATTATATTAACTATTGGAATGGCAATATTTCTATGTAAGATGTCATACAAATTTTCTGCTAAGTGACCAACTGTTATGTTATTTTTTTTCAACAGATTCATTGTAATAGGACACTCACAGATTTATATGTTTAACAGAGATGGGGCTTAAGCACTCGCATTTGATGTCTTTTGCGAATTTTGTTGTCCAAGAATTTAGTCTTAACCTGTATATCAATGAAGCTGTTTTTCTTGAACAAGGTGGAACATGATAAGTATATGTCATATCATCTTTGTGAAAAAAAAAAGCTGTTTAGCACAGAGTACATTTCATGTAGAGATAATTGCATATTATTACAAACTGCTAAGTTTTCTCTATTTATAGCTCCCTTTTTTGCTTGTTTGTCACAAATTTCATTCCAATAAATTCCGCAGTGTGAGGGTATCCAAAGAAAATCGATCCCTATTCCTCTGGACATAATACAGCTCATAATATGTTTTATTTTATATATTAACTCTTTTCTAGTGTTACAATCCCAGCTTTTTAGACTATATAGGACAGATTTAGAATCGACACAAATCAAAATGTTAAATATATCATATGGTAGAAGTTGAATAAAATTTAGTGCCATGAGAATCGCATACAGTTCAGACGTAAATATAGAAAACCCT
>BTPG01000002.1:112615937-112765937 GCA_036245525.1 Semisulcospira habei
TCTCTCTCTCTCTCTCTCTCTCTCTCTCTCTCTCTCTCTCTCTCTCTCTCTCTCTCTCTCTCTCTCTCTCTCTCTCTCTCTCTCTCTCTCTCTCTCCCCAACGATGATTTCACCTGTAATCTAGGCAAAGTTTTTAAAGTGAACACTGATATCTTTTTAATGGGTGATTTCAACATCAACGTCTTCAAACCTCAGGCCACGGACCACAGTGGTGTTTCCGTACTGTCCAGTCTCTTAGCCTTAGTCAATCCCAGTCATCCCCTAATTGTTCAATTCCCTAAAAAGCACTACCGCCCACCAGCTGCACATTTGCCATGCATAAAATACCAAAAAAACCAGCACATGACCCGTCTCATTTCTTGGCTATGAAACTGGTTCCTTACCAACCCCACACCCAAGCACAGCTGAAATCAGCGTGCCCCTCAAATCACTACGCCAAAGGCAACTCAACATAGGCCCACAAATGTCCACTGGATAAGCTCAGGATGGTATGAATCAAAGCACCAAACATGTCTCCTCTCAGCTAACCACAAATTTCCAGCAAATTCCCACATTCAGCCCAACTGCAAATTTTCAAACAAGGCAAAAATTATTTTTAAAAACACGGGACCTCTTACTGCCTGAACTTCCCAATTTAAATGTATACCGTGACCTGTCAGAGACACTTGTCCCACCTGAACACCATTCAATCTGCTATCAGTGCAACCCTTAGACAATAGCTAAGTCAAATCCACAGTGACACCCTTGAACGTTGCTGCATCTTTAAGTTATGGCCCATTATGTGAAGTGCCTTGATGTGGCGTTCACAACGCTGCTGACGTGTTGGATCATGCATATCTGATGCCATGAAAAACAGCCTAGATATGGTCAGAATGCCTCCAAAATTGGCATGTACATCAAGTAATATATCTGATCTTCAGAAATGTTGCATTTGAGACACAGGCACATGAAAGTGGTTTTTTTCATATTTTTCCATTGCCTACCCCCCTACTTTTTCTGTTTTTCCAAGTTTACACACGCATGCAATACAGTCAAACTGACTTCTGGTGGGCTGGACAACTTAAAACAGTTACCATGACACTGACACTGATGAAAAATGAGCTTTCAGACCCAAGGCCATTTCCTTGTGTATCTTAGGGCAGCCCAAAAGACAACACCCAGGCATCCTCATTGACCCTGTTGTCTGGTGACAACATGCTGGAAGAGGCCTGTAACCAGCTGCCATGCCCTATGTGCTGCTGGCAATCTTTCCCTAGGCAAAAGGGGTCATGAAACAGCTCTGCAATTTAAACATTAAGTCTATTGAGCTATCCCACAGGAAAAAGACTACACAAAACAACCAAAACTATGCTATGCGGGACACGCCGCATACACTAATTAGTGTCTGGACTGCTGATTTAGGAGGTAGCATAGAAAAATGGTTATGTACAGTTCATTTTTTATATAAAACACACTTGTCAGAGTCTCAAAACACCTCAGCTCATCTTGCAGATGTAGTAGGCATGTGTGTGCCAAACTTGTCAACACTCCTGTAAAACCCTGTACTGGTGCCTGCAACTGCTGGTCCCATAACAATGCACTCAAATGAGCTTTACTCAGTGTACAAGTGCTTGTGTTTGGCTTAGAATAGACACCAGAGACATCCCTCATGACAATTACAGCAGAATGACACCTCAGATGCAACCAGTGTAGCAGTACCATGCAAAATAACACTTCTGCAGGTCACATTATTTTGGCCGCTTATTTCACTCTGAGGTCAGCTGTCTGATGAAATGCACATGCTAACACTGTTTCATTGTAGTTTTTATCTTAACCTTTGACCTTAAGCCCCCAACCCCCCCCCCCTCCCCTCCCCCCCCCCCCTCCCGGCCTCCAACCCAAACCCCTGCCCACCCCACCCTACACCCACCCCACACAACTTCAAAAACTGAAAGAGTGAATTTTTTTTTACGCATTTATCAAAACTGAACACCCCAAACCCCACCCCTTTCAAGGTCAAGGTCAAAGGTCACAGCTCATGGTCGAAGGAAAGACTCATGACTACCTGTAAGACAAAAAATAAATGAGCAAACACACTAAACCTAGCTCACAGTGCAGGTAAACAGGGTGTTGCCATGCAAAACATGCCAAAACGCCTATAAAACTGCATGCACAGCGATTTTTTGGCAAAATTTCAAATTTTTCATGATTTTTTTACTTTTCCAACTGCAACCATCCAAACTCATTGATCTGGTTACACTAAACCAGTTTCCGGTCTATGTCACATATGGCATGTGGTGCACCTGACAGGCCACGGACCACAGTGGTGTTTCCGTACTGTCCAGTCTCTTAGCCTTAGTCAATCCCAGTCATCCCCTAATTGTTCAATTCCCTAAAAAGCACTACCGCCCAACAGCTGCACATTTGCCATGCATAAAATACCAAAAAAAAACAGCACATGACCCGTCTCATTTCTTGGCTATGAAACTGGTTCCTTACCAACCCCACACCCAAGCACAGCTGAAATCAGCGTGCCCCTCAAATCACTACGCCAAAGGCAACTCAACATAGGCCCACAAATGTCCACTGGATAAGCTCAGGATGGTATGAATCAAAGCACCAAACATGTCTCCTCTCAGCTAACCACAAATTTCCAGCAAATTCCCACATTCAGCCCAACTGCAAATTTTCAAACAAGGCAAAAATTATTTTTAAAAACACGGGACCTCTTACTGCCTGAACTTCCCAATTTAAATGTATACCGTGACCTGTCACACTGCTTTGGGAAACAACATGTTCCTTGTTTGATCTAAAACAGCTAGTCAAATCACCCACTAGGATTACTGCTTTCTCGTCCTTTCTCAAAGACCACATATATACCAATAAACCCAAATCAGTAACGGATGTTTGTGTTCCCGATCTCAGCATCAGTGATCATTTCCCTGTAGCATGCATATGGTCTGTGAACATTCAAAAGATAATAAAGAAAGGTCATATCACCACAATATATCGCTCCTTTAAACATTTTAATCAAAACGCCTTTATACATGATCTCAGTAATACGTGCTTTGACGCAGTAACCGAGTCCAACGACCCAGATGTTTCTCTATATAAATGTACATGTTTCTTAGTGTACTTAACAAACGCGCACCCTTGAGGGAAAGGCGTGTCAAAAGCGCGGTACTGCACCCATGAATATCAAAAGAACTAATGCAAGCCATGGCGCTTATGAACACCCTCAGGAGAGAAAAGAAATTTCATGAGTTTAGAAAACAGCGTAATCGGGTTAAGTACATGCTACTTGATGCGAGAAAGCCTTCGTTAAGGTAGCAGATACGGTGGCTGGACGGTTCATTTTTTCTTATTNTAAGAATACTATCAAAGACAACAAACATGGTTTGGCTGTATGGCGGGTCCTTAATTCCTTTATCAGAGGCTCTAATGTGGCCTCAGTTATTCCGAGTGATCTATCCGCTGACATGTTTAATAATCACTTTTTATCCGTAGCTGATGGGTTATCCAAAACACAAGACAATGTAAGCGACACGTGCTCCTACGTTTTAGTTGACTTCTGCAATGAGAGAGCTGCCGGCGTGGCTCCTTTTAACACTCATCCACTTGCAGTACATGAAGTAGACAAATATATAAGTAGTCTAGGGAACAAGAAATCATCAGGCCCTGATGATATATATCCTAAAGTTTTGAAACTATCTTTACCTTACATTGTTGAATCACTTACATACATCTACAGTATTGTTTATTTCCCACACAGCTTAAAACTGCAAAGTTATTCCACTAGCAAAATCCAAGGACAGGGCAGATCTGAATAATTACAGACCGATTTCGTTACTGTCTGTGCTAAGCAAACCCTTGGGCAACTTTGTGGAATGCTCTTCCATCCTATGTAAAGACCACTCCTACGATATCATGCTTTAAGGAAAGACTTTTTAAAAACCTAGCATCGCAATCATAAGTAGCTAAAATACTTACTTGCTATAGGAGCAAATCATGCTCAGTTCACACACTGTTACTAGAAACTCATTCATTAACCATGTATATGTATACCTGTCAGGTGTGAATGACTGTGCGCGCGCAATATTACTATATTCAATGTAATGGTGTGCGTGCGATTTTTATTTTTATAATTTTATTTTTTATATTTTTCCCCTCCCCTCCCCCCGCACCCTCTTAGTCTCAGACTATGTATCTAATGTATATAATTGTTGTTTGTCTGTAGAAGTAGCAACGGCAGATATGAAAAATGACATTGCCTCGGGCTCTGTCAATATCTTTACCGTTGTCAAATAAAGATTCATTTATTCATTGATTCTCTCTCTCTCTCTCTCTCTCTCTCTCTCTCTCTCTCTCTCTCTCTCTCTCTCTCTCTCTCTCTCTCTCTCTCTCTCTCTCTCTCTCTCTCTCTCTCTCTCTCTCTCGCTCCTTCCCTGTCCACAAAAATGTTTGTTTGAAGATGTCGTTGCCTGCTCTTTTTGGGGGAACTTTTTCATTTTAATATTTTTTTCTTTTTGTATTAACGATATCCATTTATTTCTTTACATTTAGATTTGTTATCCACCGCCATACATACGTATTCCATTTATTTTAAATGTCCAGTTCATTTCATAAGCCTCTGGCTTGTTTTGACCTTTTAAACTTCTCCACTGTATAGTTTTGGCAATCTTCTTGGCATCCTGTCTCGGAAGACAATGGAGTATATGCGCTTGCTGGGTCAGTCACTGGAGTGACCTCTCTAGGGCGCAAGCCTGGGCGAAGTGTATGGAGATCCTGGGGTGCCCAGTCGTCAAGATCCCCCTCTCGGCCTCGCTGATGTATCCAAAGGAATGCAAAGCAGTACGTTTGGCACCAGTTTGGCTGCAGGAGCTGCCAGAACAGTGCGTGACATGCAGCCACCGGTAATCTATTGTTACGTTTAGTTGTGTTACTATTTTTAGGGTATCTGTGTGTTGATCATAGAAAAAATCTGATTTTCAGTTGAGTTATTTTAGATTAAAATCGCCTACCTTTTTAGTATGATTCGTTTCCTTTTTCATGGAGAATTGCGGTCGATTGTGTGTGTGTGGCTAGAATGTTCTACATTTCGCTAACTTGTGGCAAAGTCCGACCTAGATTAATCTGAAAGGTTCTGGAAAAGTTGTGATTGTTCTAGTGACCTCAAACATGACGTCAAAGTTTTCTAGTACACAATCATGTTGGTTACATTTCATGACGTTTACGTAATGCGCCTAGATTTTAGTGCAAAAAGAAAAATATAGAGTGTTCTTTTTAATGAATATGAATGATTTTGGTTACGTTTTCTTTTCTGGTTGGTTGAGTTGTGAAATTTGCGGGATTGTTCTGGAAATCTGTTATAGCATAAAAGAGAGTGTTAAAAAGTATGTGCATGCATTGTAATAGACAGTGTATGGATGCATTTGTGAGAGATAGTGCATCAAAGTGCGGATGCATCGTGCTAAGAGTGCGTCGTGAGAATAAAGTACTGATGGAACTGTTACTTCAGTGTGGTCTACAACCTTTTGCCACGTGTGACGAGTTGCAGCTGAATGAGGTTTTACCAAAAGAACCATATTATATAGTACCGGTTGCTGCGTGCATAAGGGGGTTTAGATACCACATAAGCAATAATGCGTAAGAAACAAACAACAGCCCATTGATTAATCAGTGTCAACTGGCGCTCTGTTCTAAATCGCGGGCTATTGGCTCTACGAACACCTTGTGTGAGTTGGATCGATCAAAATAGCTGTTTGGCAGTTTTCGACATAATTTAAAAAAAAAAAATTTTTTTGACGCCTCTCCTCTGTCCCTACTGTCCCTATCCTGTGCATTTGAAAACCCTGCGCGGTCATGTTCTGCGCAACACGTATATTTAACCCCATCACTGCCGATGAAGGTAAACATCAATCCGACTGCAACAGGAATAGATCCTCATGAGCCCCCGCAGCGGCGGGGGCTCATGGGGATCTATGCCTCTTGCTCAAACCACTGTGTATCATCATGGTCTTTGGACGGCTGGGGGGCTTTAACGTTGAATTAATGCAGATTTCAGAAACAGATTGGGTCTACTGGTAGTAAATCGTTCACATATTCGAGACGTGCCACATACGGATACGCGGCGTTTGCCGCGTATCCGTATGCGGCACGTCTCGAATGAGTTCATTAACTTGGACAATGATGCGGGCACAGAATCGAGCGAGTGGTATACGTTGCAGGGTTGATGTTGTAACACGCTAGATGAACCACACGCCAGATCGACCTTCTCTCAAACGTGGTGCACGACAGCGATGACTAAATTATATTGTTTGATTGCCAGACAGGCAATCGGAGCTGGCACTTTAAGGCAGCACAGAGCAAAGGTAACCTGTACCTTAGAAACCTAATCAACTGTATTAAAGGCCCACTACCGCCGTAACTGTTCAAATATACACTTATGTAACAGATGGTTGCGGAACGCTACACACAAGTCTAGATATGGTTCATTTAGATACAAAACAATCCAGTTCAGCACAGGTCGTCTTTATATCAAGTAATTTGACAATGACTCTACTCCATTTTACAAATACAATGCTTTCAGGACGAGAAACAACTAAAAATAGATTGACGCGCTGACGGCTGAAAAGAATAAATATGTGCGATTACGCGTGTGCTTTTGCTGTGTGTCACAACTGCTGTTAAAGTTCATTAGGTGTGCCAACAAGGCATAATAAACACAAATGGTGCTGACATGTGTGTTTAGATTTACGCGTAATCGTACTTTAACATAATCGAGACGACCAGCATGCGGACACGCGGCTGTTTGCCGCTTGTGCTCATACTGGTCGTCTCGAATGTGTTAACGGCTGGGCACCTCTTGAATCAGACAAGTACTCCAAACAACGGCATCTTCTACAAAGAGACCTAACCATACTCTCCAGAACTGTTCTATCTTTTCTTGGCTGACGATAATAATGATGATAACGCTGAACGGAATCTGTCCTCCCGTGGTATGTGTCTCTCTTCATAACTAGTTAGACAGCACGAGGGCCACCGACAGTCAATGTCGCGTTTGCTTGTTTCTATGTTTCCTCGACTGGTTCCTTAAGGTATGTGTGCGATTGTATCTATTTCCTTCATACCCCAATAGGGGCGAAAGGAATAAATATATCGAATCTTGACAAAATGACCCCTGTTCGAGCTGGTTTTAACTCTTTCGAAACGTGCCGCATCTGGATTCGCGGATTGTTATTTGGCAAAAACCGATACGTATGTCCATTATTGAGAACATCGATTTTTTAAAATTATTTATTTTATTTATTTCATTTTTATTTATTTATTTTATTTATTTTATTTATTTTTATTTATTTATTTATTTTATTTATTTTATTTTATTTATTTATTTATTTTATTTATTTATTTATTAACTTTTTTATTTTTTTTTTTTTGGTGTGGGGAGGGGGGGTGGGGGTGGGTGGGTGGGTGGGTGGTCAATCAAAAAGTCGCTTTCGTCAAAAGTGGACGCCGATCGTTTTTGGGATGTCGTTTCCTCCACGTAAAACTGTTTCGCCAAAGTTATCCCGGTCGATCTGCCGTATACCAAAGTGACCCTGAGTCAAGCTTGCATAGAGGCCATGTTAGCGAGTTACACCGTCAAGCGCATGCAGCGGGTGTTTCAGTTTCCTTGCCACACCTACGCAGATCTGACAGTGACGGTTGTAATTTGCAAGCAACTCTGCCCTTTTGGGACAAAAGACGTAAGTCAATCTTCGTAGAAAGCAAGATTTCCATTGTAATATAATGAAAATCTCGCTTTTGACAAAAATGCCTTTCCGTCGTTTTACCAAACTGGGGCAGAACCAAGGGCGGATCGTGAGTGTGTGTGTGTGTGGGAGGGGGGGGGGAGGGTATCGTATCAATTAAAGAAAGGGAAAACAAAACAACTTCTTTTAAAAGGGGTAAAATCTATATTAATAAGGGGGGAAATTCGCATAAAGTTTGTTGTAAATGTTATAAAATGAATCAGTACAAGTGTGACACAGATCACCCTCCCCGATAAAGTTGGAAACTTCCCTTCGGTAAGTAACTGATCCGCTCCTGAGCACAGCTGAAGAAAGATTCCTTGTTCGTGTTTCCTCCTTGAGCCACTCTTACTTGCGGGACAGGGCGCGAAATTTCTTTTCCCAGCCGAGTTCCGAAACGCAAGTTCTACGCATAAGTCTGCGACAGGCAGAACTATGCGTACAGCTTGCGTGGAATTCGGTTGGAAAATGAAATTATGCGCACAGGCAATCTCACAGCAGTAAATCGGTGTTCTCAGAATGGCGAAGGCCCACGTAATGGGAGTGGCTCTCAGCAACAAATACAAGCCCACTCTGGTTGTCTCCCTCGATTCGCTACCGCCTATCGGCGGTAGCAAATCGAAGGAGACAACCAGGTTGACACAGACACCGGTGTCCAAATTGGACTCTAGAATTGTATTACTTGCTGATAGCCTGTCCGATTACTGTGCCCCCACCCCAAGCCCCCTCATGTCTCGGAAGTCTTTTAAAATCTTGTTGTCTCATTGTTTTACCGCCCAGTCTTTCTGCGAGTGTGGCACGCCAAAAGAATCCCTCCGCAAGACTGACCCTGGGGTCACTTTGGCGTGGCAACGCCAAATTAACCCCGGGTCAATCTGGCGTAAGGATCATTCACGCCAAGGTGACGACAGGTTCAGAAGTTCCCATAGCGCGTCACACTGACACGTTCGTAAAACCAAAAGTGACACGAGTCGATCTGTCGTGTGAGTCATTCCTGCGTGTCACACCGGCAGACGTCGCCACCAGCCAACGGCAGACAAGCGAGGGAGGGGAATCAGGGGCGGCGTGACCTGCAGATTAACCTTGATCTAATCTCCCTCCTGAGTCGTCTGTCTGTCGCAATTGCGCACCGCGTCCGAGGCTCGGCCTGAAGTAGCGCTGGATTTACGAGGTGGCTCCTAGGGTAACCTCGTCTTGACCCTCAAACACGAGGCCCGCCATGTCATCAGACTGGCCAATTTTGGGCTGACACGCAATACGCTGTGCACCCAAACAACTACCTCGGATCACCAAGCAATGAACAGTTGATTCCTAACGGGAAGATTCTGATAGGCCCCAGGATCCCCTTGAGATCTTGAGCTTCTGTGCGACTTTAAGACGAATGGCGACAGCCTGCATAAAACATGTTGACATTCTTTAGCCGAAGCCTAAAAACAGAAGTAAAGTTAACGATCTTTGCAACATCAAGAGGCATAGATTTTCATGAACCCTTGCGGATGCAAGGGCTCATGAAAATCTATGTCTCTTGTAGATGTTAGGGAAGGCTTGTGGAACGCCCGTGCACTGAAGTTGTCTCAAGAAGAAATTGCTTCATTAAAAACGCGCATGTGCAAGACGATATGCTGGCGCGTTCTGGGTGCGGATGCGTCGTTACGCGGCGATTATTTATACAGCGTCATTACACTCCCTGCCAAATGACGTCGATATGCAAATCTAGGATGATAAAACCCGGTAGATATGGGGGCATAATTCCTGTAGAAAAACAAAACTGATCCCCTTTTATACGAAGCCTTTTTTCAACGACTTTCATCTTGTACACTGGGAAATGCGTTCGCATTCATTCATTCATTCATTCATTCATTTAGTCGCATAAATATTTTGATACATATTTACACCTATCCTGCTTTTACCCCTTCACTGCCGAGAAAAAAGTGAACATGATTCAACTCAAAGAGATATAGATCCTCATGAGCCCCCGCGACTGCGGGGGCTCATGAGGATCTAAGCCTCTTGCTGCGACCAATTTGTATCCATGTTTATTGTACGGTGTTAGCTTTTGGTCTTTGAGTGAAGCAAGATTTCAGAAACAAACATGTACGTACAGTGTACGTACAGCGGCAGGGAAGGGGTTAAGACCACCCTCTTAGTCTGCCTGGCCAGACTTTTACCCATACCGCCGTGAGATGGCCTTAGTTGCCTGCTTGGCGTTACACCCAACTAACTAAGTGTTCATTTTCTTGATCGGTTGTTTGTTCATTTGTTTTCGCTTATCATCGACGCTCGTCCGAGTATTGCTCTTCACCACTCTGTCGGACTACTTTCTCCGGCCTTCTTTATGGCTCACATCAATTGACAAGTGACTCAACAACAATAGCGACGATAAGAGAAAAAATCAACCAAAAGTCGGTCGAGGGTCATACTTCAACGGCCAGCAACAGAGTTTAACAGAGTTTTACCCCTAAACTGCCGAGAACCTGTGAACACGATACAGCTGCAAGAGACACAGATCCTCACGGGGGCTCATGAGGATCTATGCCTCTTGATAGCACCACTCTGTGTCCATGTTCTTTGGGTATATCTCTGGCGTTGATTGAATTAACCAATATTTCGGAAACATAATCTTCGCCCTCTGGCAGTGAAAGGGTTAACTGAACTCTCGGCTGTATTTCGGCCATGACGCGATACAGCAGGAAACAGATCGGCCATTGTAGTTTAAAGGTGGTGCTAGAACAGACTAGTACCGAGCTAATCTGGCACTCACTTTGAACTATCATGCGTCCTGACGCGTAATGTAGAGTCTCCACAGGGCAATTACCCCAAAATTTAGGGACTTCGATCCCCATGGATCAATTGTGTTAAACTTGATGCATGACACGTGTTGCAACTGAGCAATGACCACAGGTTGCATTGTCTCGGACGAGATATGGAAAACATGCTGAATTCCTCCGCGCTAGGGCACATACGTAAAACGTATAAGCAAAGAGTTTAACTGGAAAGAGGAAAAGAGGCAGGCCGAGAAACACCTGGCGTCGAGACCTCCAAGCAGACATCAAGAGACTGGGAACCATCTGGAGTAAAATCGAAGGAGAAGCACAGGACAGGAGTCGCTGGATGTCTCTCGTCGACGGTCTATACCATGGGAGGGGTGAGAGGCATAAGTAAGTAAGTAAAGAGTTTAACTCATTAAACCCTGAGGACGAACTTTGGAGACATCCTCTGAGGTCTAGGTCTTAGTTCTGGAGACGGATGACCATGACAGTTCAAGGGTGAGTCAGAATAGCTTGGCGCCTTATTCTGACACCATCCTTGAGCTATCACGGTAGATCCGCATTCTGTCTGCACGGGTTATGATTGTACATAGCTCCCTCCACCTTCTGGAGCTGACGCTAAACTATCCCTATTGGACACGCTTGATGTAAGAGAAAGTGAGTCTGAATGGAAGTTTCGATTGTAGCGACCCCCGGGTCTTCAATATGTGCTTGCTGGTATGTGATTTCGGACCTTACGGCTGAAAGCGTAAGGTTCAAAATCACAGACCAGTACACATGTAATCAGGAAGCTTTTCATGGCGGGAAGGCACGTTTTCAAAAACGGACAAATGCGTGTCGTTACATTTTTGGGGCCATTTTAAAAGAAGGTTTAAGGTGATAGCTTCATGGAAGTGAGTGAACTACATTAGTAATTACAATCTTTTGTCACGACAACCGGAATTTCTGAGGACTGGGAATGAACAAAATCAGAGTGATTTCTAACGAGTGTTATTCAGTGGCGTGTGCATGCGCTCGGCCTTATGTGTTGCTAACCCCCGGGGTGAGTGGGTCCGTATGAAAAGGGAACTGCATAGGGTTGGTCATTCTTGAAAAGTACAAAATTCACATTCGGCCCTGCAGCTACAGGTGCGCGTGAGCATCTGTGCCTTTTGCAGGTCAAGAAGGAGAGGTATCCCGATGTCCGGATGTGAACCTCAGATTCGTATTTGATAAGATTTCAAGGTCATTTGATGGTGATGGATAGGCTGAAATTGCTATCGGCAAAAAATCTGCAATTTAATGACGTGCAACAACGTAAAAAAAAAAATTAAATAATAAAAAAGTAAAATAAAATAAAACAATGAAAAATAAGAGAATATAAAATAAAATATTAAAAAATATAAAGAAATTATCGTCAGGGGCTGCAGAAAAGATATCAGTGAAACCATCACAGATTTCATTATAGATAATGCCATCTGCGTAAAGTACACGAGTATTTATGTGGCCAGCAAGAGGCATAGATTCTCATGAGCCCACGCGACAGCGTGGGCTCATGAGGATCTGTGCCTCTTGCACATGGGCAATGTGCACTTGTGTAAATGCACTGTGATCTGGCATCGAAGGGGGTTAAACGCACTGTGATCTGGCATCGAAAAAGTTAAATGCAAACACCCTCTCCGTGCAGAAGATGTGTGGTTCCGCTTCGTGACAGAAAATGATTGATTTGCCCAGATTCGGAAATAAAAGCGCGGATGAAGCGCAGCTCACACGCATATATTGATGTGTTTTTTTTTTTCTGCCGGTCAAGTATTACATATTACATAACCATTATATCCGATCGATGCCATTTACAGATTTGTTTGGGCGATTTTAGAAAACGGTCATTCATATATGACATGCATTCAGCAATACGAGTTTCAATAAGGAATAGCTGAACTGTGGTGTTCGTCTGTGATGTGGAACTTTACAGCGCTAACATGACAGATCGTATGCCAGTTGTAATCAATTGTATTTCAACCAGTAGTTAGCACCTTAACCCTGCCACTGTATGTACTTTTGCGCGGTATCTGAAATGTTTGTTCACGTAACGACAAAAGCTAGAACCGCCCAAGAAACGTGGATACAAACCGGTCTCAGCAAGAGGCATAGATCCTCATGAGCCCCCGCAGTCGCGGGGGCTCGTGAGGATCTCTGTCTCTTGCAGTTGGATCGTATCCCCTTTTTGTCGGCGGTGATGGAGTTAACCGCCGGGGCAATGCGATCCCTTACCCTGCTGCAAGAGACATAAAACTCCACGAGCCCCCACGCAGTCTCTCGTTAGTCCTACGTTCTCTGTGCCTAGCTTTGTCCTATGTACATCTGTGTTCTTCACGCGAATGACGATCAATGCGCAGTCTTTTTAGAAACGAAATGTGTGAGCACTGGCAGCCGCTTCCCTGCCACTGTACGTATATTGCATTTCTGAAATATTTTTTTCATTCAACGACCAAACGCCAAAACCGTCCAGGAAACATGAATACAAATTGGTCTCAGCAAGAGACATAGATCCTCATGAGCCCTCGCGACTGCGGGGGCTCATGAGGATCTGTGTCTCTTGCAAATGGATTGTGTTCCATATGTATCGGCATTCAAGAGGCTGTGTATACTCCACCTTGAGATTGCCGTAGTCGTCTGCTCGGCGTTAAATCTAAATAACTATCTCTGTGTACAGCGCGGGCGATTGTGCGACGAGGGTGGGGGTAGGGGTGTAGGGATGGGGGTAGGGGGAAGAGGTGGTGAGGGGGAAGGGAAGTGAGTGGGGGGGGGGGGAAGAAGAGGAAAAGTGATTAATATAATGAGAAAATGTAACCCTTTTTTTTTTAAAAGCAGTTTTACCCTCCTTGTCTGAATTCTGAATGGTCAAATTCTCTGACTGTCCATGCGCACGATTCTTGCAGGAGTTGCCTCAACGAAACAGCAGCGTTAATGACGGTGAAAAGTTTAATCTCTTCACTGCCACTGATCGCACATTGTACGCCTAAAATCCGTGTAAATTAAACACGAAAGCCAATTAGTTTCAGCAATATGCATAGATCCTCACGAGCCCCCGCAATCGCGGGGGCTCATGAGGATCTATACTTTTTGCAGTCGCAGAGGCTCATGACAACTGCTGATAAAAATCGGCCCCGTCAAGTCCTCGGACGGAGAGAATCAGAGGTATTCGCATTTGACTGGGAAATACGATAATTACTGTGCCTATTCTGGACGTTATGCGGGAAACTAGAGGCACATCCTTTAAAAAAAAATTGGTTCCTAAAAGAACCCCTCTCTCTCTCTCTCTCTCTCTCTCTCTCTCTCTCTCTCTCTCTCTCTCTCTCTCTCTCTCTGTGTCTCTTTCAGTCCCTCTCAGTCCCTCTCAGTCCCTCTCAGTCCCTCTCTCTCTCTCTCTCTCTCTCTCTCTCTCTCTCTCTCTCTCTCTCTCTCTCTCTCTCTCTCTCTCTCTCTCTCTCTCTCTAACGGCAAGTTTGAAAACTGGTCCTGTTACCAATAACTTCTACCGTTGGAAAATAAAGGTTCATTGTTCATTGTTCTCTCTCTGTCTCTCTCTGTGTCTCTTTCAATCCCTCTCAGTCTCTCTCTCTCTCTCTCTCTCTCTCTCTCTCTCTCTCTCTCTCTCTCTCTCTCTCTCTCTCTCTCTCTCTCTCTCTCTCTCTCTCTCTCTCTCTCTCTCTCTATCTATCTATCTATCTATCTATCTCTCCCTCTCTCTCCCTCTTTCTCCCTCTCTCTCCCTCCCTCTCCCTCCCTCTCCGTCCCTCTCCGTCCGTCCCTCTCTCTCTCTCTCTCTCTCTTCTCTCTCTCTCTCTCTCTCTCTCTCTCTCTCTCTCTCTCTCTCTCTCTCTCTCCTCTCTCTCTCTCTCTCTCTCTCTCTCTCTCTCTCTCTCTCTCTCTCTCTCTCTCTACTGATTGTGGTCAACGGACCTAAAAAGAAAACTGAAATCAGACCCTTTTGGTGTTGGAATCTTTGAAATCACTTTGATGGTCACAAAGTGCGTTAAACCATTCAGTCTTCACGCACTACAGCTGTCGGCGCCAAGCTAATCTGGCACTGCCCTTGAATTATCATATCGATCCATCTCCTGCAACTGGTACATAGTCATTAGATGACGCCTCCAAAATTTGGGAAATACGGCCGACGGGCTGCATGAGTTAAGCTTAGCCTATAACGTTTAACACTTTTTTTCTATTTTATTTCTTTTTTTTTTTTTGTTTGATTTTTGTTTTGTTTCGTTTTTCTTTTTGTTTTGTTTGTCGTTTGTTGAGGCCAGCGAACTGCTTGATCCAGACTTCTACGAGAATACAAAACCTTTTTCGCTTTCAAAGTTTTCAACACAGCTTTTCAATCAGCTAATCAATAAAGTCGGCTGTTATCGTTTCACTGTGCCTCACTTCGGGTTTGAACTTTCTGGTTTAAAATTACTTAGAAATGTTGTCCTAGCGTTCCCTGGCAGAGCCCTATACAGCTGCAAGATACACAGATTATCATGAGCTTGAAAGCGGGGGTTCATGATAATCTGTGTATCTTTCTGACCCCATTTATCACAGTATTGATCAGAGGATGAAGGTTTTATATTGCCGGCTGAGTCTAAAAGTGAATTCAGACTAAACCGTGACGTCAATCTGTGCTGGTATGTGACATTGGACCTCACGGCTGCAAAAGCCGTGAGGTCCAATGTCACAGACCAGCACACAATAACTATTTAGGTCGCTTTTTTGTATCCCACTGGCAAAAAATAAACTTCCTACACTGCATGCACTCATTCGTCAAGTCTTTCATCTCGCTTGGGTTGTGAAACTGTGGCGTCTTGCACTAATGCTATAGTGAAATGACTTTGTTCTTTAACCCCACCGCTGCCAAGATAAAGTAAACACAATCAAACAGCAAGAGACCTGGACCCTTATGAGCCTTCGCAACTGTATCCAGTTTGTATCCATGTTTCTTTGACGGTGTTGGCTTTTGGTCGTTGAATGAACCAAGATTTCTAACACATAATTGCACGCACAGTGGCGGGAAAGGGGTTAAAATGTCCATTTTATGTTGTTTATGTGTGGACGTCACTAACACCTTTCCATTTTCCTATAGAGCCATATTATAGTTAAAAAGGGCGACTTTAACTCATTCAGCCCGACGCATGTATTTCCCAAATTGTGGAGGCGTCATCTAACGACTATGCACCTGTTGCAGAAGATGGATCGACCATGATAATTAAAGGCGCCAAGCTAATCTGGCACTACCCTTGAATTATCATGGTCGATCTATCTCCTGCTGTAGTGCGTCAGGGCTGAATGGGTTAAAATCAACTCTGTCTTTCAAGTCTAGCGCTTGCGTCATTTTTTTTTTCCTCTCAATTATTTCATGGGTTATTATTGCTGAATATGCTTCCTCACAAAACTTTCTTATTTTTCACTTTACAAAATGGAGTTGCTAGTATCGCAACATACGACAAAAAGACTGGCTTGTTCAATAGCATGGTCATTGAAAGGTCTTGGTAAATCAAAGCGGTACAGTTGCAGTGCCCTTGAATTGATTAGTGTTCAGGTCGTACTCCAGTAGCTGTCCATGTTCATCAACGCATATTATTTTTGCAGTACTTATGTCAAGTGTTATTGCTGTTGAGTATGTTGGGTCTTTTTAATAAAAAAGTAAAATAAAAAAGTGAACAACTTTCTATTCTTTACTTCACAAAATTGGGTTGTTTGTATCCAAATTAGTCGTCTCGAGACAGTCACGAGGTCCTGAATTACAGACCATGCAGACAATAATGTTTTCCGTTCGATGGCTTTTGAAGTCTAGTGGGAGTTTTGACCCTTTCGCTGCCAGTGGTAGCAGACTGTGTTTCTAAAACCTTTGTTAATTTAACCCCTTCACTGCCAGCGGACGCAGATCGCGGTTTTTTAAAAATAATTATTAACTCATTCAGCCCGGCGCACGTATTTCCCAAATTTTTGGAGGCATCATCTAACGACTATGCACCTGTTGCGGGAGATGGATCGACCATGGTAATTCAAGGGCAGTGCCAGATTAGCTTGGCGCCGACAGGCGCCAAGCTAATCTGGCACTACCCTTGAATTATCATGGTCGACTCGTCTCCTGCTGTAGTGCGTCAGGGCTGAATGGGTTAATTCAAAGTCAAAGATCCCCAGCCGTCCAAGGAACATGGATACAAAGTAAGAGGTATAGATCCTCATCAGCCCCCGCAATATGAGGATCTATACCTCTTGCAGTAGTGTAGTAGTGTCCATTTTTTTCTCGGCAGCAAAGTGGTTAACCCTTTTCATCCTGATAATCCATTGCTTGAAATAAATTTGACTTATAGTTCAAGGGTGGTGCCAGAAGGCGCCAAGCTATGCTGGCACCACCCTTGAACTAAAATAGTTGATCTATCTCCTAATCAGTAATGTAGCCTTCGTAGGACAATAAGCAAATTTCACAAAATCAGTCTCGGGATGCAAAGGGTTTATGTAATCATGAAGAGCTCCAGCCGTCTAAGCAACAAGGATACAAAGTGGTGCCAGCACTGAGCAGGCATAGATCTTCATGCGCTTTGACCAAACTATATCCACGATCACGGTCGATAATGCACAAATCTCTTCCCTGACAGCTGCCCCTGCCCCTGCCCCCTGCCCCCTCCCCTCCACACACACACACACACACACACACACACACACACACACACACACACACACACACACACACACACACACACACACACACACACACACCTCCACCCCCACCTTTGTTGTTCCATATTTCGGCAAGTCCTGCCACGCGCTTGGCGCGCCTATTCCCCCCCCCCCCCCCCCCCCCACCTACTTCTGCCCCCTTTCGTCGTTTGAGTTTTGGGCTACCTGCGACGTCAGGCCTTTTGTGTCAGGTTGAAGGTTCCAAACAAAATGTTGGAGCCCCTCCCCACCCTCGAGGAAATTGGTCCGCCCCTGGATCCCAATGCTTATTTTCTTGGCGCCCCTTGGCTGACTGGAAGAACAGTACTGTCTGGCACAGAATCCTCAAAGTAGAAAGCATGAATCACAGGCAACAGAGCGGACGAAACGCACCCCAGGTTAATGACGTCGAATTAACGGTTGCCCTTTAATGTGCTCCCTCGTGTCTTCAGCTCAAATACTAACGATCCGTAAATCCAATTTTCAAGTTTCTCGCCTCACCCCATCCATCACATCTTGCAAGAGGCGTAAAGGCTCATGAGCCCCTGCGACTCGTGGATTCTCATGAGCCCCTGCAATCGCATGAGCTTATGAGAATTTACGCCTCTTGGAGACCAAAGTAGCCAGGGGATCATGAAAATCAGCAACTCTCCCTGACACCTCTCTCTCGCACAGTACCCTAGTTTAATCCCTTCCCTGCTACTGTACGTACATTTTGTTTCTGAAATATTTGTTCTTTTAACAATCCAAAGTTAGAACCGTCCAAGGAATAGGGACACAAATTGGTCTCAGCAAGAGACATAGATCCTCTTGAGCCCCCGCAGTCGCGTGAATCGGGGTGTCGGGGTGTGTTCAATTTTTCTCGGCGGTGAAGGGGGTTAAGGGTTTTGTTTCATTAAGAGTGCGAATGCAGGTCGACCATTCATTTGCAGCGGTGGTCTTCAATGTGTGTTATGAAATCTTTTTTCTTTCTTAATCCAAGGCCGAAAATCTTCGTCCGTCTCCCCCCCCCCCCCCCCCAAAAAAAAAAAAAAAAATAAATAAATAAATAAAAAATAAAATAAAATAAAATAAAATAAATGAAATAAAATAATAATAATAAAATAAAATAAATAAATAAATAAATAAATAAAAATAATAAAATAAAATAAAATAAATAAATTTTTAAAAAATTTTAAAAAATAAAAAATAAAAAACCAACAACAAACAAACAAAAACCCCAGCAACAACAACAACAACAACAACAAAAACATAGACACACAGTGCTGTCAGCAAGTCAGCAAGAGGTATAGATCCTGATGAACCCCCCCCCCCCCCCCACCTGCGCACCTGCAGGACCACTTGCAGTAAGATGGTGTTTGATTTTGATGCGGTTCACGCTAATTTGTCTTCCAAAAGAAATCCGCACGAAACCATGCAGAAAGGTGGCAGTCGCTGGGATAGGTAATTTGCCACAAGGGATCAGAATCAGCATCATGGAAGCAGACGGTAAACTTTGATGTGTGAACATTGCGGCTAATCTGCCCATCGGGAAACAGTAAACCGCGAAGGACGTGATGATAAGAAAATAGACCTAAGAAAGTACTTTTTTTTTTTTAAATCGCCTTTCTGAAGCAAACTTACCAGTACCTTTCCGAGAGCTGAAAGAAATATAATTTAAAAGCCCATTTAACCATTTGCCCGTCGGTAGCGGTTTTTGTCGCGATGATTCCTTTAGAAATCATCGCGACAAAAACCGCTATCGACACGCAAAGGGTTAATGTACCATTACGCGTAAATATAAAGACAAAATTTAGCACCATCTGCGTTATTTATGCCTTGTTGACACACCTAATCAAGTTCAACGGCACTGAGTCTGGATACACGGAAAACGCACACGCGTTATCACATTTATTTATTTATTTATTTATTTATTTATTTATTTCAGAGCGTCAGATCTATTGTTAGCTCTGTCTTGTACAGATAGTGTTGTATTTATAGAACGGAGCGGAGTCATTGTCAAATTTCACGATATTATGACGACGTGTGTTAGACAGGATTCTCCTGTTTCGGAACGAACCGAAGCTAGAGCTACTGATGTATAGCGTTTCGTAACTGTTAGTGACAGCAGTGCTACTTTGAAAAGTTACGGCTAAAGTGGGCTTTTAAACATGACGGCAGCAATTTCCCACAAACTTGTCACGGTAGAGCTATTCCTGTTACTCTGTTAAAACCATATTAGTTTTGAAAGGCTTTGCACTAAAGGGCAGGAAGAAACCGTTAACAGTTAAACGAAGTTGTGATTATTCCCAGTAAGCAAAGGTAATCTGGCTCACGGCGGCCGCAGTGGGCCCGCGCACGGCAGTGCGCGGGGCCACTGCGGCCGTCGTGGGCCCGAAGAAGTTTTGCTACCGGGGTTAAATTTTTTTTCTCTCACAACAAACGATTTTCTAGAGATAAATATCTAGCAAAACCCGTGCAAGTACAAGTAGTTAGACAAGTGGTTTAGTGCATGCATTCTCAGAGTGCGTTTCTGTATAAGCTTCCATCTGTTTTGTTTTCTTCTTTCTAAGGGATCTGGGGAAGTACTTTTGGAAGAGCATATAATATATTACCCCACATACTACGAAAACGCGGGTACTGTAGCAATTTAGTTTTTCCTATTTATGAAACAGGAACAGTTTTGAGACGAGACGCGGCGGAGCGGATTCAATAACATGCACTTTTGGTACCAAACGCAGCGAGTGTGTGTGTGTGTGTGTGTGTGTGTGTGTGTGTGTGTGTGTGTGTGTGTGTGTGTGCGTGCGTGCGTGCGTATGGATGTGTATGTATGTGTGTGTGTGTGTGTGTGTGTGTGTGTGTGTGTGTGTGTGTGTGTGTGTGTGTGTGTGTGTGTGTGTGTGTGCGCGCGGTCACCCTGTGTGCATAGGAGGTAACATCGTCCGTAGTAAAGTGCCTTACAACTTAAACAAAATAAACATCCCAGCAAGAGAGCACCGTGCTTTTATTTTTGCAGCGTCACACCTGTAGGCTAGCGCCTGCCACAGTTCTTGCTTTGAATTACTTCAAACATAAATAACGTCATATTTTTAGGGTGATAGTAACCCATTTGCCCCCGAGTCCCTACAGCAGGAGATGGATTGACCATGATAATTCAAGGGTAGAGCCAGATCAGCTTTTCGCCAGAAGGCGCCAAGCTAGTCTGAAGAACTACCCTTGATTTATCAAGGTCGATCCGTTTCCTGCAACTGGTACGTAGTCATTAGGCAACACTTCCAAAATTTGAGAAAGTGGAACTTGGGGCTAAAAGGGTTACCAGCAAGTTTTCGAAGCTGTGGTGTCACTGTAAAGCACACTTTACATTTTGCATCAACGCATATGAGACACAATTCTGACAAAAGTTCCATTTCGCGCAGATTCTCTTCTGCAGGGGCACATAAAAGTCTTCATGGTTCTGCAGGGACACATGAGATTCTATGTCTTTTGTTTTTGCAGGGGTACATGTGCATATACGTCTCTTTCTCTTACAGGGACATATTGGAGTCGTCTCCTGTTTCTGCAGGGACACATGATCATCTATATCTATTTTTTCTGCAGGGGCACGTGGAAATCTAAGATTCTTGATTCTGCATGGACATATGAGCATCTATGTCTCTTTATGCAAGGGCACATGAGAAGCTATGCTTCTTGTCTCTACAGGGACACATTAACATCTATGTTTCTTGATTCTGTAGGGTTACATTAGCATCTCTGTCTCTTTCTGCAGGGGCACATGTGAATCCATGTGTCTTGTTTCTGCAGGGACATGAGATTCTATGTCTCTTTTTCCTGCAGGGGCGCATTAGCATCTATGCCTCGTGTTCAGACACATGGAAGTCGCTACGTCTTTCTGCAGGGACGCATGGAAATCTATTATTCTTGTCCCTGCAGGGGCACATTAACATCTATACATCTTTCTGCAGGGACACTTGCGCATCTATGCTTCTTCGTTCTGCAGGGACACATGATAATCTATGCTTCTTGTCTCTGCAAGGACACATTAACATTTATGTCTCTTTCTGCAGGGCCACATAAGAATCTATGCTTCTTGATTCTTCTAGGTGTACATTAGGCATCTATGTCTCTTTCTGCAGGGGCACATGTGAATCTATGTGTCTTGGTTCTGCAGGAACACATGAGCATCTATGTCTCCTTCTGCAGGTACACATGAGAATCTATGCTGCTTGATTATGTAAGGGTACATTATCATCTATGTCTATTTCTGCAGGGGCACATGAGAATATGTGTGTCTTCTTTATGCAGGAACACATGATCATCTATCTCTCTTTGTGCAGGGACACATGAGAATCTATGCTTCTTGTCTCTGCATGTACATATTAACATCTATGTCACCTTTTCTGCATGGGCAGATGAGAATCTTTGCTTCTTGATTCTGTAGGGATACATTAGCATATATGTCTCTTTCTGCAGGAGTACATGAGAATCTGTTCTTCTTGTCTCTGAAGAGCCCGCGGTGAGATGACCTTAGGTGCCTGCTCGGCGTTAAACCCAAATAAATAACTAACTCTCTGCAGAGACACATTAACATCTATGTCTCTTTCTGGAGGCGCACATGAGAATCTGTGCTTCTTGATATTGCAGGGACACATTAGCATCTATGTCTCTTTCTGCAGGCGCAAATGAGAAGCTCTTCTTGTTTCTTCAAGGACACATGAACATCTATGTCTCTTTCTACAGGGACACGTGAGAATGCTTACATCCCATTTATGTAGAGGCTCATTAGCATCTATGCATCTTTCTGCAGGGGCACATGAGAATCTATACTTCTTGTTTCTGCAGAGACACTTGAAACTCTAGGCCTCTAATTTCTGTAGGGACACACGAGAATCTGTGCTTCTTGTTTCTGCAGGGATACATGAACATTTGTTTGTGAGCTATTTTCCGGTAAATTGCACATTTTGAGGTGACCAGTTATTACTGATTAGTGCTCACTAAACACATGTACTATAGTGGATATCAACTACAGATGTTGGAAAGTGAAATTAACATGTAAGAAAATCGCAAATATGGATTAACCCATTACATTTTGTAAAATATCATGCACACTTCTCTCCCTTGACAGTGCCTTTTTGTACTCACTTGGTAGTTTTTTCATTTTGTAACATTTGCTTATTATCCTATCAAGGCTACATTACAGATTAGGAGATTGATCAACCATTTCAGTTCAAGGGTGGTGCCAGAATAGCTTGGCGCCCGAGGCCTGAGGCGCCAAGCTATTCTGGCACCACCCTTGAACTATCATAGACAAACTAATTTCAAGCAATAGTGTATCAGAATGAAAAGGGTTAAATAATGAAATCTATTGATTTGGGGGAGAAAAATACATCATTTAAATTCATTTGTGTAGTGTGTGTGGTGTGCAAGTTTGTGTGCTTGTTTGTGTTTGTTTGTGTGTATGTGTGTGTGTGTATGTGTGCGTGCGTGCGTGTGTGTGTGTATGTGTGTGTGTGTGTGTTCGTGCGTGCGAGTGTTTGTGTGTGTGTATGTGTGTGTGTGTGTGTATGTGTGTGTGTATGTGTGTTTATGTGCGTGCGTGTGTGTATGTGTATGTGTGTGTGTGTGTGTGTGTGTGTGTGTGTGTGTGTGTGTGTGTGTGTGTGTGTGTACGGCCACCCTGTGTGCATATGAGCTAAAATCGTCCAGAGTAACGTTGCCTTACACTTTGTGTCACAGTACTTGTTTTGAATTACTTCAACTATAAATTTGAATAACGTCATAGTTTTAGGGTGATATTAACCCTTTTAGCCCCAAGGTCCCATTTCTCAAATTTTGGAGGTGTTGCCTAGCGGCTGTGTACCAGTTGCAGGAGATGGCTTGACCATGATAATTCAAGGGTAGTGCCAGATTAGCTTGGCGCCGGAAGGCGCCAAGCTAATCTGGCACTACCCTTGAATTATCATGTTCAAGCCATCTCCTGCTGTAGGGATCCGGGGTTAAAAGTGTTAACAGCAAGTTTTTGAAGCTGTGAAGTCACTGGGAAGCACATGTTACATTTTCCAGCATGAGCCACAATTCTTACAAAACTAAACCTGGAAGATTCAGATAACCGTCTAGTTGTTAATCTGTGAAATTGAACGAAGACACAAATTATTAGCTGCGTTATTTTATTTTTTATTTTTTACCCAAATGCACATTTAACCCATTTAGCCTCAAGTCCCTACAGCAGGAGATCGATTGACCATGATAATTCAAAGGTAGTGCCAGATTAGCTTGGCCCCTGAAGGCGCCAAGCTAATCTGGCACTACCCTTGAATTATCATGGTCAAGCAATCTCCTACAACTGGTACATAGTCATTAGGCAACACCTCCAAAATTTGAGAAATGGGACCTTGGGGCTAAAAGGGTTAAAGTTCCATTTAGCGCAGAACAGCCCTTCTAAAGGACACATACGAACCTACTTGTTTTTGCAGGCGGGTTATATTTAAAATGTTATTAAGGACAGACATGTAACAAGGCCTGCGTGCCTACTGTCTTCATCTTCAGAAAATAACGTTTCAGTTCAGTTCAGGGACACATGCGATTCTGTCTCTTGTTTCTGCGCATGAGCATCTATGTCTCTTGTTTAAGCAAGGCCACATGAGTATCTATGTATTGTTTCCCCAGGGACACATAAACATCTATGCCCTCTTCTGCCGGAGCACATGAGAATCTACGCTTTTTGATTCTGTAAGGGTTCTTTAGCATTTATATCTCTTTCTGTATGGACACATGAGAACCTATGTCTATTGTTTGTGCAGGGGCTCATGAGTATCTATGCGTCTTATTTCTGCTGGACACGTGAGCATCTATGTCTCTATTTTTTGCAGGGACACATGAGTTTCTATGTGTCTTGTTTCTGCAGGGACACGTGAGCATCTATGTCTCTTTCTGCAGGGCACATGAGAATATATGCTTCTTGATTCTTTAGGGGTACATTAGCATCTACGTCTCTTTCTGCAGGGACATAATGAGAATCTGTGTCTTGTTTCTGCAAGGGCACATGAGCATCTATGTCTCTTTCTGCAGGGACACATGAGAATCTATACTTCTTGTCTGTGCAGGGACACATTAACATCTATGCATCTTTTTCTGGAGGGGCACGTGAGAATCTACGCTTCTTGATTCTGTAGAGGTACATTAGCATCTATGTCTTTTTCAGCATGGACACATGAGAATATTATGCTTTTTGTCTCCGCATGGACACATTAACATCTATGCCTCTTTCTGCAAGGACACTTGAGAACCTATGCTGCTTGATTCTGCAATGACACATTAACATCTATGTCTCTTTCTGCAGGGGAATATGAGAATCTATGCTTCTTGTTTTCGCATGTACACATGAGCATCTATGTCTCTTTCTGCAGGGACACATGCGAAGCTATGCTTTTTGTCTCTGCATGTACATATTAATATCTGTGTCACCTTTTCTGCATGGACAGATCAGAATCTTTGCTTTTTGATTCTGAAGAATCTTGCTTCTGCTTAACCGCCCCTATGCATATATGCCTCCTGTTTCTGCAGGGACGCATGAAACTCTGTGCTTCTTGTTTCTGCAGGGACACACTAGAATCAGTGCTTCTTGTTTCTGCAGGGATACATGCCTATTGTCTGTGATCTGTTTTCCAGTAAATTGAACATTTTGAGGTGACCAGTTATTACTGATTAGTGCTCACTAAATAAATGTACTATAGTGGATATCAACTACAATACAATACAATACAATACAATACAATACAATAATACTTTATTAATCCCTCACGGGGAAATTCACTGTCTGCCCATACAACACATGGCATCATCATTCACTCGTAGAAATAATAGGGGGAAAACATAAAAATAATAATAATAATAATAATAATAATAATAATAATAATAATAATAATAATAATAATAATAATAATAATAATAATACTGAAAGGGCTAGTACTCAAGAACTGAAGAATGTTGACCGACGCTATCTACTGATATTACTGTTGAAAAGGGTAACAGCTTGAGAGACAAAAGAGTTGGCATAACGTGATGTACGACTTTTGGGTACTCGAAGTCTGCCACTTCGTTCGATACGTCTGCTGTCAAATTCATATCTAAATGGATGTGTATTGTCATCAAGAATGTCAGCCAATTTGTTCGTAATCCGTCTGTTGTACAGTGTGTCCAAATTATCCTGTGCCCTACCAATCACCCCGCCCCCTTTCCGGATTACTTTATTAAGGCGATCTTGATCTCTTTTACATAGATTTCTACCCCAGCACGTCAGTCCAAAAGTCAGAATGCTAACAATACTGGAGCAGTAAAACATCTGTAAAAGCTGAGTGCTTACATGAAGTGATCTGAGCTTTCGCAAACAGTAAAGAGGCGTATGCGGTTTATTCACAATAACATCTGTGTTTTGTTTCCAGTCGAGCGCGTTGTCCAAAAGAACACCTAAATACTTGTAAGACTCTACACGCTCAACTTCCGTTCCCTTGATGACAACAGGACCGGGATGCTGTTTGTTATTCCTAAAATCTATGACCATCTCTTTTGTTTTGCCAACATGCAATTCAAGATAGTTTCTATCGCACCACTCTACAAAGTCATCGATCTCCTGTCGATAGTGTCTGTCGTCAACATCTGTAATACTACCTGTCAGAGCCGTGTCGTCAGCGTATTTGTCCATGACACAGTCGTCTCTACAATCTGCTGTGTACGAAGAAAACAAAAAAGGCGACAGGACAGTCCCCTGTGGGTGCACCGGTGTTGGTAAAAAGTACATCTGAGATCAGATCCGAACTAATTCTGACATACTGTGGGCGGTTAGTGAGATAGTCCAAAACCCAAAGAATGGTAGAGGCATTTATGTTCATGTGAACTAGCTTGGAGGCGAGTATGTGTGGCTGAATGGTGTTAAAAGCAGACGAAAAATCATAGAACATCAGTCGAATGGAGGCTCCTGGTTTTTCTACATGAGAGTAGATGTTGTTTACAACATGCAAAATGGCATCATCAACACCTCTTTGCCTTCTGTAAGCAAACTGAAAGGAGTCCATAAAATCTGAAACCTGTATTTGAAAATGTGAAAGAACAGCCCTCTCAAAAACCTTCATGACACACGAGGTAAGAGCAACTGGTCTTAAATCATTCTTCACAGATACAGTTTGATTTTTTGGCACGGGGACAATACAAGAGGTCTTCCACGAACAGGGAACGACACACTGGGTAAGTGACATGTTAAAAATATAGAAAAGAATTCGGTACAGTTGTTCAGCGCATAATTTTAACACATTTGATCTAACACCATTTGGCCCAGCCGCTTTGTTTGGGTTGGTATGTTTAAGTACGCTAAGCACCTCCTCCTCAGTCACCAAAATGACTTCACTTTGCATGTGTTTAGGTCCACTAACTAGCATTTCCTTGACCTGTTTCCTCTCATGCTCAAAATCATGACAATCAAATCTTGCATAGAACTGATTCAAGTCGTTGGCATAGTCTGTAGTTTTGCTCAAAACCAGAAGATCTTTTTGCTTCTTGTTCCCACCCATTAGATTCATACCCTCCCACACCCGTTTCATGTTACCCGTCTCAAACTGTTACATCTGTTGGAAATTGAAAAGTGCATAATATAAAGTCGTTTATAAAGAGTAAATGATGATATTTATGGGTTTGGGAGAAACAAACAACCTTAAAGCATAGTCCAAAATTGCGTTCAAAAACAGGGCATTCCAACACCACTCAACTGTGTTGAGTGTGCGGAGTGCAAGTCTTTTTTCTTTCTGTGTAGGGTTTTCCTGTGTATATAGGATTAGGAACTAAATCTTCCGGAGTAACCGGCCATACACATGGTGTCAAAGATTTTTGCTTTCAGTTTACATCTAAACTATTTTTAGTCACATTTATATAGGCAAACAAAGCAAATGAAATATACAAGTGTTGACCGTGACGATAATTATAATCTACAGAAGCACAACCAAAACAAAATAAACTTCCCAACAGGAGAGTACCGTGCTTTTGTTTTGGCAGCGTCACACCTGTGGTGCACGTTACGCGCTCATTATTATGGCGTCACAAATTCAAAGGTTGTTGTGTTTAAAGTTATGTTTCCCAAGATCATGCATATCAACACAGTCAGAAAACTGTCCGCAACAGATACTGCTGACAGTATGTGTATGGGTCCTTTGTGTACTAACTTAGAGCTTTGTGATGTGAATACAATGCCAAATGTCGAAATTCATCATTTGGAGGGTATGTTGTTTTTGTACCCGAGTCGCGAATTAAAGTCTGCATCGGCCTCGTTTTAAATTAACGTGCATATTTACAAGCCTACGTCACAAGGATGACTATCACAATACTGCAGGTCACGAGGTCATCGGAGTGATGTACACGTGTGTCAGTGTACACGTGTACTGATGTTCTCCGGCATCCCCGATTTGACGTAATTTTTAAATCCCTTCTATTTACTCTTCTATTTAACTCAAAAGATTCCGATGGGCTTTTTTCTTTCACTTTGAACGGACGAAAGAAAGCATTTGGTGGGACAATAGGGTGGTCATTGTTTATGTGTATATGTATACTGAATCCCACTAAAAGTTTTTTTGCGAACTGAAACCTTACAAATGGTCGGTTATGCCCCTTTAAGTGTGTTTGTGTTCAGGAGTATTTGAACCTGAAATATAGTACTTGTTTTGAAGTACTTCAAGACTCAAGACTCAAGACTCAATCATTTTATTGTTTAGGCCATCGGCCCATCACATGAAAACTCTGGTAAAACGTACAACAACAACAACAACAACACAAATTACAAAATGCAAATACGTTGTGCGCACACTCCATGCGTCTTTCATGCCGCGTCATAAAAAAAAAACGAAGCAAGTTCATTCTTGCCAAGAATGGACCAGCTGCGTTTTTCAAAATAGGGCAGTGTTGGCAAGCCCGTGAGCCACACAAATAGCGGACCTCACGGCGGCATTTTAAACTGTAATAAATGAATCTGGCAACATTCTGCACCGACTCTCTGTCATTAAGCAGACGACTAAGGGAACAATAATTGGCATAAAGGGTGTATTTAGTAGGAATAAACTTTTGTCTAAGGTCTTCAAGTGATCTGCAATGAAACAAAAAATGCATTTCGTCCTCAAGTCAGCAGTTGCATAATGGACAAGTAAAGGCCAAATTGGCATCATTAGTATATCTGAATTTGTGCGTATTAATTTCTGAAGCCCCAATTCTAAACCGTATAAGAAGGTCCCGTAAATGTTTATTGTGAATATCAAAGAAGTATGTTTCTAAAATATAAAGATGATTTAAAATGCTTATACACATTGAACCGTGGACTGTCTGCCAAGTGACTATGCCAGACCTACCCAAACGAATCAGTCAATCTTTGTTTGTATTCTAGAAGAAACATGTCAACATTGCCAACACCTAGGTTCTCCCATACAAAACCAAAACCATACCGGTACAGTTTATCATGAACACGAGTGACCCAACAGTCTTTTCCACTATTTTGTAAAGCTAGCAACATTTTGTACGCTTTAGAAGGAAGTCTGTGAGGCTCCATTTGTAACAGACAAAACCAATACCTTAGACAGCTAACCCTGGCATAGATATATAGTGGATATCGGCCGGTTTCGCCATCAACAAGGTCATTTGGTGTACGTGGACTTACATTAAGCAGCTTTTTGAATGCAAAGAGATGTAATTTCTCAATCTCTTCGTGCCTGTACAGACCCCATACCTCTGAAACGTACAACAATATGGGCTTAATCTGGCAATCAAACAACTTGAAAGATATGGTTGGGAAAAGTCTCCAGTCTTCCACAAGATTTTAAATATTTCTATAGTGCCTCTCCGTGCTCTATTACAAATATCACCAAAAGCTCTGGAAAATGACAGTCGGGTAGCAAAATACAGTCCTAAATATTTATAAGCATTAAACACTGACACTTGTGTACTTTAATAAGCCACTTCTCTCTGCGTGCTAAGTACCGTCCTTTACGAAAGACAACAATGTTTGACGTGGCCAGGTTAACAGACAAGTCCAAAGCATCAGCATTTTTAATCAAAATATCAAGATAATTTTGCAGACCACGTGGTGTGTCTGACACAAGTATACGTCATCTGCAAACAATAAAATAAAAACTTCAACTAAGTCTGGGAGAAGCTGAACACGATGTTTTTCCATTATTCATACGTTAATAAACAAGGAGAAAAGTGTGGGCGAGGTTATCTCCCCCTGTTTTAAGCCTCTAGGGCAGAAGAAGAGATCAGTCGCACTTTGGCTGCACCTTACAGGAGCTTTAACCACCTTGTACATGCTTTGAAATGCCTGCAGCATCCTGCCGTTAACGCCCCCTTTTTTTAAAAAAAGAAATGTCCATAATTTAGAACGTGATATATAGTCAAAAGCTTTCTGAAAATCTATAAAAGCAACGTACAATTTTTTATTGCGGGTAAAATATCTTTGAATCATAGCAAATAGAGTGAAGATGTGATCAATAGTAGAGTGATCTCTTCTGAACCCAGCCTGCACTTCTCCCAGCACATCATGACTTTTGAACCAGTCGATCAAACGCTTAAACTATAGAGTTTACTACAGACAGCGAGTAGTGAAATGCCACGGTAATTATCAGGTACATCCATTTTGCCCTTTTTATGGATAGGTTGGATGATCGCTCCTGACCAAGACTCAGGGTACAGGCCTTTGGAGAAAATGTGATTAAACAGCTTCACGAGAAATGGGACAATCACATCAGAGGCATGCATAAAGACTTCAGGAATGAGACCATCAGGACCAGCAGCTTTATTATTTTAGGTGCTTGATGACCTCATTCACTTCCTCTACTGAAATATCTGCGTCTAAGTTTTCATCTGTTGACATGTCAGAACTACTGAATAAATTGTCATCCCCATTTGAATCGTCAATTTGATCTGCACCAAAAACTTTCTTGAAGTGCACAAACCATTGCTCTTCAGAAATTGCTCTGCAAAAAGCCCTGTTTGAAGATAATTTCTTAATTGTTCCCCAAAAAGTACGCGAATCGGTTATGTTATTCTCTATCTCCTTTCTCATCTGTATTTTATGACATTTCTGTTTACTTTTTAACAGCTTTTTATAATCTCTTCTTTTTTTTCACAAAACCCGTTCGGTCAGCAGAATGGCCAAATTGCTTAAAATCTCTCAAGCTCTTTCCGACCTCTGCACGCTTGTTTTTACATTCTTTATCAAACCAGTCACGACTATGCCCTGTCTTGTCAACACGGATTTTTTTTTCTGCACACAGGCAGCAGCACGGCTAAGACCCGAAGAAAACATATCAACAGAAGAATCAATATTTGTAATGATCATGCTTTCTGCACCCTGCATGAGTTGACCTACTTCTGCAGAGTGCAGTGCTTCACGAAATTGGCCGAGCAGGTCATCCGACCATTTCAGTTTGTGCACAAAAACAGGGTCAGGTCGCCGGATTGTGGGCGTGTCAACAACACACTGCATGTGGCATGTGAAAGGAATCAATCTTTTCTTCTAATTTAACTTTTTGCACAAGGACGCTACTGAACTGGACATGATGAAATAATCGATTACACTACAACCTTGCTGGGAAATGATAGTATATCCCCGTCACATGCCCCATTCAGTATGTGGAGATCGAACCATGCACACAAATGTAGCAAGAAAGTATCATAGGCATTCACAACCTTGTCCTTTGAATGTCTATGGTAAACATCACAGGTGTGATCAGTTTTCATACCAGTATCCACCTGGCAACCAGGAGATGCCAGGTCGATACTGGCAGGACTGTCAGCAGCTGTTCTAGCGTTAAGATCACCACAAATTATAAACTGAGCTTCCGACAGTTTCTGTATAATATCCAGCATGCACTGCTTTAGTAGAGAAATGCCATCATCAAAATCGCTGGTATGGTAAGCAGGAGAGTCACATGGGGGTATATACGCGCAAATAAGCACAATATCCATCCCTACGTTGAAAAGCTCGCGTGAAATTTCAACACAGACGATGTTGTCATAAAAAACATCAACACGCCTTACAAAAGAAGCTAGGCATTTTCTCACAAGCAACACACCATACCACCACCAGACGCTCGTCCCTGGCTGCTCAGTTTCCTGGCCGGAGCAACAAAGCTAATATGAGAGGCACAAATGGTAGTGGTTAAGTACTTCAAATACAAATAACGTCATATTTTTAGGATGGTATTAACAGCAGCTCTTGAAAGCTGCATTGTCACGTTGTAGCGCACGTTACATTTTGCATCAACGCATATCGTATGAACCACAATTCTGACAAAACTAAACCTGGCAGTGATTTTGGTTTTAGAGATTCAGAGAGCCGTCTAGTTAATCTGTGAAATCGAACCATGAGAGGGTAGGGTTTGTCTTTATATGTTTGTGTGTGCGAGTATGAGAGGGCGGGGTGCGTTAGTGTGCAGAGAGATGGATTAAAAGGATAAGCTTAAAAAATAGGATGAGAAACTTTTAAAAAATTGCTTGACAACAGATGGTGCAATTGTTTTGATTTGTTTTTCTTTCCTCATCATCTACCCGGCTCAACACGACAGATCCGATGATCTTTGTGAGTATGTGCTAATCTGCCAAGGACCGTAAGGCCCAAAATCACAGACCAGCATAAGAATAAGAATAATAAGAGTACTTTATTATCTCAAAAAGAGAAATTCGTTTCGCCACCTCAGGTGCAACTCGCAATCACACACACAAAAGTTTTCAAACAAATGGACAATGGCTCGGGACGGGTGAAGCCCGTCGCCAAGGCGTCTAATGGCCGGCGCCAACGGCCCCAACCCGACCTGAACCTCCCTAACACAAGCAAACTAAAGACGGTTTTATCTTAGTATCTCTATAACACATAATATAATGTTTTTAAACTTTCTGCTTGGCTGAGACTAGTTACACATAACAAAAATACGCAACAACAACCAAAAAAAAAAGACGAATATTTTCACGGTTGCTACCTGGGGGCCCGTCGCCATAAGAACAGCGCCGGTTATTAGACAGTCGCTCCGGCATAAACAGTCACCACCTTAATTATAACTTAACTAGTATATAACTTCATAGTCATTTTTAAAGCAATAGCAGTAGAACTACATCATTAACGTAAAAGCAGTCCAAAATGGTTTCTAAAAAGTACACACTGGCACGCTGTTCAGTAAGAAACACAGTCACTGCGTCTAGGAGGTGTCTGTCATCACATCATTCGGCTGGAATGTGGGGCCTGAAGCTCGCTTCGTTGAATGCACTAGCGCTATTCCGTAGGCAGTGATGTTGAGCGTGGCCGCGTGGGAAGAGCCACTCCCGAGATGATGAAAGGGGAGGAAAGCACGTTGGTTTTATTGCCACAGCATAACGCGCGCTGTACTTCCAATATCCGCATGGTACAACAGGAATCAGCGTGTATCAACTCCCAGCATCTCACAGCGGAGAAAAATATAAAATCCAATTAACAATCACAGCACATCAAATTGCCAAAAGTCATCAAAAAGAAATACCGGTCGTGATGCAGCATTGCAGGGCCTGAAATCGTATATCAAACGAAGGTACAATGTCTGTTTAGTACTGCCGGTGACGAAATTTTCTGCCGGAGCGGGCGGCCAGGAGGTGTTGCATGGCCTCCATCTTGTCTTTTGCATACAGTTCTCCTTTAGCTTCCAAGCCCCCCCCCCCACCCCCACCCACCCCCCCCCACCCCACCCCGCTCCCCCTCCTCCCCTTTCCCGGCTTTCCTGTTCCGTCTGCGAAAGGAATTAGGCAGATCTGTGCCATTGGAACATGAGAACTTTGAAGTGGTGCACACTGTGATGTTCTGTCGGCAAGTTGTATCTGCTGCCGGAGAAATGCAATAGTGAGGTTGCGTTTGCAACGAACGACTCGCAACAACTTAACGAGAGCGAAGTCACGGCAGACACTCCAAGCATTTCCATGAGGACACACCAAGCATAATAATAATAATAATATAATAATAATAATAATAATAATAATAATAATAATAATAATAATAATAATAATAATAATAATAATAATAATAATAATAATGTATATTTTTAAGGCGCCTCTACTTTCCATAAAAAAGCTCTAGGCGCCGTATAAATGACATACTAACATATATACACCTTGCATCCTACAAAACATTTATATTTTATAACATACACACTCACGCAACAAGATATACAAGAAAAATGAGAATAACAAAATTGACATCCCCAAAAATACAACAACAAACAAACAAACAAAAAAATGATCTCACGCAAAATATGTACATGTACCATGAAACTAATAAAGGATACACTAGACAACTCTCACTGACAACGAAATGTTGACAAAAAGAAGAATTATAACAGTAAATGCATGTTTAAAGGAATAAATGCGTCTTTAAAGAATGCCGGAAACTATTGGCTGATTCAAAATATTTGAGGAACTGTGGGAATGTATTCCAAAGAAATGGTCCTTGGTGTGAGAAAGACCTCTCGCCAAAAGACTTAGTTCTCACAGTCGGAAAGCGTAATAGTTTTGTGTCTGCTGAGGAACGGAGCTGGCTTGAATGTGTGTACAAATGAGGAAGCTCAGAAAGATAGACAGGGCCAGTAGAAGGAGACAGACAGGTATGACAGATGGACAGAACTTTGTATTGTACTCTAGATGTGATAGGCAACCAATGGAATAAACGCAGGATGGGTGTGATGTGGTCTGACTTCTTTGCCTTGACAACAAGCCGTACTGCTGAGTTTTGCACCCTCTGGAGCCGATCCAGAAGGTACAGAGGACAGCCATACAGGAATGTATTACCGTAATCGAGTCGGGACAAGACAAAGGAGCAGACCGGTGGTTTAGTGGCTTCTGTGGCTTCCCGGAGGGCTCTTGAGGATCTATGCCTCTCGGAGATGCTTGGAGTGTTGTCTATGCTTATGGAACTGGCTGGTTATCCGCCGTGACTTCGCTCTCGTTTGTTGCTGATAGCCGTTCGTTGCAAACAAAACCTCACTATTGACGGTTTCTTTACTGAAGGGCTTTACCTGCGACTTTTCCTAGCATACACGCACGCTCATGTTAGTCTTGTTTGTTTCTGTGACTAAAGAGGAAACGACAAAGCCGGTTGTAAGCGGCATAGAGTCAACGTGTAGAGGGTTTCAATGGTCAGTGGCTTTTAACAGCAAACGAGCAGTCTCATTTCCATCTGCTCTCTCAGACTGGAAAGGTCACCTCGACTTCTGCTCCGTCTGAAAGGAGGGATAACTACCCCTAAAGTACCCATAAACGCGCCCATAAGTCACGAGGTAATCTTCCCCTGGTAGTTGTTTTTCCCCTGTAACGTACCACGAACTTTGTTTAGAGCCCAGACCTGTCTCCTATATCTTACGGCCCAGGCAGAAATGTTCGGGTAGATGTTTGGCGAGGAGGGAAAACAAAGTTTGTTTGCTGTCTGCTGATTCCAACCTCTTGACTGTTACCGACGACACCGTCTTTTCTGCCGAACGGTATCGTCGATAGCAGTCAAGGGGTTAATTACCCTGAGAGCAAACTACAGTCGGGCCTGTGTAGATGATCACTTGAATAATTACTAATGTAAGCCAGTATTTTACGCTGCAGCAGACTAGAGTTACTCGATCATTACCATTGGTAATTTCAATACAGGCGTTATTAATTATGAATTATGCTAAGGATAACAGCACACACGCACGCACACACACACACACACACACACACACACACACACACACACACACACGCGCGCACGCACGCACACACACACACACACACTCGCACAGGCACACACACACACACACACACACACACACACACACACACACACACACTACACACACACACACACACACACACGCTTGCATTACGCACTCACACAACCACGCACAGACAAAGACACCCACACAACCACACTTAAAGGACCATCACGAGTAAATCTGAAGACTATTTTCAGCATCATGTGTGTTTATTACGCCTTGTCGACACGCCTAATGAACTTCTACGGCAGTCTGGACACGCAGCAATAGGCTCGCTAGATTACGCGACTTTGAGCCGAGACTTGGCTAGGCCACGAAATGTGGGCAACTCGGCTGGCTGTTACGTTTAGCCAATTGTGAGTAATCACAAATAGGAGGAAAATTTAAGCTCGGATTGGCAATGAACGGTCTACGATTGCTTCCTGATCATACAATTGTTACAATACAACCTTTCTTTATATATTTTTGCGGAAATAATACTGAGGAAAACGATCTCGCAACATTAAAAACTGCATATGGCGGGGATGAAGCCAGTGCACGGTGGCTTCGAAAAATGGTCTGCCATGTCGTTTCAATAGTTGGTTTTAACTTTGTTTATACCAACAGTTGGTGCATTTCATTCAAGTAAAATCTGCTTATATAGGGCGATTAGTCACGGAAATAATTTGTTTACGTAAAGTTTTCTTGGGCTCGCACTACCGATCATCTAGATAGTAACGTGCTGTCTTGCCCACAGCCCACTGCATTGCGCTTTCTCGCCTCTCGCGCTAGAGAGCGGCTACTTTGGGGGAAGTCGCGACCTCGGTATTGCGCACGCGTAAACATACTTGTTTATTATGCGTATTAGCTTGTCAACCTATTTATAGCTTTGTTCGTACAGATAGCGTTGTATATTTAGAACGCAGTGGAGGTATTGTCAAATTACTCGATTTTAAGACGATGTGTTCTGAACTGGATTCTCATGTATCTAAAAAAAAAACAAAGCTAAACCTGTATGTAGCGTTTGGTAATCACCTGTTGCAGAAGTGTTTATTTGAACAGTTATAGCAGTAGTGGGATTTTAATTCATTTACGGCAGGGAGCATCAGGATACGCGGCTTTCAGCCGCGTATCCGGATGCGACTCGCAGTAAATGAGTTAAAATCCCTCACATGCCTAAATTACCCCCCTCCATCTCCAACTAAATCCACCCACATATTCCATTTCACCCATGCATTCATCAGTCCCGTCCCCACTGACCTGTACTCACTTCCGCCTCCACCTCCTACTTACGGTCCCAACCTGAAATGTGCTCGCACACACACACATCTTTACGCGTGAGTTTCGGATTCAAATTTAATGGTCACGTCTGGCGTCACATTTCAGTCGGCACGTGACATACGGACGGAAGTCTACGCATTTGCCTCACAGTAACCTCCTCGTGCATACAGACGCTATAGCAGTGTTTACTGTAACAGTGCAAGGGGGTTAACGCTGTCGGCGACAGTATAAATGTGACACGGGAGACACGAACAACCGTCTGCACTATTTTTATACTTCGATTTCGGTTTCCAATTCTATCTAATTGACATCAATAATTCTTACTGTGGGTCGACCAAACGGCTCAAGTATCGTATCAGATCATGCAGTGTGATAGCAAATCGACACTGGGTGCTGCTGATACGCAGCACAGCGCTTATGGCACTCACGACTTTAAACCCTTCACTGCCGAGAACAAGTGAACGGCATCCGACTGCAAGAGGCATAGATCCTCATGGGCCCCCGCAGTTGAGGGGGCCCATGAGGATCTATGCCTCTTGCTGAAACCACTTTAGATCCATGTTCTTTGGATCTTTGACGCTGACTTTACAATGATTTCAAAAACACAATCTGAGTCCAAGGGCTGTGAAAGGGTTAACGCCTTTACTGCCTGTGGACGCAGAGATTGTTTCTGAAATCTTTGTTAATTCAACGCCAGAGTCCCAGCCCCAGACGTCAAAGGAACGCGGATACAAATTGGTGTCACCAAAAGGATTAGATTCTCATGATCAGTCGCCGGAACTGCGGGGGCACATGAAGAGACATGACTCTTGCATTTGGATTGGCCTTTTACTCGGCAATGAAGGGATTAGCCCATTGAGGCCCAAGGCCGAACTGAAGACTGTATTACAACTCAGAGACAGATCGATCATGATAATTGTAGCGTGGTGCCTGAATAGATTGGCGCCTATGGGCGCCAACCTTTTCAGGAACTACCCTTGAATTATTATGGTTGATCCATATTTTGATGTGGTGTGTCGGGACAAAATGATTTAGGCGGAGGTGGCAAGAACGTTGTGTGTAATTTACGTCGCAAATCTGCCCTAAAGTTTCACCAAATTGGCAACAAAATGTCTGGCTCCGGACAGGTTCTATCAGGATGACAGCGTGCGTTTGGAGGTGCGCACGCCTTTTTAATTCAAATTCTAGTGGGCCTTGGTCTGTAATGTTGACTTTACGGCTTAAAGCTATGAAATCAGAAAGTATAGACCAGTGCACATTTAATAAACAGGATTCTTCCATAATTCTTTTAAAATAACTCGACAAAAGTTGTCAAGAACTGAAACATTTATTCTCACCAAGCGCCAAGCTAATCGCTGGCACTACCCTTGAATTATCATGATCGATACATCACCCCCCCCCCCCTTCCGCCCCCCCCCCCTCCCCCGCAATTTCTGCTCTACATCTTATTTCTTTCTACTTTCTAATGACGCCTCGTCGTAAATCGGACCTTTCGACTTGAGATATGTACCCACTCCATGGACAATTCAAGGACAGTAACGTGCTTTGCTAATACAGTCGCACAAATAAAATGTGCTATTTTCAGCTCATCCACAGGATCCTTCTAGACGACATCCGTCGAGAAGGCCGTGATAGCTCAACCGACCGATTTTGGACAACAAAAGACGACAACAGTGGCTCACGAGTATCTTTGTGCGGTCCAGCTGAGAAGATGAAACTGAAAAAAAAAAAATAGTGGGGTTACGTTTGCAACGAACGATTTCCATGCAACAACGAACGACAGCTGTGGGTAATAATTATAACCTGCGTGTGCCATAAGCATAGGGAACACTCCAAACATCTGCAAGAGGCATAGATCCTCCTGAGCCCGGAGGGCTCAGGAGGATCTATGCATCTTGCAGATGTTTGTAGTGTCTTCTGTGCTTGTGGTCCAAGCTGATTCTCCAAAGCGAATTCGCTGTGGTTCGTTGTTGGAAGTTCGGGTCAGTGTAACCTCACTAAAAAGTGTTGATTTCTCGACCGCTGTTCTCGCTTAGCGGCAAACTGACACGACTGGAAAGAACACGTCATTTTTTCTAATGTTTTTCCCTCTGATGTACTTTTTAGGATTGACATTTTGGCCCTGCAATTTCTTCATGGCAATACAATGAAAATCTCCCGGCTTAATAAAAAAAAAAGTCTTTTGCCTTCAGAGGGCAGTTAGAGGAACACTTTATTTTCTAGATATTTTCTGGTCTGCTTTTTAGGATTAGCAAACTTTTCCTTTCGCACGGTTCCAAGTCATGCGGTTTACAAGTTGGAATTTTCTTCTCAGTAATGTGTATGGAGTGAGAGACGGGTTGCCCAAAAGCACTTTTTGATGAGAGTAGCAATTATCGTCTACACAGATGAATCAAGAAGTACGTAACCCATGAGCTGGTCTGGCTATCTTAGTTCGGTCCCCTGTTGGAGTAGCGCTGAAATAAAAGGGTTTAGAAATTATTTTTTTTAAAAACGCCAGATAGCAACGGTTCTTCTGGCCCGTGATGGTCGCAGTGGGCCCGCGCATAGCCGTGCGCTGGCCCATTGTGGCCCGATGACCTGTGCTTACTGAGACAGTGCTTAATGAAAAGGTCATTTTGAATCTTTTAATTGCTGCGCACACACGCTTTCGATATTATGATAAAAGTAATTCACTTTTAGTGATCTGATTTTTGTATGTGCTTTGAAACTACCTTCAGCGAAAAGTTGCAGCGTAATGTGTTTCAATTGTTTAGAAATAATATGACACAATTCCAAATTGCAATATTTGTCTCAAATAACGATTCCAGTTAAATATTTTTAACTCATTCAGCCCTGACACATCATAGCTAGATATGGATCCGCCATGATAGTTAGAGGGTGGTGCCAGAATAGCTTTGCGCCCTTATGGACGCCAAGCTATTCTGGCACCACCCTTTAACTGGATTGTAATGCAGTTTTTAAAGAACAATTGCAAAACTTTGGTGATTTCGACTTAGGGTACATTAGGCTAAGGTCCGTAAGAGGTAAACGTGTAAAGAAAAGGTTTACCAGTTTATACCTACCGAAACCCATTATGCATTTACAACTGCAACAACTGTACTAACGAGAAAAAAAGAACTGTGACATATTGGGAAGCACAGGAAACAAAGCACTGACGAACAAAATAAATGCGACATCATTGAAATCATGGGAAAACACTTCAGTATTTTCCCATGATTCCAATGATGTCGCGTTTCTTTTGCTCGTCTGTATACAAATGTCTCCAATGAAAGCCGTCCCATCTACACTAGTGCTCTTATCGTATATGACTTTCTTTGCAGCTGTGCATTATGTATAAGTTCTTCGAGCACCCCATGCTATCTGCGTATACTTGCAGCTGCATCTTTTGAGGAAGTCATTGGAGTGTCATTGCTAATTCTTCACTAACTTTGCCTCTGTCTTGCAGTCTTGTGGCTCTATGTGCCTCGCGCCTCTGAAGAGTTTTTTTTTTTTTCTTTTTGTTTTTTTGTTACGAACTGCGGCGGAAACGTGCAGGCTATAGTTTTGAATAGTTTCTGTATATTTCTGCCACCTCGATGACTTTCGAGTCTGATAGGCTGCTAGAGATAAACGGATTTGCCTTGTGGCGAGATTAACCCATTGACTGGCGAGAAAAGATGAACACCGCCTTACTGCAAGAGGTATAGATCCTCATGAGCCCCCGCAACTGCGGGGGCTCATGAGAATCTATGCCTCTTGTTGAGACCAGCTTGTATCGATGTTCTTTGGACGCTTTTGGCTTTTGGTCAATGAACAAAGGTTTCGGAAACAAGATATACACCCATTGGCAGTGAAGGGGTTAAAGTAATCTGTGAAAAGACTTTCCAGAGTATTATATTGTTTGGGGGTTAATGGCATAGTTTAAGCTCCCGTTCTCATTTCGTTCGCGTAAGTGAAATGAATGAATGAATTAATTTTATTACAGGTCTCTTCACATCATGGTGATTTTAGACCAATCAAAAACAAACAAACTTAAAACTTAATAACCTAGACTATACATGCATTGCAAAAAGTTGTCTTATAGGAACCTGTCGTGTAAGTAAGAGGATTATACGTGTAAGTAAGATTAATCCTCGTTTAAGTAAGAGGATTACACGATGTTGTATTATATTGTCGTTTGGTGAATTGAAAATTACTTTCGTCGCGGGGCTAATCGCGCTATGGATAGGTATCGAATTAGTCTAAATTTTAACTTGGTATATTTAACTCGTTGAGTGGAAAGTAAGATGTTATTTCTTACGTTATGTCACGTACTATGTCGTCATTTTTAGTATGATAATTTTTTTTTTTAATTACGCACGTCACAAACCGGCCAAATAGAAGATTTTCTGAAAATGAGATCTGGGTCAAACTGCACGTGTTTCAGCGAAAAAAAGAAAAAAGTGGATTAAAAGACTGGACAAACATGCGATATCGTTGTGTTCACACGGGCCTCATTGTAATCCCGTCACTGTCGATGCAAAATGGACACCACACAACTGCAAGAGGTATAGATCGTCATGAGCCCCTGAAATTGCGGGGGCTTATGAGGATCTATGCCTTTTGCTGAAACCACTTTGGGATAGCTGGAGGTCTTTCGCCTTAAAATTACACTGAATTTAGACGCACAATGTACGATTATGGATCAGTGGCAGTGAATATATTTGTATTGTACATTGCTTAACGTCCCGACAGCAACAAGGCTTTCTCAGGACGTGCCTGCACTGCTTGTGAAAAAAAAAAAACTAAACAGAACATTGAATGTATGTCGCCAGCCGGTCAAATACATTAAATAAACCTAACACATGGGGCCTAAATAAAGCTAAGACCATTTAGCAACACACATCCAATATCAAGAGCTACAGGCAGTGCAGACAGTAGGGAGAGTTTTAAAAAGGCAAATACAGGTGAATGGACCTCGGGTAGACAGAAACACATGCCCCAGAATAGAGAGAAAAACTCACCCTGTGGGGCTGACCAGGGTGACCCTGGGAACTAAAAAGTACCTAACCCCACCCAAGTCCCCCAGGGCAGACCCGGGTGGGGTCAGTGGCAGTGAAGGGCTGACGCAGTGCACAGTTTTTATACAACGCCCCCCCCCCTTCCCCCAAAGGTGGGACAGTCTCCATTATTACGTGATAATCACTCAGTGAGTCAGCTGTCAGGCACCGCCAACTGAATACATTACTCCATAAGCCAGTCCTGCACACCTGCTTTGTGGTTAGGAAAGAGTACCACAGTTACTCCCAACCTGATTTTATGATGCTGTGATGCATTTAGGGGCCACAATTGCTAAATATGTTGCCCTACACCCATTTTACCCCCCAACCCCCAAACCCCCCCCCCCCCCCCCCAGTACGCAAAGGAACGCAAAATGATCATAGAAATCATAGAAATTGCTTACGTCATATTCCTCTGTTTAAATATTTTTGGTTGCCAGTTTTCTTTAAAAAGTATGCATATTGAGCATAAACATTTGTGACCATTTCATTAATTTCAATCTGACTATTCTTTTAGGTGATATTTTACCTAGCGTAAGGAGGGTCTAGTAAGGTCTCCCCTTTTCTTTTCATTTATTTTCGTCTAGAAATGTGTAAATATGAATATGTGTAATAAAGTTTCATGGTTCCTAACAGCCAAAACAATGTTATCAAAATACTTAGTTTCCACATGTCCACCACGAGATCACCACTACCACCCCCAACGTTTGCCTTCTTCTTCTGCAACGTTCAATTCCTTGATGACCGTCTTTAAATCTTATATTGTTCTGGCTGCCAATAAGTGAGCTGTCAAGAGCTCGGCAGCATGTTTTCAGAGTTTGGTGTACAGGGGCGTGTCTTCTGGTCAAGAACTGCCAGAGGACCGCTTCTCTGTATGGACAGGTAAGGAGAATATGCTAAGGAGACTGATTTTCTACGCCACATTCGCATAGGGCTGTTTCCGCATGACCCAGTCTCACGAGGTGAGTCCAGAGTGATCAGTGCGTAGATGGAAGATGGTGTCCTGGCTCTCCCTGATCAGCTTGTTGATGTCGTCTGCCCACGGGCTGCAGCCGCCATTCTGCTGTTGACAATTACTTTGTTGCTGTAGTGTCTTGGTTTCTCTACAGAAGGTTGTGATCTTGAGGTAGTCTGGCGCCTGCTTGGCCAGGCTGTCAGCCTATCCATTCCCCGCTACTCCAGAATGCACTGGAATCCACCGCAGCACTATTTTGTGGACAGGGCATCCAGTCTATCTTGAAGCTTCCTGGTGAGGAGATCAGTGGCTCAAGCTGCTGCCTTACCCTAGCTAGTGCTCTGCTCCTGTGTTGAGCACCTGCAGATCGGTACGATAGTTGGAGCTGCTGCCCCCATCTGGTAAGGAGAGGGAGGTAGTAGTGCGGTCTGTACAACAGATGTACACGCCACTTCCTTCGTTCTGCACGGCGTCTTGTGCGGACCCGCCTGTGTAGATGTGAACACAGCTGCTGTGAGGGTAGCATGATCTCCAGCGAGATGGCTTTGTGCAGTGCCGCGACCTTTGGCAAAGAGTCCTGTAACATCGTTTATGTTGTCTAGAGTGCTCTTTCGAGACGTCCATGTATCTTAAGGGAGCTCATCAATAATCTTTGGGTTTAGTTCTATCTATCTATCTATATCCCGTAGTCTTGCCGACCGTTGGGGCACCACTGATGAATTGGCAACCAGCTCCCTCCATTCCTCTCTGTTCTCTGCCATTCGTAGCGTAACGTCCAGCCTCATGCCTGTCCACTCTGAGATATTGTCCTCCCATCTTTTCCTCCGTTTTCCTCTCCTTCGTCCTCCTTGCACAGTGCCTTGCAGGATTGTCTTGCCAAGCCCTGCTGAACGCGTGACATGCCCATACCACTTCAGTTTGCGTTTTTTTTTTTTCATATTGGCTAATAGGTTCATAGGGCCCGATGGCTTGCCCGATTCTGCTTCCCACTTCCTCGTTCGTGATGTGATCTCTGTATGAAATGCCAAACAGCCTTCGAAAACATCTCATTTCAGTGGCTTGTATCCTCCTTTCAAGGTCTGCTGTGAGGGTCCATGACTCACAGGCATACAAGAACATTGAGATGACTAAGGAGCGCATCAGTCTGATCTTGGAGCAGAGCGTGATGTTTCTGTCTTTCCATATGGTCTTCAATCTTGTCAGTGCTGTTGTTGTCTGCGCAATCCTGGACAGTATTTCTAGTTTTGATCCCTCATCTGTCACAATGGCTCCTAAGTATTTGAATTTATTAACTGTTTCCAGTTTTTGGCTTCCAATCATGACGTCAGTGCCAATGCCACTGGTGTTGTTAATTTTATCATCAGTTTGGTCTTCTCCGCACTGATTTCCATCCCATACGCAATGGCTGTACTGTCCAGCTTTTCCACCAGCTGAGCAAGCTCCTTCTCTGTACCTGCAAGGCTATCAATGTCGTCCGCAAAGCACAAGTTCGTGATTGTGATTGTTCTGCCTCCAATACTGACAGTTCCTTCATGATCTTTCAGAGCGTCTGTCATGATTCTTTCCAGGAAGATGTTGAAAAGAGTAGGTGAGAGCAAGCAGCCTTGTCTGACTCCGACTGTAGTCCTAAACCAGTTTCCTATTTTGCCGTTGAAGCAGACTGCGCTAGTGGCCTTGTTGTAAAGGTTTGCTATGACTTTGATCAGGTTGACATTGATGTTGTATAGCTTCATGGTGAACCAAAGGGCTGAATGCTGTCAAACGCTTTCTTAAAATCCACAAAGACATGATAGAGGTCTCTCAGGTTAAAGATCTGCTCAGTTGTGCTGCGCCCTGGTCCGAAGCCTGCCTGTTCCTCAGCTATGATTTCCTCTGCCTGTGGCTTCAGCCTGTTAAATAGGATCTTTAACATGACTTTGCTTGGGTGGCATATAAGACTGATCGTGCGATAATTCTGGCATTGATGTAAGATGCCTTTTTCGGGGAGAGTTATTATAAGTGATTGGGTCCAATCCCTTGACTGCCAGATCTTATTGCAGATTGTTATTAAGGCGCTTATCATGTCTCCCCCCCCCCCCCTTCTTGGACTAGCTCTGCAGGGATGTTGTCTGCTCCTGCTGCCTTCCCTTTTTTTCAGCGACTTCACTGCAGCCTCTACTTCTTCTCGGAGGATGGGATAGTTGCCATTGTTGGTCACGGGTGGGTTGACAAGCATCCCTTGGTCCCCTGTAGCTCGGTGGTTGTACATATCTGAGCAGCACTCTGTCCATCTCTTCAGTATGTCTTGGTCGTCCGTAAGACAGTTCCCTTCACTATCTTGAATGATCAAGGCGCGTCCTTGTTTTACACTGGTCAGGCCATTCACCAGCTCGTATGCTTTTTTGCTATTATTTTTGTTCAGATTTTCTTCTACGTGTTTACACTGATCTTCAATCCACTTATTATTTGCCTTTTTCATGCTTTTCTTGATATCCTGGTTAATTTCCCTGTATTGTTTAGCTCCTTCTACCTCTGATTTCTTTTTCTTTAATTCTCGACGCTTGTCACATAGAGCAAAAATGTCAGCTGTAATCCAAGGTTTCTTTGCTTGTCGGTGTTTGCCAAGGATCTCACTGGCTGTTTGGGTTACAGCAGTGTTAAATGTGTCGATCAGTGAGTCCATATCCGTGTCTTGTGCACCTAGAAGTAGCAGTGGCGCGAATTTTCCGCCTATCTTTGACTGGAAGGCTTCCGCTACCTCTGGGTCTTTCAGCTTCTCGAGGTCAAACTTGATTTTGGTGGGACCCTGCTTGTTGACCTTCTTTAGGCGGAGTCGGAAGGTCATCATCACTAAGTCATGGTCGCTTCCAATATCTGCTCCTGGAAAACGTCTTGTCTTGGCAATGTTCACACTGGTTTGGAAGCGTAGCTTCACCATGATGTAGTCAATTTGGTTATGGTGCTCTCCGTTCGGGCTGTGCCATGTCCACATTCTGGATGCTTTGTGTGGGCCAAACGTGTTCATCAGCTTCAGATCATTTGAGCTGGCAAATTCCAGGAGCCTTAAGCCTCTGTCGTTGGTCTCTGCATTGCAGTAGCGTCCGCATGTGCCTGTCCAGTTCTTAACAGCAGTGGGCAGTGGGCAGATGGTCACATCTGCACGGGACATAGACGACCCCGCCCTCCACGAGTCCCCTGCTGCCTTGCAGGTTAGGTTTTGGATAACCAAAGGCGAGGGTGCTGACACGGTACCTGATTGGGTGTATGAACTTCCTTGATGAAGTCACTACCCAGGGCGAAAGAGTCCCATGACGGTCTCATCGGCCACGTGTCCAGGACCAAGGCGAGCCAATAGTTATGTGGAGTTTCGGTTGTGGTTAACAGCCTGCAGAGGGATGGGCTCCGCCAGGTTCTTTTGCCCAAGACACACCACATGCAATGACAACCTTTCCTCAATCCATACCGGATCGGTTGTCGCCCGGAACAAGGACCGCGCCTTCTGTCTTGCGCCAGGGCAGAGGTGTTAAGTGTGCTACTGGTGCACCACCAAAACTCCGTGCCACAAACAACATCAGCATTGGCACCTGGAACGTAAGAACATTAAGAACGCCTGGAAAGGTAGAGGAACTGACACATGAAATGAACAGATACCACTGGACCATCCTAGGACCGTGCGAAGTACGATGGAAGAACCTTGGGGAAACATCAACCCAGCAAAACCACAAACTGTATTACAGTGGCGGAGAAGACAAACACGAATAGGGTGTCGGATTTCTCGTCCACAAAGACATCGTGTACACTGTCATGAGTTGTCGGCCAGTCTCCAGTAGGCTTATCACCATAAGATTGAGGGCAACTCCATTTAATAACACTATTGCACAAGTTTACGCCCAAACAACAGACTATGGCGATGAGGAAATAGAAGACTTCTATGACCAACTGCAAGAAGTCTTGGACCAGACCCCCAAGAAAGACATTCTTGTGGTGCATGGAGACTGGAATGCCAAAATAAGAGAAGATGCTGTTAAGAACTGGAAAGGCTTAGTTCTAGGACGTCGGTTTTAGCCCTTTGCAGGACCTTCAGTTGGCGGTTCAGACTTGGGCATTTCTGACGGTTCTTGGTCTGTTCCTGTAGTCTCCAGTGCTGTCGGTGTTTAGTAAGTCTCTTTAACGTGTGTGCTGTTCTGCGTTCCAGTGGTTCCAATGTCCTCCATTTCCTAAATTGGGGTGCTCAAGATGGCTCTAAGAATGTCACTGCATCATGAGAATGACCCATATTCTGCATCTTGTCAAGCCTGGCTTTTTGGGTTTTGCAAGCAGCGTTTCATGTTGTCGATGTATCTTGGTACCGCACTACTAGTATGACAGAGCTGGTGTTTGCTTGCGCTAGGATGCTGTAATTTGCGCAGTGTGGTCCCCACCAGTTTCTTAATCAGATACTCTTTTTCTTCGCAGCTCTAGCTTCCATGGCTTCGATGTGGGGCCTCCGCGTGAATCCAGTAATTTATTTGTTGCCAGTAAAGTTGGCCTGTCTGTCTTTGGTACTGGAAGGTCTCCAGTTTCAATGTGACCTCTTCAACCTGATTGAAAGAGATGGTCTAGTTCCGTCTGAGTGGCCATCTTTCAGTCCAGCTGTTGACTCTATTGGCAGCATCCTGGATTATGCAGGATGCTATTTCTTTATGTTCTGCTGCACTCCACACTGCAGTCATCCGCATGGAGGATGTTTGAGACGAACCTTGGTACTGCTGTACTGCTGTCATTAATGTAGACCAAGAACAGCGTCAGACACAACATCTCCCTGAGGTACACCTTTCCCGAGTTTGACAAGACTGCTGAATGTGCAGACGGAAGAAGCTACATCAGCAGCCCCTGTTAAATATGCCTTAACTAAAAGGAATTACAATTAAATTGATGGGTCACATTGAAATTAATGAAATGATCACAAATTGTTATGCTCAATATGCATACTCTATGATACGCTAAGAATGGCAGAGAACAGAGAGGAATGGAGGGAACTGGTTGCCAAGTCATCAGTGGTGCCCCAACGGTCGGCAAGATTACGGGATATAGATAGATAGATAGATAGATTCATACTTTGTTAAGAAAACTGGCAACAAAAACATTTAAACAGAGGTGTATGACGTAAGCAATTTTTATGATCATTTTGCGTTCCTTTGCGTACTGGAAAAATGGGGGTAGGGCAGCAGATTTAGCCACTGTGGCTCCTAAATGCATCACAGCATGATAAAATTAGGTTTGGAGTATCCTAACCAATAACATTTAAAAGAGACCTATCAGGTGTATACAAACTTTCTGAGGGCATCGGAAACAACGTACGTTTCCCAATTCGACAATTTTAAAAGGGAAAAAAACTATCATTCACCACGAACGTACCGTAAAGGATGCTGACTTTCCTTATTTTCTTGCACTTTATGCTCACATTATTGAAACTTAATATGTAAAGAGAGGTCTAAATGAAATGGAATAACTTTAGTAATTTTGTCTAATTAATTTTGTGTATTTTTACAACTTGGGGGTAGGCATTTAAATTGTGCATGTGTATGCGGTGGTGATGTGCTTGTAGTGAGAAGGGGTGTTGTACATAATTTAGATAGTCTTTTCGTTGTTTTATTTACATACATATCCACAGTAGAAAGAGAGTTAGTGTGTTGTGTTTTACCGCGTGAACGCGCCCGTCTGAGTCAGTGGCACTGAATGCGTCTGTTGTGCGAGAGTCTGTACGTACGACTGGGGCAAGTCAGCGTGCGTTACACAGAGATTCAATATTTTTTTCATTCCGTTTTTTTGCAGAGGACGCCGAAAGTGTGCCTTAACATAATATTGCCTGATCTGGGCTTCTGGAATGAATTCTGATTTATGTAGAGGAAAATGTTTTTCAACCTCATTTTACCATCCGCGAAGAGCGTGAATGGGGGTACCCTTGCGCCATCGGCTATATCTCTGGTGTGTTCCTAAGGATTTTAGGGGAACATGGCTTAAACATCTCAGGACATACTAAGGTACACTTTGAAACCCATCTTATTGAGTACTGGAGGGGGGTGGGGGGGGGGGTGCACAGTAGCTAGAACTGGCTTATGGACTACATGTATCGCTTTTAAAATAGCAAACACCATCCTACATTTGTGAGCCTTGATAGAACATACACTACTCGTATTTCTTTGTTTTATGCTTCAATGTAGATACAGCCGGCAAGTAAGAAGAAAATGAAGACGAATGCTCATCCACATTATTTCGTAAGAGTTGTTACTCATTTCACGCCCGTACGAAGGGGCAGGCGACTGTTGATAGCACCAAGGGGAGGCTATTCACCGGGATGAATGCTCCCCGACGCGGGGATTGCAGTATCTCAGCATCGCCTTTCGAATTACTACTCCTGCGGATCGTGAGTGGTTTTTGTGAATGGAATCTAATTTGTTTACGCAAGCACTCGAATGAAAGCTCGCGACACAGACTTTCTGCTGTGAGTGAGATATGCTTTCACGTCTTGCCTCGAAATGCCCTCCTACTGGTCTTCTCAGCTTGCGGAAGTCGAAAGTAAATTGGGGACATCCGTCTGCTACAAGCAAAGATTTTCATGTAAATCTGTGCCTGTAGCAGACGACTGGATTTCACTCTAGGATAGGAAACGTGCTTTGCAGACCGATACATCTTCCCGGTTTACTGATCCTGATTGATACTTTGCTGGTTTATTTCATCACAGTCACAGACCTAAATTGAGACGAGTATCACGAGCAAGAGGCATAAATCCTCATGAGCCCCTGCAATTGCAGGGGCTCATGAGGATCTATGGCTCTGGTGGACGGGTAGTGTGAATGTTACTTCCTTAACAGTCTGGTTCGCCAGTTTGACCCATTCATGACGGTGGTGGCATCGGAACTTGTTCGGTTTCTGATGAAAAACAAGTCCAACACTTTTAGTCAGTTCTTGAAGCGATGTGAGCGAGATAGACTTTACACTCAGAAAAGTTTAACGTTTAGTTGACATTTTTGTAAGTATGTAAGCAAGGAAGCCATGTTGTTCGAAAAGTTGTACTCCGTATTTTAAAGGGGGACTGAGGCGGATGGGGAATGGTGGGTGGGGTGGTGGTGGTGGGTGGTGGTGGTGGTGCTTACTGGCTGTGTGTGTATATCGTACTGAACAATATGACTTTTTATTGTTTAGTGTTGGGCAATAGAGTATTCGTATCAACTTGCACGTAATAACTACGCCACAAAACGACTTTTGCTCTACTATTCAGGGGAGGATCAGTTGCCTCCAGGGGGAGGTGGTGGTGCAAAAAATGAACGATATAGTATTTTTAAGAATCTTTGGCCCCGGGCGGGGGGAGGGGGTCCGGAACCCCTAATCCCCCCTCCCCCCTCCCCCCAGCCCGCCCTTCCCCCTCCGCCAGCCCCCCCCCCCCACCCCCCCCCCGCCACAAAGATCTGCCGCTGCTTTGGGTGGGGTTTGGGGCTATCTAGAGCAATTTTTCTGCTTCTTCGTATAGTTTTAGGTACTTTGCAGGAACGTAACATCTATCTTTTGTTTTTAGTTCTCCATACCAATGAAATACAGATTAACACCTTCACTTCCGAGAAAAAGTGAACACAATTCAAACGCAAGAGACATAGAGCCTACTGAGCCCCGCGACCGCGGGGGCTTATGGGGATCTATGCCTCGTTCTTAGACCAATTTATATCTACGTTTCTTGGACGGTTCTGACTTTTGGTAGTTGAATGAACGATGATTTCAGAAACAAAATATGTACGTACAGTCGCATTTAATGTGTTAACCGGTGACTGCCAAGCATGTAGACTAAAAGGGATAACCAACAAAGTAAACGCTTTGAAAAAATAAGAACCAAAATAGCTTACCCAGAAAAAAAATCTTACTTCAAAAACGAAGAAATAAATTTGTGAAATGTTTATCATCGATCTTCCTAAGCCATGTAGTTTTTTTTTTTTTTTTTTTTTTTTTTTTTTGTTGAGAAGAACCGAACGGAAGAAGAAACACGCTTAGACATGACAGCTACAACACAATTCAATTGTGTTGTTAACTGATTTTTTTATGCGGTTTTTATTTTGTTTGTTTTTTCCCCGTTGGGTTCTTCTATTTTACACGTTTGGCAGTCAACTTTTTGGGTCTGGATTTCGTTGTTTTTTGTTGTTGTTGTTTTCTTTTCTTTGTGGGTTGTTGTGCTGGCGATTGTCCGCATGAAGTCTTGAAATTACCAGGGATAAGTTTTCGGCAGAAAAATGTTTGGCTTTTTGGGTGTATTTTGATACCGTCAATACCTCTGTTTCTCCGTACCCTCCTAAAACCGTCACCTAAATAAAATAAAAAAGATAAAATAAAAAAAGAATGAAACAAGTTTGTGTATAAAATAAAATAAAAGAAAATATAACACACAAAAAAAATAATAAAAGAAAAGAAAATAGTTTTTTTTAAGTGTATAAATGTACTCTTTATTCCTAAGCCAAAGCTTCGAATTGATGATGATGTAAGTGTACATCTTCATCATAATCCTAATAGACCCAACCCCCATACTGTCGGTCTTTTCCCTCGATTTGCTACCGCCGATGCGAAACGAGGTGAGACAGCCAGTGCAGTTAACCTCTTCGCTGTGGAAAGATCGCAAATTGTACATTGTATTTCTAAAATCTTTATTTCGACGCCGAATAGCCCCAGTCTTCCAAACAAAAACTTGATACAAAGTAGGATCGGACAAAGACACAGATCTTCATGTGCCCCCGCAACTGCGGGGCCTCAGTATGATCTATGTCTATTGTAAAACCGGATCGCGTTCACCTTTTCTCGGCAGCCAAGGCGTTCGACTTAATTTTTTCGTTGGCAACGGTCGTACATTTTGTTTAAGAAATCGGTGTTCACTGAACGACCAAAAGCCACAGCAGTCCAAAGAACATGGACACAGAGCGGTCTCAGCAAGTGGCATCGATCCTCATGAGCCCCCGCAGTCGCGGGGGCTCATGAGGATCTATGCCTCTTGCAGTTAGATCCCGTTCGTTTTTATTTTTTCTTTCTCGGCAGTGTCGGGAAGTGTCGAAATGTCGGGAAGAAGTACTAAAATTGTACTTATAGAAAAGCCGTACGACAGACGCTTCTTAACTGTCAATCGGACTTGAATCAGTCGTCTGTGTTGACACTAGGGAGATGACGTTTACGCCGATCGACTCCCAACAACCAACGACATCGAAGTCACGGCAGACAAAAAGAAAACACGCATTAAGCATAGACAACACTCCGTAGGGCTAATGAGAATCTATGCCTCTTGGAAACTGGTTATCCGCCGTGACTGCGCTCTTGCTCGCTGTAGGGAGTCTTTCGGCGTTAACGTAACCCCGAGCCCTTTTCTGGACAAGAACCCTTCACAGTTTAACCCCGTCTCTGCCAGTGGACGCAGTTTGTGTTCTTGAAATCATCGGAACTTCAACGTCAAACATCTCAAGCCGTGGAAGGAACATAAATGCAAAGTGGTTTCAGCAAGAGGCCAAGATCTGCATGAGCCCCCCGCAACTGCGGGGAGCTCAAGTGGATCAATACCTCTTGTAGCTGGTTGGTGTTCATTTTCTCTTTATCGACAGTGGTGGGATTAACACTTTCGAGACGTGTCACATCCAGATTCGCGGCCTTAGTCCGCGAATCCGGATGCGACAGGTCTCGAAAGAGTTAAGGCGTCAACCCGGTGATATTTCTCCCATCCGAGAATGTGGCATATGCGGCAGGTCAATGTGGCGTATTTTCTACCGCCAAGATGTATAGATCCGTATGAGCCCCTGTGACTATCAGGGACTCATGAGGATCTAGACAGCTTGCAGACAGACGAGATGGTGTCTCGGGAATGCTTACACAAGAGCATAATAGGCTGGCAGCATATGAAATGTCTTGACGTTTTAGCCACCGACTGAAAGCGGGCTTTGAAACGTACCTTGGACTATTTTCCACTGATTAAGAGGGGTCGGAAGGATGTTTTGTCTGTGACGAGACTGGAGAAAAACATGAAAGGATGACCCAATCACTACAAGTCCTGCTCGCCTACAAAAGTCACCGAGTCTGTCAAGACGTGTGGTGAAAAGAGTTTCGGTTTGATGTAGGGCTAGAGCGCGGCCGCCGGCAAAACGGGGGCCTTTAACCATTTGCGTGTCGGTAGCGGTTTTAGTCGCGATGATTCCTACAGGGAGTATCGCGTTTAACCCATTTTACCCCAGACACACCACAGCAAGATAAGGATCGACCATGACAGTTCAAGGGTGATGCCAGAATAGCTTGGCGCCTATGGGCGCCAAGCTATTCTGGCATCACCCTTGAACTATCATGGTCGATCTGTGTCCTGCACTGCAAAGCAGTCTTCAGAGGACAACGGCAACATTTAAGGATTTCGGTCTTGGGGTAGAATGAGTTAAACCCGCTACCGACACGCTAAGGGTTACAACGGTCACTTTTGACGCCTTCAAGCGATCTGTTCCATGGCTGGCTTTGATTGCCAATACAACGGGTTATCAATGTTGTCTTGCCTCTGCTAAGACTTTTACCATTCTTTTCACAATTCATGCGAACAGGCACAGCAGGCAGAGGTTTTCCACCGTCGTTGAAGCGGTAACGGGGGAAAAAAGAGCAGAAAGTATTTCATTGTGCGACATTCAAAACGCCTTACCGCCGTGAGATGGCCTTAGTTGCCTGCTCGGCGTTAAACCCAAATAACTAACTCAAAACGCCTTAATTTAGCCCTGTTGCCCAGCATTATTAAAAGACAAACTAACAACGATTACAAAGGACACATTGAGAATTGTTAACCCTTTTCTGCCGGGAGTAGGTTGCCTTAACCTCTTCGCTGCCGAGAAAAATGAACTCCACCCACCTGCAAGAGGCATAGATCCTCATGAACCCCCGCAATTGCGGGGGCTCATGATGATTTAAGCCTCTCGCTGAAACCAGCTTTTGTGTGTACGTTGCTTTAACGGCTGGGGATGAGTGACGTTGACTGTAGAACGATTTCCAAAATACCGTCTGTGTCCATTGGTAGCAGTGAGTGGGTTAAATACACTTAAAAGCAAATAATCCATTAATTGTCATGATACCATCAGACATAATTATTTTTCCTTTTAGTGTTTTTCTTTTAATGTTTTCCCTCGTCGCATACATGCAACAATTCAACTATTACCAACTTTTGAAGCGAGTCTGACTTTGGGTCCAAACCAGATCTAAAAGGTGACTAACACCAAACGTGTAAAAAGCCGAGGACATCCCAACGAAGAAAGAAACACGCTTATAAAGGACAGTTGTAACAGTTTTTTCTCCCAATGAAAGAAAGAAACACGCTTAGAAAAGATCGCAAATAAACTGTAACTGTCTTCTCTAAGCGTGTTTCTTTCTTAGTGGGAGATATTCTCTGACGTTTGGTCGAACTCACATCGTAAACGGCACTGGATCGAATCGTCTCCAGCCAAATCTCTTTCGACAGAAATTCCACTTAGCCAAACATGGTACAACGACAGGCCAAAGCTTACCGAAATTCGTCGCAGTACGCAAAAGGCTATCAGGTCGAAGTCGACCGCAGCGGGCCCGCGCACATTCGTGCGCGGGCCCTCTGCGGCCGCCTTCGACCTGACGCCCTATGGCTTTGCGTACTGAGATGGTTGGACGTCTGGCCCAACAATACCGATTAGCGTGCAAATGACACCATTCGAAGTTGTACAGAAATGCATATATTTTGCACAATGTCGGCTTTAACTGCGGGGGCTTGTCAGGATCAATATCTCTTGCAGTTGGGTGGTGTTCAAATTTTCTCGGCACTGAACGTGTTAAAAAGCAACCTACTCCAGGTAGTAAAGGGTTAATAAATCGCGCGCAATATCCCCTTTGAAAATGCTTATAGTATGTCTTGCAATAAAGCTGCACAGAAATGGCTAACTTTAATTGTGACGTTCGAACGTCATAAAATGAAAGACTTTTCTGTTCCTCTTCTGTTTTGTACGCAGGAGAGTTCTTTCCGGTACGCTCAGAAGGCAAAGGAAAAGCTTTTATGCGTGCGCCTACTCACATGGATTGTGAAAGAAGTATATGAAAGTCTTAGATGAGGCAAGACAACGTTGATATACCGTTGTATCGGTGAATTTTAGCAAGCAAAGCCTGCCGTGGAGCAGATCGCTTTAAAAGGTTGTTGGTGCAAGAATTTTTTTTACGCCTCTGAGCGCCGAGCTATTCTGTCACCAACCTTGAACTATCATGGTCGATCCGTCTCCTGCTGTAGCGAGGGCTGAATGCGTTAACCCGTTCAGTGCCGGCTGACGCAGACTTCGTTTCTGCAATCTTTGTCAATTCAAGATACAAATTACAAATTAAAAAACCAAAACAACTTGATGTCCCTGGAACAAAAATTCAAAGAGATGTCAACAAGAGGCATAGATCCTCATGAGCCCCCGCAACTGCTGGAGCTCATGGGGATCTATGCCTCTTGCATTTGGATGGTGCTCCAATTTTCTCTCAACACTGAACAGGTTAAGTAACCTTAGTAGAGCCACTTGACGCATGAGGTGGAACGACCCGCACACTTACACTACTTTCCACACAAAGTGTATCAGCGCGTGTTTGCCCTGTAGAAATGGTCTGTCAGCAAGGGGAACTCGGCTATAATCAAAACACACGTGCTGGTCTGCGATTGCGGACCTCACGGCTTCCAGCCGTCAGGTCCACAATCACAGACCAGCGCGCAAATGTCTGTCGAAAGCCGACGACCACCGGACGTCCACTAGTAACCCAAATACCGCCATCTCCGTCGTGTCATCAACCCTACCCCGGGGATGGGAAGGAAACGACGAAAACCCGATCAAATGAGTAATCTTATCACTCCAACCTCTTCCCTCGCCTCCTCTTCCCAATCCGTTCTTGTTTTTCTGTCCCGCAGAAGTAAGCCTACAGATGGAATCTCGGAGTGGTGAGGTCCAGCAGTGTGTGTCTAATGTCGCCCCAGGTAGTTGGCTAAAAGTACGCGGATGGTTTTCTTTTTTTTCTTTGGCTGGATTGGATTGGTCGCCGTGCATGCGACAAAGGCTATCGCTCATGGGTGACACACAATTACTGCCGGTGGACGCAGATATAAACATCGGTGTTTAGGTGATGCTGAGAATCTCACTCGAGTGGTTTTAAAACCTACGAGCGAAAGCGAGTAGGATATGGTTTTAAGACCACGAGAGTGAGATTCTCAGCATCACCAGAACACCGATGTAAGGATGTTATTTCTGAAATATTTTTTGAAATAACGCCAAAGAGTACCAGCCGTCTAAAGAACATGGACACAAAAGTGATGTCATTAAAAGGCTTAGATCCTCATGAGCCCCCACAACTGCGGAGGCTCATGAGTATCTAGGCCTATTGCAATTGGATGTGTTCAATTTATCTCGGCAGTGATGGGGTTAATTGTTGAGATGCCATTTCCGCAATTGAGGTCATGTCGAAATTAATAAGGTCTGACTGCGGAAATCTCTAGGATTGCATTGCGTGCGATTAGGGGTGCTATCAAGCGAGCGATTCAAGGACAGACCGTGCGACACACTACCGTCTTTGCTTGCTTAGTATAGTACGGTTGTTTTCTTTTTGTCTTGGGTTGTGCCGATCTGCACCCGATAGAATCATGTTTCGACGAAAACAGTGGATTAAAAGCCAGGATAACAAGCGGTATCGCATATTTGTCCTGCCTTTTAATCCCTTGTTTTCATGGAAACTCGTGCAATTTTGATCTACTTCTGTTTTTTCCGACCATCTCTATTAAGATACCCAGCGTCTGCAGGGGCTCATGAAATGGTCAAAAAGAAAATTTGGACGAAGAAAGAAACACGCTTAGAAAAGACAAATGCAGCACAATTTATTAAATATTCTCGAAATTCTTTGTACAAAATGGACAAACCAACAAATGTACTATTAATTATCATTTCTCTGGCAATCGAAGGTGTCAGAGATAAGTACATGTACTTGTTTGCATTTTACACGCTTGATAGTCATCATTTTTGTCTAGATTTCATGAAGAAATAAAACATGCGAAAATGCGTCGCGCTGAACGAATGTGATTTTTGATCTTGTAAAGCACTTAGCACACCATTCATTTGGACGTTAATCGCTATATAAATGTACATTATTATTATTATTATTATTATTATTATTATTATTATTATTATTAATGGACTTAGTGTCTTGTCCTTTGTGTGACGGTTTCTATATTAAAATCCTTATCTCATTTAGCCCGGCGCAATGTATTTCCCAAACTTCGGAGACGTCATCTAATGACTATGCACCAGTTGAAGGAGATGGATCGACATGATAATTCAAGGGCAGTGCCAGATTAGTTGGCGCCGACAGGCGCCAAGCTAATCTGGCACTACCCTTGAATTATCATGGTCGACCCATCTCCTGCTGTAGTGCGTCAGGGCTGAATGGGTTAATAAATAAAATCCTTCTAACCCATTTGATTTCAGCTGACGATATTTTCTATCATGTGGTATCGTCAATAGCGGCAAAGGGGTCCTTCGCTGTCAGTGATCAGGGATATCGCGTGTGATTCCACTGCCGCACACTGGCCAGCACTTGCGTGAAGAACACAAATGAAATGGGACCACACAAAAAAAAAAAGCACAGGACTAATGGGAATGCGGGGCGCATGAGGGTTACTGTCTCTTGCAATAGGATTGTGTTCACTTTTCCTCGGCGGGGAAAGGATTAAAGGACAATCCTCAGAAGAAGAAAAAAATGCAGTCAACATGGCGCGAAACCGCTAATAATACTGACGAGAGGCAGATATTTTTTGCAATTTGTCCAAAATGTCACATTTCGTTTGCGGATTCACTAAGTGTGTTTGGCTTTGTGTTACTGAGACCAGAAACCGTCTAGCTTGTTATAAACTAGTTGTAAATACACGACAACAACTTGTTATTGCCTATCCCTGCCCAACGGCAGTCAGATGTCTCAAGCCTGTCAGCCTCAACGTCTGGGACAGACATCTCTGAAATTAGCAAGGTTTCGTTTGCAATGAACGACTCGCAACAACGAACGAGAACGGAGAGTGACGTCAATGCTTATGGTACAAGCTGGTTATCCGCCGTCATTTCGCTTTCGTTCGTTGTTGCAGTCGTTCGTGGTAAACGAAACTTGACTGCAATTGCAGAAACACTACGGGGGAAGAAAAAAAAAGAACACGCGTGCCCCGAATTGACATAGATGTCGCTGAGTCTAACGAGGAACGTCTGTAACTTTTGTTGACCCTATTTACATCTGTTAGTCCCCGTGGCTGCGTTTGGGTGTCACGTTGTTTCTTTCGTTCTGACAGTGAATGATTTAACCCATTAAGCCATGACGCACTACAGCAGGAGATGGGTCAACCATGATAATTCAAGGGTAGTGCCAGATTAGCTTGGCGCCAATAGGCGCCAAGCTAATCTGGCACTACCCTGAATTATCAGTATCACGGTCGATCAATCTCCTGCAACAGGTGCATAGTAGTTAGGTGACGATTCCAAAATTTGGGAAATACGTGCGTCGGGCTGAATGAGTCAAGCTGCACTTTTATGCAGCTAGAATTGTCTACAGCAAGAGTAGGGTCTTGTTTTTCACGTAATCCTGACGCGGAAATGGGTATCACTTGCACTATATTGGATCTGATAACCACATGTTGTCGACACCACGTGGCCTGAGCGTGGTTATGCCTCAGTCGCGACTTCAAACCATCACTCCCGCAACCCTGTATAGTCCGTTTGAGCAAAGCTTGCCTCGTGTTTTTCGCAAATAAGTTTTGAAAGCAAATGATTTCAAACCGGCCAACTCTAAGAAGAAAAGACGCTCACCAACTTTCGTCCTAAATTTCCTTTAGTCTTGACGACAGTGGTTTAGCCGCAGCCCTCGAGAAATTTTGAACATGACCTATTCAAACCTGCTAAAATATAGCCTGAGCGAACCCCAATCAGCAATACTGACAAATTTCACGCTCCTCATGTTTTTTGTTCGATAGCTTGGTCTTGCAAAACGTGTGATCCGTGCATAGCGTGTCACAGTTTCAGCCGCAGTGATGCACGTTAGTGGTCAAGGAGGCCTGCACAGGGTACGCATTTCAACTTTATGTAGGTCCTCCTCATGATCTCCCGAGGGTAGTCGCGAAATTGTTGGGTTTAAAGCCAGATAACATTTAAAATAAATTTGGAGTAAGTTTGATGCTCATTTTTTGTTATAAGTACTTTTTTGAAAAAACGTCTTGTTCCAAAGTTAACTGGAATTTTTTTTTAAATATGCAAGCTTTGCTCAAACGGGCTATAGCATAGTTACATCCTCTATGGCATCATCAACGACATAAAACTTCGGTCAATTAACTATGACATTGCTTTTCCCCAGCTCATCAGCGAGGGTTCATGGATTTTTGCGTCTTGCCGTTGGGTGGTATTCGCAATTTTTTTCCTGCGGTGAAGGAGTTATTCCTTCTCTGCAAGGGACTAAACATGTCTGTAAATTTATGAGGATCTATGTCTCTTGCAGTTGGATCAAGTTCGCTATACGTAAATTGTTTTTGTTTCCGAAGTTTTTTTTTTTCATTCAACGACTAAAAGCCACAACCGTCCATAAAACATGGATACAAATCGTCTCAGCAAGAGGAATAGATCCTCATGAGCCCCCGCGACTGCGGGGACTCATGGGGATCTATGTCTCTTGAAGTTGGATCGTGTACACGTTTTCTCGGCAGTCATGGGGTTTAAGAAGGGAAACGTGACAGTAAGGACACTGAGGCCGTGTGGTACAGGCATGGGATGGTGTCTGCTGAAATCGACCGGGTAGTAGCACATGATTTTAATACAGTAACACGTATAGATCTGAGCGATTTACACCACGATCCAAGTTCCGTGAGTTGTGGCCTTAAGCCGATTTCCCACTCGGTTTCCAGTGGATTTCCTCATTTAACGCGCCTCCGGCAACGCAATACGAGACTTCCTCAGCTATTGCTGCAGGGTCCCTCTGACAGCGAACATGACCAGAACAAACATTATACATTGAAGATGCTATTTAACACATTCAGCCCAGACACGCCACAGCAAGACTTGGATCCGGCATGATGGTTCAAGGGTGATGTCAGAATAGCTTGGCGCCCATAAGCGCCAAGCTTTCTCGCACAACCCTTGAACTACCATACTCGATCTGTCTCTAGAATTTTAATACAGTCCTTCAAAGGGCAACTTCAAAATCTGGGGATTTCGGTCCTGGAGTAGAATGTGTTAAAATCAATATAGACAGCATCTCTTTATGGTCCCTTTTGTTGCAAATCTATATCATCCTATAGGTAGCGCTCGCGTTATTTGCTGCTGAGATGAGCTGTACTTTTTTGTTTACCGTATTGAAAATACGGTAGACTTTCAAATTGGGCTGGTCGGGGCGCATTCCGGAGCATGCACATGACTTTTTTTTGGCGTGCGGGGCAGAAATTCTGGCAAAGAAGTAAGAAGATAAAAATAACGTCACGTCTAGCTACGCAAACATTGTTAGACAACGTCTTTTTGGCGCCAAAGCGCCGTATGTGTGTGTGTGTGTGTGTGTGTGTGTGTGTGTGTGTGTGTGTTTGCGTGTGTGTGTGCGTGTGTGTGTGTGTGTGTGTGTGTGTGTGTGTGTGTGTATGTGTGTGTGTGTGTGTGACAGCGACTAGGCCCGCGTTTGAGGACGGACAAGCTTGACATTTTAGGATATTGTCCTTAAAAAATAATCTCGAGACCTTTTCTTCGATTTTTAAGTCCCTTCTATTTATAGAAGGGACTTTTTAGGACGGGTCGCGGTGGGGCGAATTTAATAGCATATCCATGATGTCAAAGGCGGGCAGGCTAAACCTCTAACAATTGAAGTAACAAGGTAAAAATTACGTCATGTCTAATTACGCTAACCTCGCTGCTAAAAGTACATTTGGCGCGAAGCGCCGTATGTGCGTATGTATGTATGTGCGTATTTATGTATGTATGTGTGTGCATATGTATGTAAACAAGAGAAACTCCGATATTTCTGTACACACAAGCTTGAAACTTGGCGACATACTTTCTTTCTTTAGTGGGTGGCTAAGAGATCCTCCGAACATATTGTAATTGAATGTCTCATTGAAGACATAAACAACCGTTTATAGGAAGTCGATTGACCCAGATTAGAGTCCGTAATTTTTGTCATAATTATCTACTTGAACTTTTGCATATAGCTAGTTTGGGGAAAGACATTGGATGAGTTCGTTAGTCAGCTTTGTATCCTTTCAACTTCTTTAGTAAAAATTAATTCTTTTCAGAAAAGAATTAAAACTGCTTGTGCTATTATTCTTCTTCAGAATAGCTATGCTACGCCAGACCACAGAGCTTACAAATGGCGGGAATCGCCGTGTATCCGTCTTTATTTCTTTGTGCCATAGTGTGTGGATCAGGGTGGGTTAGAGTAGAAGGAGATGGATTCCTGTTGCTACACGAGCCCACAGAGCGTACTAATGGCGAGAAGCGCCGTGTGTCCGTCTTTATTTGTGTGTGCCGACGTGTGTGTTGTTCAGAGGTTGGCTTAATTGAGCGAGACGATGTTTCGGCGAACCGAGGTTCGTCGCTCGGTCAAAATGCGGTTTCTTTCCGAATTGGGTCTCCCCGATATAAGCCGAGACGAGGCAGAAGATCGGGCGGTCACGGTGAACTCTTTTCGTTTCTTAATCGGGTTTATTTTTAGCCGCGCCGAACCAGCCGAGACGGAAGTTGATCGGCGCTTGTGCCTGTCAGGTCTAGCTTAACTGAGCGAGACAAACCCGAACCTCGTATCGGCGAGACACCCGAGACAGTCTCGGCGAGACACCCGAACCACCCGTTGCCCTTAATTAGGTTTGGCGAACCCTCCGAGACAAGATCGGCGAGACCCCCGAGACGTGTCTCGGCGTGTCTCGGGCCGGCCTTTTGTCTTGCCGATCACGCGCAGCAAACCTGCCCGAGACACTCTGAGAAAGTGAACGCTTTTTTCTGCCGGAGGAAAGATTTTCAATCAACACGCAGACTCCCAACGCTTCCTGGTGTCTTATCGCGGCTAAGCCCCGCTGAGCAGGAAATGACCTTGGACCTGACAGGCATAGCGCCGATCAACTTTCGTCTCGGCTGGGTCGGCGCGGCTAAAAATAGACCCGGTTAAGAAACGAAAAGAGTGGAACGAACATGACAGATCAGCTCACAGCCGAGGACGGACCACCACACCGCTCCGTTGTGCATTCACCCGAGACGCCACCCACGCTACTCAAGCCTCATCATACAGCGCACATGGCCTCAAGCAAAAGTCAAGCCGCCCTTATCAGGGCGACAAGGAAGAAGAACAACAAAGAGCAAGTGGAAGAGTACCTAACCCACCTTCCTCAACCATCTCATTACAAGGAACGAGAGACAAGGAGCTACGGCGACCAACGACCGAGAATGCCTCACGACACCACCAGCAACCCATGAGATGGGATGCAACACTGACCAACCAATGCATCAGAAGGCCAGCACAGACGCCCCACCGCCTGACACCACCAACACCGCCACCACGACCACCCAGACCCCCGATGAAGCGAACAAAAAACACAACCCTCAACCACCGGGCAAGAGACAACAAACCACAACCCACCAGCGCCACCGCCCACCAAAGAAATTTAGGACACAGCAACGCCCGGCACTACTTCCCACACCACCACCCCACCTCCGTCTACCACCACCACATCGCCACCCAGCCCGCCCATTCCAACGCCCAGCACCAAGACCCAGAATCCACTGGCCACCACCCCCACCATCCCGATTCCCCGCACCTTACCTCCACCAGTCACGACTCCACCGGCCACCTACGCCATCCCCACTACTGCAAGAACTCATGGACTGGCTGGCCTACCAACTCCCCCCCCCCCCCCCCACCTGGCGACACTAAAGCAACGGTCCACCGGCCACACCACCCGCCTCCTCCACCACTACCACCACCCACCCGGCACCGGCAACACCACCAGCCGTTGCGCGACGGAGCGACAGACAGACAGCCAGATGACCCCCCCCCCCCCCCGGCCCACCCCAGCGGACGAAATCAGCGAGAGCTGGAAGTCCGTATCCCTTCCAAATTAGCACTAGCACAACGAAAAGAGTTCGCCGTGACCGCCCGATCTTTTGTCTCGTCTCGGCTGGTCTCGGCTTGTCTCGGGGAGACCCGATTCGGAAAGAAATCGAACAACGAACCTCGGTTCGCCGAGACATCGTCTCGCTCAATTAAGGCAGCCCTTTAGAGAGGAGGGAAGTCAAAATATGAACAACTCTGAATATTCCTAAATGATAAACGCATGTGAGCTCCAAACAATACGGCAGACTCTGGCATGAAATCCTCATCTTGTTCTTTTATTTGCAGTTGTACTTACAGAAGTACAGATGTCATCTTGATGCGTTTTTTTCAGCGTGTGGGTAAGGCAGGGGGATGTGAATTGCGAGAGACAACCAGGTTATAAGCCAGTCTGCTCTAGCTAACTTTGACAGATATATATAAATCTAATTTCATTTTTCAATTTTCTATTCTTTAAAAAAAAAAATTCATGACAGGTGCGGTTTATGCGCATGGGAATTTTGCCTATAAACATTTTTTTTAAACCACAAGCCCCAGGTCAGCTTCAAACTGACTTAGTAACTCGTACAGACACTGGAAGCCAAACTTTGCAAATATTCGCTTTTCTTTCGCGATCTGACTGCGTTTTTGACACTTTCACTGCCGAGAAAACGTGTACCCGATCCAACTGCAAGAGACATAGATCTTCATGAGCTCCCTCAACTGCTGGACTCATGAAGATCTATGCCTCTTACTGACACCGATTTATGTCCATGTTTCTTGGACGGTTGCGGGTTTTAGTTGTTGAATAACAACTTCAGAAACAAAAAATGTACGTATAGCGATATGGAAGGCCTGTTCATTGCCCGTAAATTTCGGATATAGCAAATCGCCAAGAAGTACCCAACGGATAAAGAAACACGCTTAGAAAAGACGGGTACAACACAATTTATTAATATTTCGGGTAAATACCCTTTGTCAAAATAGACAAACAAACAAATAGAGAGATTAGCCGCTACTTATCTTCTTTGGCAGAAGGAATGTCGCAACCCCAAAGTAGAGTTGCCACATTCCTTCTGCCAAAGAAGATAAGTAGAGGCTAATCTCTCTATTTGTTTGTTTGTCTATTTTGACAAAGGGTATTTACCCGAAATATTAATAAATTGTGTTGTACCCGTCTTTTCTAAGCGTGTTTCTTTCTCCGTTGGGTACTTCTTTAAATCGCCAAGAGATCCCAGATGTGTCTGCACATTTTTTTTATGTACTCTGGTATAGCCAATGCTGATAAAGGTTATCTAACCTCATTAACAACATAGAGCCAGTTAAGGACTGTACCAATGCAGGCAACAAGGCTTGGAATATTATCGTGCAGGGTGGTTAAACTGTCGGCCGGCGCATACGTACAAACGCGCGTCGGTGCAGTCCAGCGACACGTCATTTAAATCCTACGCGTCAGCTGTCAAAGAGTTGCGCCGCCCTGGCTGCGGTTGTAGCCGAAGATGTACTTTAGGGAGCTGACCATTTAAATATGGTGCGTTGGAAACGACTTTTCCGAACGCTTTTGCCCCAGCTTTCGCGCGGTAATAAGCCTCAGCGGACAGAAATACGCGAGGTTGTACGTACACGTCAAAATTGCAGAACGATTGTTCTCGCGTAGAGTATGGGGACATTGATTTTGTTATTACGATGGTGATGGCGGAACAACATTATCAATGTACCCGTTGTGCGAAAGGTCATACGGCCGACGTCTGACGCACCTGACCCGCGCACGGCCCTGCGCGGGCCAACTGCGGAAGATATCGGCCTGAGGACCTTTTGCTCACCGGGATCGTGTCGAGAATTAAATGGTCATCGTTTACATTAGAAGTAATCATCTATGATCATCTGTTACTTGAAACTATTATGTAGCGTGAGATAGGTTCTCTCTCTCTCTCTCTCTCTCTCTCTCTCTCTCTCTCTCTCTCTCTCTCTCTCTCTCTCTCTCTCTCTCTCTCTCTCTCTCTCTCTCTCTCTCTCTCTCTCTCTCTCTCTCTCTCACCCACACACGCACGCACGCACGCACGCACGCAGACACACACACACACACACACATACACACACATACACACCATCACACACACACACACACACACACACACATACACACACACACACACACACACACACACATACACACACACAAACCTTTACAAACGAACTAACGCATACTCTACTTGTGCTTCTTTTGTAATTACCTTTTTGAATTTAACACAAAATCAGATTACAATGACGAAACGACAACAACAAAACAGATAACAATTCCACGTTTAAAAAAAGACAAACAAACACACACACAAAAAAAAAAAAACAAACAAAAAACCCACACACGAAAAGCAATAAACAAAAACAAATAAACGAATAAATGCAGAGAACGTGTCACGTTGTCATTTTAGCTTTTAGAGACGTATCATTTTGGCTCTGCGATTTTATCCCAGTACGCAAAGGCCATCGGGCCGGCATCGGTGACCGTTGGTCCGCGCACGGCTGCGCGCGCGCCAACGGCAGCCGACGACGACTCTATGGCCTTTTTGGCATTGGGATCGTGCGTGTGCTAAGGGCGGGAAATCAAATCATTTACGCTCACTTTTTAAATGCCAAGAACCCCACCCCACGCCCCGCTTCGCGTTCCCGCTGCGAATGTGTGTGCTGGTCGGCGAATTTGAACCATACGGCTGTACAGCCGTATGGTTCAAATTCACATGCCAGTACTCATTTCGTCTGGCTAAACCCGATTGCCTTTCGGAGCTGCTCACCTACGTAACTGGAGTTCTCCCAGGGGACAGGGAAAATGTAAGAAATTATTTCGCCCATGCTAGGAGTGAATAGGACAAGAGCAAAAGTTATTTATTTGTGGGTTTTTCTATTTATTTATTTATTATTATTATTTATTTATTATTTATTGATTTATTGATTAACTGATTGGTTGCTTTATTTATTTATTTATTTATTTATTCACTCATTCATTCATTTATTCATTTGTTTATTCATTTATCTTTTTATAAAAGTGTCCACCTGAGTGGAGACAGTGTATGCCACTACACATTTAAGTCTGAAGACGTCCTCCGACTTAAGGACAATGATAAAAATTGATCTAGCAGAAATTGTATAAATGCTAAACCCTGCAGGAATCACCTCGACAAAAACACGCTACCGACAGACAAAGGGTTAATTTTGTACTTTATCTTTTTGTTACTCTTGTTTTTCTTTACCTCTCTTAATTCTAAAGTCAATTAATTGTAAAACTCATTAAACCCTTTTCCCCACAAAGCCGTAAAATAATGCCACACTAGGCGCTGCAATTTACTCAGATGGAATTGAAAAGTTCCATGTTTGGGGAGGGGAAAGAGGGGGGGTGGATGGAAAAGACATGTATCCAAATCCAAACTTTTTTCTTAGGTCTATTCACTTTTGTAGACATAAACTCTTAGTTGCTACTTTTGCCAATGCAGCTTTATGGACACAAACTCTTAACTTATCAGCTTTTGCATTACCAGATTTCTGGCAGGTTAGTTAGGATGCCAGAGCGGCAGGTTGCTAGGATGAAGATGAAAGGGCTGTCGATACGGAGGAGGGGGGGGGGGGAAGAAAACCTCCACACAATGAAAGGATATGGGCCAAGGCATTATCTTGCTCAAACATGCCTCGTGGACCTGGCAGAATTTTTTCCCCCAACAAAAACAAACTATTTTTGTCTTTCCGGTATTAGGAGCGCCGTCTGCCACCAAATTAACTGGTTATCCGTCCATAGACTATAGGTTTACACTTTGAGAGGGGAATTACGGAGCTAGCAATCAAAGTGGCGATTTTGACCGAGTTAGCTGGTTATCTGTCCACGGATGGTTTACATTTAGAGAGGAGGTGCCGAATTAACAGGTTATCGGTCAATGGACGATTTACAGTTAGAACGAGGAGGTGCCGAGCTAGCTAGCTCAGCACCTCCTCGTTCAAACTGTAAACCGTCCATGGACGAATAACCAGTTAACTCGGTAACAGCCGTCAATGCTGTTTTGCAAGACTAAGACACATCCAGTCTGTTTTTATTCTAAACACATTTTACTTTGTTTTTATAACATCAGATAACCAAGATTAGCCTTTATGTGCGCTGACTCAATCCAGCATGCCAAGCTTCCAAGTGTACAGGTCTGTAGTTTCGAGCCTGGCGGCTTCAGTGGGAAAGTTTAAAATCAAAGAGTCGCATCTATAATGAAGAGACAAGACAAATGTCATGTCGCTTATGAAGCATTGGTGAACGCACTGTCACCTCCTGAACCTATGGGACATAGAGGTAGATTGAGCCAGGGCAAAGTGACGGGCTCGGCAGGTATTGTGACCCGGTCTTAGCAAGCGCTTGCAAGCAACTCTGCCCCGCTTAGGCTACTGAGAGTGAATTCATGTTTTTGAAAAGCGAGATTTTCATTGTAATGCAATAAAACTTTCGCTTTTGACAAAAATGGACTTGCTGTCTTTTGCCTTTTAACTCATTGTGCCCGAGGTACGAAATATTCACATTTTGGAGTTATCCTCTGAGGACCGCATTACAATTCAAGAGACAGATCGATCATGGTAGTTCAAGGGTGGTGGCAAAATAGCTTGGCGCCTATAGGCGCCAAGCTATTCTGCCACCACCCCTGAACTATCATGGTCGAGCCATATCTTGCTGTGGTATGTCGCGGGCAGAATGAACTGAGGGCAGTGCTTTTATTAATCTCATATCTTTCATTGTTCTATTTGCAGCAGGCCATTCACAGGACCATACGCCTCTCAATCCCAGGGCCGAATAATTGACACTCTAAAATCGGCCACAAAGAAGGTAAGCTTACTACGTCCACGTCGTCGATCCGTGAAACTTTTAAAAGATTTAAACCGGGATTAGTATTGTGACTGTCAACTCGCCCCTCTAATCGGGCACTGCTCTTACTCTTTCGTGTTAAAATGTTCCTCGAAACCAGGCAGGTCAGTCACTGTACTACACACACATATATATTTCCATTTGACGCCGGATGTGAAAAGAATCAACGTGACTTCCGTAAGGGAGAGAAATCTGCAGCATCTAAATTGCTTTCTGCAATCTATGACATTCATCGGCATGTCGCTTACGGATTCTTTACGTTTGGAAAATCCTTTTTGATGACTCGGTGAACAAAAGGCCCTCGGGCCGACGTCGGCCGCTTTTGGCCCGCGCACAGCTGTGAGAGCCCCAACAGCGGTCGACGTCGGCCCGATGACCATTTGCGTACTGACTGGGCGGACAATCTTGCATCAAATGTCATTCTTTCTGTCCCTTTTGTGAACGACAATTCTGTAGCAAAGACATTTTTTAGTATCACATTATTTTGTCACCCGGGCAAGATGTTCAAAACTTGTGTGTGTGTGTGTGATGGTGTGTGTGTGTGTGTGTGTGCGTGTGTGTGTGTGTGTGTGTGTGTGTGTGTGTGTGTGTGTGTGTGTGTGTGTGTGTGCGTGCGTGAGTACTTGCGTGCGTGCGTGCGTTTGAAAGTTACATGTCAGACACACTGAGGCCACCATTAAAAAAATATCTTCTTACTCTAGATACTGTCTTCTAGCAGGTAACACTAATTTGGACAAACGCTCTCAAAAGCATTAACTCATTCGAGACGTGCCGCTTCCAGATACGCGGCTTATGCCGCATATCCGGAGGCGGCACGTCTCGAATGAATTAAATTCTGACCTAACATAATTATGTAGTAATCATCAAATTGACCGTGGTCATCACCAGATCCACTAGTAGTGTTTGTGTCTTCCATGTTTGCTAACATGCCCATGGCAGACAATTATATGTAGATAGCAACATGCGAAGCAAACATTCTGACAACTTGTATCAGCATGATTGAAACCTTTCACTGGGAAAAAAAACACATATTTTCCCCGAATTTAAGCCAAACCCCTTACCTACAAAAAAAAAGTAAAAATATGAAGTAAAATAATAAATTAATAAAATACTACTACTACTACTACTACTACTACTTCTACAATAATAATAATAACACTAATCATGATTTAGAATACATAAATAAAGGTAGAAATAAAGAAAGAAATAAAATACTTTGCTAAAAGCACAAGTTTTAGCCAGTGTGTTGGTAACCAGTCCAGACAAAACTGTGGCGTACTTTTAATGCAAAAGAACTCCCCCGTTAACCCCTTTGACTACCAATGTCCACGAATCGTGCCTCTGATACCATTGCAGTACAGCGCCCTCGTAAATCAGCGAACCCAAAAAGAGACATAGAACCTCATGAGCCCCCGCTCTTGCAGTCAGGCAGTAAAAGGGTTAATCAGCGATTCATTTTCTAGCATGAGATGGGAAGTGTCCATCAAGAGACAGTAAGGCCGGGAACCAATCACACCCGCAATAATACCCCTACGGCGTCGGGGCGAAATCAATGTAAAACGTGGCACGCTATTAGCTTGAGCAAAGTATAAATATCCCATTTAATCAAGAGAGATTAGGTGCTTCAAAAATGATTAATTTCTGTCCCTAAGTGCCGCGCGGGACGGTCGGGCTCTTTTTTTTTTTTTTTTTTTTTTTTTAACACAGATTTCGCGCACGCGGGACTGTCGTTTACATGCAGATAAAAATTTCTGCCACGCCGAGACAGTCATTTTCATACAAATTGTTTCTTTACCGAGTTGGAGTCCCCAATGGAGAGATTCGATTGTAAGCTTAGATGTTCTTTTCGACTGTCACAGATGTCAATGTTGATATTTAGCAGACGTCAAAGCGAACAGGAATGGAAATCATCGTCTTTTTCTTGTTATTTTTTTTTTATGAACCTATACTGAGGAGCAAAAGAAACGCGACATTTTTGGATTAATTCACAAAATGTCGCATTTCCTTTGGTTCTCAGCATAGTACGGATTGTTTATAGCTGGGTTTTTATGTTAATGGAACTTTTTGTTAATGTTTTGTGCTAATCGCCTTGCCCCTTTCAATGCCAGTGGCCAAAGTTTTGTTTCTGAAATTATGTAATCTCAAAGATAAAGAGCGCCATTTGCCAAAGGAACATGGATACAAATTACAGCCAGCAAGAGGCATAGAACGGCATGAGCCCCCGCATTGCAAGGGCTCTTGAGGTTCTGTGCCTCTTGCAGTTAGCTGATGGTACATTTTCTCGGCAGTAAACGGGTTAACAGTCTGTGTCGCTTACGCGGTGTCGGCGACGATAAGCTGCCATTTCTCGCACGTCAAACCGTCCAGACAAGCTTGATCATGCGCACATATTAACTCATTCGAGACGTGCTGCATCCGGATACGCGGCTTTAACTAAAACGTGTCCTTGTCCGTCCTGTCTGTATTAACATGCCTGGAATGTTTCAAAGCTGATAGTATGCAGGCCAGAGGGAGAGAGTACTAAACGTCCCATCACTAGTCATTTACTGTCAAAATGGCATGTGCGATTCCTCGCCTGTTCATTTAGCAGTAGTAGTAGTAGTAGTATTTGGTATAATTATTTTATTATTAACCCATTCAGCCCTGACGCACTACAGCAGGAGATGGGTCGACCATGATAATTCAAGGGTATCCCAGATTAGCTTGGCGCCTGTCGGCGCCAAGCTAAGCTGGCACTGCCCTTGAATTATCATGGTCGATCAATCTCCTGCAAATGGTACATAGCCATTTGATGACGCCTCCAAATTTGGGAAATACGGCCGTCGGGCTGAATGAGTTAATATTATCATTAGTAACAGAAGTAGTAGTAATAATGATAATAACATTGTCTTGTATTATTAGTATTAGTAGTTGTACTATTATTATCATTATTATTAATAATATTTATATATTATTATCACCATCATCGTCGTCGTCGTCGACATCGTCACCATCATTATTATTATTATTATCATTATTATTATTTATCATGAACTGTAATTAAGATGCTGGGATTGAGGTGTCACGGTAATTGATTTATTCTCCTCGACTTGCAAACGGTGCATGTTAGGACTGAAAAGGCTCTAATATTAGTTTCATTTGGCTCACAACGAGAAGTGTTGTTGTTTTGTTCTTTTTCTTGCAAAGTAACCCCTTGACTGCTCTGAACATGCTGCTCGATGGAAGAGACGCGTAAATAGGCGCATCTTTTCTGATGAAGGTACAACATCATCAGTAGCAGTCTCCAGTACGCAAAATGCTTTAGAGCCGAAGTTGGCTGCAGTGGGCCCGCGCACGACAGTGCGCGGGCCCACTGCGGCCGACTTCGGCTCTAAAGCCTTTTGCGCACTGGGGAAGGAGTTAAAAATAAATGATTTTGCCGAGGTGATCGCACATGCCACAATCGTTTCGAATTATTCACGATGTACGGTGAAAACCTTTTTCACTTGTATAGGCCGTTTGACATCTGGGTGCACATTTTCACCAAATATCTCCGCAAAGAAACACTTTTCAGTACCACTTTGAGAGCAAATATCATTTAGTGCCGATTGACCTAATAAAATATGTTTACCGAACTCATATTATTTGCCGATTTTGCTGTATAGTCGAGTCCGAAATAGCATCAGGCGGTTAAGCGTCGGAGCAGGAGAGCGAAGGGAATCGCCGGGTCGTGGGTTCGAATCCCGGTCGCGGCCCCGGTAGCTGGACTCGCAATCCAGGGGGGGGGGGGGGGACGGATTTGTTGTAGAATGTCCGTTGAAAGATCCTGGTAACTCAAAGTGACACAGTTGGAGTGCGCCTGAGTTGATCAGTGTTCAGGTCGCACTCCATAGGCAATATATTTCCCTGTCCCCCATAACCCGCCCGTCAGGGCCGTCCATTATCACTTCGGTGCCGTGGACGTTAAACCCGGAATTAATCAATCAATTAATCAGCTGTATAGTCGTTAAAAAAAAAATTGGTGAAAAGACAAGAGCAAATCATTTTTAATACCTTTAATAGATCCCCGGCAGATTTCAATATCGAGGTCAAGAATGCAGACATCATGTATGCCTTTGCTGGTTCAGGTTTGAAAACTTGGCCAGTTCACGTGAAAATGGATCTTTCTTATACTGGCTTAATATATCTGGGGCACATTCAGTCATTTCATGACACAATTAGAAAAAAATATGACGCTTTTACAGCAAAACTGACACAGTGTTCTTAAAAGTAAATCGTATGAGGTCAGCTGGCACTGAATGATATTTGTTCTAATACTGGTATAGAAAAGTGGTTCTTTGCGAAGATATTTGCGAAAAAAACGTTGTGATCTCCGAAGTCAAACGACCGAATGTGATATCAGCAAATTTAACTCATTCAGCCCGAAGACCGTATTTCCCAAATTTTGGAGACTCTGCACCAGTTGCAGGAGATGGATCGACCATGATAATTCAAGGGCAGTACCAGATTAGCTTGGCGCCGACAGGCGCCAAGCTAATCTGGTACTACCCTTGAAGTATCACGGTCGACCTATCTCCTGCTGTAGTGCGTCAGGGCTGAATGGGTTAAGCAGGAAAAAATCCCCTGTTCCTTTATTCTAATAAACTTAACCCTTTCGCTGACAATGATCGCGAATTTCGCATTTGAAATAACTGCACTCTGACCGACATGCACGTGAAGAACACAGACATAAATGGGACAAATTTAAATCAGGCATAAAGATCACAGGACTAATTCCAAGCGACACAAATCCCTCATGAGCCCCAGCGACTGACAAACTCATGAGGCTCATGAGGGTTTGTATCTCTTGCAGCTGTGTAGCCTTCGTCTTGCCCCGTCAGTTAAAGGGTTACACGGTACGCGCTCGGTGAGTATGGGTCAAACAGCCGCAGAAGTGTTAGCCGCGAGGTCTGTCTAGAAATGATAGTACACGAATATTCCACTTCTACGTTTTACAGAACCTTTCACAACCGCAGAATAGCGATGTAGGTCAGTCGAAGCCATCTTCTGAAAAGGGGCGACGCATTTATTTTTCGTAAATAGTACACAATAACTCCAACTCAACGCAAACTCTACGGTTGAATCAACAAATACAATTCGTAACAAGTGTCCATTTTGCACAATAACAAAAATATGATCAAATTTAACTTGCAGCATTTGAAACAATTTCAAAGTGTGATAAGAAACTATTTGAAACTCGATATCTATAAACTGAAATCTACATTACAATGCAAATGTGAAGTTGTTTCCATTGATAGTAACATTCTTACATTCTTGCGGTATTTCTCACATTCTTGTTGCATTTCGGTATGTAAACATTTTACGTACGATTCGCGATCTAAACTTGTTATCTCGAAATAAATAATGGGAATATGAGTATATTTTCGGATTATGCGTAGCCTTTCTACTTGTAAGAAATGAGCTTAGGCCATTCAAATGAGGAATATGTGGTTTTTCTGCGAACAGTCACACACTCTAGCTTGCGAACTGCTTGCAGGTTCACCATGATATCCCAGACACCGCAGCTCGGTAAGACTCACATATGGTGAGTGGGGATGCTATCTATGTAAAAGTGGTCTTGAAAGGTTCTGTTAATGCCTATTATACGGTGAACCTGCGGGCTTCAGGAATGCATACTGTACAGCACATAGACAATATGGGTCGAGGGGTGAACATGTTTTACCCGAGGGTATTATTTATTTAGCTCAAGCTTTAGCGAACATTTCACTGAATACAATAATACCCGAGACTAATGACGTAAAGCAGTACTGCGTATTTAAATCACGGTTGCTAGGGTCCAACAATATCCTTGTTCGGTAAATCGTGCATGTTTCCTTCCCTTGTGAAAATGCCCCTCGAGCGGTATAAAGAAAAATCGATAATAATTGTGTACAGAGTGTTTTCTGACATGAGCAAATAGTCGGCAGTCAAGCTGTCAAATGTCACATACCTTTTTGCGACAGAGAGTGAAGGAGGGTAATGGGAATTAAATCCCAACGCATACTGCACTGTCCTGTGAAGGCTAAAAGAAAGCAAGATTTGTATTGTATTACAACGAAAACCTAGCTTTTCATAACAACAGACCTACTGCCTTTTGCCTTCACTGCGCAGTCTGCTGAACTTGCCATGACTGAACTCCTCCCATGCCACTGAACGTACATTTTTGTGCATCTGAAATCTTTCCTCATTCAACAACCAAACGCCGAAACCGTCCAAGAAACATGGATACACATTAGTCTCAGCAAGAGGCATAGATCCTCAAGGGCCCCCGCAGTCGCGGGTGGCTCATGAGGATCTATGCCTCTTGTAGCTAGATCGTCTTCACCTTTTCTCGGAAGTTAAGTACTTTATAATTCCCACTGTCGAGAAACAAGAGCTTAGATTGGTCGATGAAGAGGCAAATATTTCACATGACTCCCACCTGAACGCAGGGTTTTGTGAGGTTTAAGTGTATTTTTTTTTTTTTTAATTTATTTTTTTGGCGCAGTGTGATATATACCCAGGAATTATAGGACATTATGGCCGAAGACCGCCGTAGTGGACCCGCGCACGACTTTGCACGGGCCCGCTGCGGCCGACTTTTGGGTATATATCAGCTTGCGCATTAACCCATTTAACGCTACGGTCGCATTTCCCAAATCACCTTATGATTATATACCAGTTGCAGGGGATGGATCGAACATGATAATTCAAGGGTAGCGCCAGATTAGCTTGGCGCCTGATGACGCCAAGCTAATCTGGCACTACCCTTGAATCATTATGGTCGATCCACCTCTGCTGTAGCGCGTCGGGTCCAAATGACTGTGAAATCTATGTCAGCGTTCAGAATTAATGTTAATTTACAAGTCAATATATTCGTTAAGCTTATTAAGGAGACAAATTTGCGCACAAGAAGTGTTTTCTTCGGGAGAGAATTTTTTCTTCGAAAAGCCAGTTAAAAAGGCACAGATTTCAGTGAATTTGCCGTGAAAAAAAGCAAAAGACTTTCGTTATTTGCTGCGAAAAAGCTAGGTTAAGAAAAACACTCATTACAGCTGTATTGAAAGCGGTTGCTCCAGGAGAGGTCGGCCGATTATCGACTTGTAGACTTCCCGAAAATCCCACAGCAAGGACTTCCAAGTGGCAAGAAGCAACGATTTTCATGAACCTCTACAGCCGCAGGGCTATGCGATTTAATGCACCTGTCTCCTATCAGTCCCGTCATAAATCTATTACTATATGTATGCAACGCCTCGAATAAGTCGACGCCTAGTGTCGCGGGGCACGCGCGTTTGAACAGGTATTTTCCAAGTGTCTATTTTAAGACAGGGTGTCGAGAGGATCTATGCCTCTTGCTGAGACCAATTTTTATCCATGTTTCTTGGACGGTGTTTACTTCTGGTCATTTGCATGAACCAAATTTCAGAAAGAAAAATATGCATACAGTGTACACACAGTCCTGGGGAAGAGGTTAATATGATAAATGATGACGATGATAATAATAATAATAATAATAATAATAATAATAAGAATAATAATAATAAATGTTCCTTATAAAATTATATAGTTCACAAAGCAAGCTCAAAGCGCGTAAACAAAAACACATATATACAACTAGGCAAGCATGACATACCAAAAACGTACAATGAAACACAATACAAATAAACAAGAAATGTTATGTCCAACAGCAGATTATTTATACTTATAAAAAGAGCGCATCAGTGTCTGCAGGAAAAGTGATCTATAAAGTCCCAAAAGCATCCTCGGATTGAGGTTTACTCTCCGGGTTACAGCTATACCTTATATGATTAACCCTTTGACTGTCGGTGGTGTTTTTTGTCGAGGTGATTTCGCCTCGACAAAAAGAGCTACAGACAGGCCTAAGGGGAGATCTTTGTCAAACGATTCCTACAGGATTCACCTAGACCAAAAGCACTCCTGACAGCCCAAGGCCTAATTCAAATGTCAGTCAAGATTCAAGATATATGAATCAAGTTTCAAGATTCAAAGATTCTACATTGAAAATAAACTCTATTCTTCAACAAAAATCGTCATTTAGGCTTGTCAATGACAGCGCTCTTTAGGACACGCCGGTCCCTACTAGCTCAGCTTATCCAATATTATTTTGTGTTCGACTTTCTAATACACGTTTTCGGCCCGCAGCAATAACAGTGTCTCTGAAACATCCTTCTGAGCAACCCTGATATGATTGACACCGGTAAAAGACCTAGATCCTCTACGTGGCGGGGTCAGCGGGAACTTACGAGGACCTATGTTTCTTACTAATGGGTGCTGTTTTGGTGTTCTGAAGGGGCTGAGTAAGAATCTTTGACTTTATTAGGCGGGATCTAAAATCTGATTGACAATATATATTTTTTATATACCGCTCTTAGAACAAATATCATTAAGTGCAATTTGACGTACAAGGAGTCACTTTATTTAACCCTTAACATTCGGAATACACCAGTGTGTGAAATAAGTTTGACTGAAATAGTTCAAGGGTAGTGCCAGAATAGCTTGGCGCCTCTAGGCGCCAAGCTATTCTGGCACCACCCTTGAACTAAAAGCCACTGGTCTATATCCTTATCTGTTATTCCTATAATGTAGCTTGCATATGGCAGTGTACACATTTGAAGCTTTCAGCCTCAGTATGATAGGGGTTAACTTGCACGATTTGCAGAGTTTACAGCACAGTCGTAAAAACTCAAATAATTTTGCCCCCAAATGTGCCTAAGATATATTCAGTATAATAAAGACCGTTTTGACGTGAATAAGTGGGGTTGATAATGTTTTCTAACCTGCAACATCACAGTCATGTATGCATAAAGTCGGCATGACTGTCCTAAATATTAAAATCTGACCGTGTCTACACTGTGTCGCTGTCAAAGTATTAAAAATGGCTTGTTCCTGTATTTGGCAAACATTTTATGACTCTACAGCGAAATCATACAACTGAATCATAAGAGTTATATCAGCAATTGATATCAAGACAATTATACTGGCACTGAGTGAAATTTGTTCAAAGAGTCGTTATAGAAGAAAAAAAATGTCAAAAACGTTGCGTGCTTCGCCGTCGAACGACCTTCCCAGTACGCGAAAGGCTATTGGGCTGAAGTCGGCCGAAGTGGGCCGGCGCACTCTCGTGCGCGGCCCTCTGCGGCCGACTTCAGCCCAGTGGCTTTTGCGTATTGTGTATTGTGTAAACACCTAGCGACCTCAAAGAATGACATGAATCGATCGACAGTGCTGATCCTGCGTGATTAAGATCAGGGGCTGACTGGCGCATACAACCTGAGTGTGAAGCAAAAGTCGTGCAGGTGATTGTTTGTTTGTTTGTTTGTTTGTTTATTTTATGGAGTTTATTGTTTCCCCCTTTTAAACTTTGTATCTCTCTTATTTAACTTTTTGGTTGTTGTTGTGTGTTTCCGTGCTGTTTTCATCTTATTTTTCGGGTTATGTTTGTAGGGAGGGGGTGGGACAAGATGCTTGTTTGTTCGTGTGTTTATTTGTTGTTGTTTTTTTCGTTTGCTTGTTTATTAGTTTGTTTACGATATTGACAGCACTATTATACATCAAGCTCGTACACACATAAAATGATTGTTACAGATGATTTTATCTTATAAAGAAGTAGGCCTATTTAAAGTTACCAATTAGTTTCATGAAAGTGATTGAGGCGTGTGGATGCACATTTATGGGAAAAAGTGCTGACAATCTGCTCGTCAAACTTTCCGATGAAAGTAGCAGAGATGTGCAAAAACAGACCACGAAAAAGGAAGCCATGTTTACAATCATAAATCCAGTCAGGAAAGGTCCTGAGGCCGACATCGGCTTTGTGCGGCCGTCCTGCTGTCGACGACGGCCCGAAGGTGTTTTGCTTACTGGTAACATAAACCGGACGCACATCCCCCTGCCCCTAAACACACGCACGCACGCACGCACACACACATACATACACGCACGCACGCACGCACACACACACACACACACACGCACGCACGCACGAGCACATACACACGAACGCACGTACACACGCTCGTATGCACGCACGCACGCACGCACGCACACACACACGCGCGCGCGCGCACGCACACACACACACACACACACACACTCTCCCTCCCTCCCTCTCTCCCTCCAGTCTGAGGTTCGGTCTAACCGGCGTCTGATTCAACGTGGGGCATACACTGAGCATAAACCTCTGCGGTTGCAAGTGTTCTAAATAGAGGGTATCCCTAAATACGTAGGTCAGACACATCGTGGACTTTCAAATATTTTTGGGATTCATCTTGTCTGTTCCATGTGCTAGCCGGGCGGCATACATTCTCGTGAGGCTCTCATGAGAATATAGGCCTCTTGCTCGCAAGGTGTTGCAAAGGCTGATAATAATCTATGGCTTTCGTGGATGTGGGGGTCTGGGTGAGAACTGTCTGGATTTCTCCTTCAATCATTTCTTCATCTTCTGCAGCCATTAGAAACGTTGTCGAAATCTTCAAAACAGTCTGCGACTTTTGACAAAAGAGTTGGCGTCAAGTCAGCCCATTACAGACATTGGTCGCGCGATCGCTGTCACAATGATGTCCAGAAACCTACATCAATATGAGAAAAAAAAAGATTGTCATTGCTACTGGCAAAGTTTCTGTCCATGTATACACTCGATTCCTTTTCGGCTTTCAACGCCATCTACTTGCTACGTTTCCAATACTCAGTGTACACGAGCTTCGAACGCTGCGCGAAAGCATACTATATACTATATATTAAACCATTTAAAGCCACATTTCCCAAATTTTAAGAGTGTCACTCTCACAAGTATGTACCAGTTCTATGAGGTGGATCGATCATGACAATTTAAGGGTAGTGCCAGATTAAACTTGGCGCCCTCAGGCGCCAAGCTACTCTGACACTACCCTTGAATTATCATGGTCGATTCATCTCCTGTTGTGGTGCGTCGGGACTAAATGGATTAACTTGAATAAAAGTTCACTTCCGTCACTACGCCTGTCTTCAGCTCACATTGGTCACCTCCGACGATCATACGTAGCGGATTGAAGTGGGAAAACTGTGCTTTCGAATGCTGATCGGATACTCTAATGTCATGGGTTCTGGGAGCCCCTGTGGTGATCCCTGTGCGCTATCAGGAAAAACCGCTGCCCGTAAGTTGACCCAAATCTGGCTTCTTTCAGACCGTGGCACTCAGCCCTGACCTTCCCAGTCAAGAGCTGAAACCGTCAACCTCGCCAAAGCACGAGAGACGTCAAGAATGGTGCTGACCTGTCGTTCGATGCGCGAAGGAGGCGCAGGGTCTTCTTGCAACAGACAGCTTTCTCGTGGACCCCTGCGGCTGCAGAGGCTCTTAAGAATCCGTGCCTCTTGCAGTCGGTTTGGGCGGAGAGACTGTTCCGAGGTAATTGTTCAATTTCTAACGCTTGTTTACAAACTTCCACCCGGACGTTACACCCCGCCACTTATGCTTTCTACAACGGGTATAATAATAGTCCTATCCTCCTGGGCCTTTTTTGGGTTACCTTGCTCATGGGGATAATTTCTTTCTGTTTGCAAAGACAAGCTCCATTTACATGACTGTTGCGTAGATGAAAGACGTCGGCTATAAGCAGGCCATTTCACGCGGGCTGAAGCGTCGCCGTGTGTGCGGGGCATGAGAAGAGGGGGAGGCAAATCTGATTACTGGGCTTGCGCAATAGGGATACGTGATCACATGATCGATGGGTTCAGGCGGGAGTATCGGCCCTTGACAGATCGGTGAACGCTGGTGAGATCTGCTCTTACGCTGGTTAAAACTCTATGACCTATTTTAAAAAAGGAACATAGATGTAATTAAAAGTGACGTTGTTGTGCAGCTGTGCATCAGGGGAACTGCAGTTTTCAGGTGTACACGTAGATCGTTGCCGATTACAGCTGAAAGGGTATTGATGACTTCGCGGCAAAGGTTTGCTTTCAACATGCTATTTATCTGCAAGAGGCGTAGATTCTCCTGAGCCCATTCACTGCAGGGGCTCATGAGAATCTATGCATCTTGCAACAACAACAACAACAAAAACATTGGCCCTGTTTGCATTCATATCTGATCCTCATACGAAGAAAATCGCCAGGACTTCCGCCTGTGACTAGAACACGTTTTGTGAAACATGCACGACTTGATGAATTGGTGACGTAAATCGTGGGTGGTTGTTAATATGACTAGGTCGTCTGGAATCATAGCTATGCTTTACATTTTTATTGTGTTGTTGTTCGTGTGTTTGCCTGTTCGTTCGTTCGTTCGTTTGTTCATTCGTTCGTTTGTTCATTCGTTCGTTTGTTCATTCGTTCGATTGTTCGCTCGTTCGAACGTTTTTGGTTTGTTGGTTGCTTGGTCGCTTGGTTGCTTGGTTGGTTAGTTGGTTCGTTCGTTCGTTCGTTAGACTGTTGGCTTGTCAGTCTGTTCGTTTTTCCCTTTTTGTTTTGACTTTTTCTTGAAGAATGTCGCAGAATTTATGTAATCTGTAAACCAAAAAGATGCGACTGGTGCCCATACAAAATAAATACACAAATAAACCAGACAGAACAAGAAACCCTGATGACTCACCAAGCACCCTTCCTTTTGAGGAGAAACAGACGTAAATCTGTTAGCCGAAGAAAGGTCATATGTCATGGTGCTAGCATATACAGTTCCTGGTCGGATAGAGCGTTTGTGTGTCATACGATCATAACCAATGAAATTTCCTTCACATAGGAATTGTTTTGTGTAATGTGTGTGTATGAGTGCGTGAGCGTGTGCGTGCGCGCGCGCACGTGTGTGTGTGTGTGTGTGTGTGTGTGTGTGTGTGTGTGTGTGTGTGTGTGTGGTCGGACAGGTGACACCCCAGAAAGCAAAGTCCTCGGGCCCACGACGGCCGCAGTGGGCCCGCGCATGGCTGTGCGCGGGCTCATAGCGGTTGTCGTGGGCCCGATGGCGTGTTGCTTCTAGGAGCTTTTCTTGATTCAAAACAACCACTATGAAAGCGACCCTGACTTTATCCAGACCAAAAAGGTGACTGCGAAGCCTGTAAAATGCAGAGATGGACCCAAACGCAAAATAAACACACTTGACAGCTACAGCACAATTTAGTGTGTTTCTTTCTCCGTTGGGTATTTCTCGACTATAGATGATGTTTCCTGCAGGAATCACATCGACAAAAAGCGCTACCGACAGGCAAAGATTAACACATTCGAGGATTGCTGCATTCGGTTACGCGGTTTTATGAAGCGTCTTCGGATGCGGCACGTTTCGAATGAGTTAGCATGCTGACTGTTTGGGCATACTATGCGTGTTTACTAAACCTGGACAGTGTACAGGAGGCATGCACGCAGACTGAACCACGTTCACCTAACATGCCTGCACAAGACCCAGAAGATAAGGTGGCAGGCTAAGACCCCTAGGGCCAGTTGCGTGAGCGAGCTTAGTCCTGCACCAGCCACTAAGCAAGGTGCGCGGCTATAGCGGCGCACCTTGCTTAGTGGCTGGTGCAAGACTAAGCTCGCTCATGCAACTGGCTCCAGATACTGAAGTGCTCCTTTCTGCGGGTGTGCCTTCTGTCCACACCATGCTGATGATGCATCAAGTCAGATGGGCGGGCCACGTAGTAAGGATGCCAGATGAATGCATCCCCAAGCAGCTGCTCTTCGGCGAACTGTCATCAGGCAAGCGTTGTCATGGCGGCCAGCGCAAGCGTTTCAAAGACACTCTCAAGGTTTCCCTGAAAGCCCTTGAGATAGATACCAACTTCTGGGAGAAATCAGCCCTGCCGGGATCGCACCTCATGGCGCAGTCTTATCAACAGGGGATCCACAAGCGCTGAGGATAGACGCACAACCGAAGCAGAGAGAAAGCGCCTCCATAGAAAGGACGAGCGGAAAGCACTTTCAATGCTGCACCATCTCACGTGTGTCTCACCAGCCATCTCCGGACACATCATTATTAGACACAACATGGCTAGGGATTTCAGTGGTCCTCATCGCCCGCGATAGACGCACATCACGTGTTTATCCTGAAAAAAAACCCACAACCGAACATCATATACATAAAATTAGCTTAGTCACCTGCTCGTCATTAAAGCCTAATTACTAACTAATTTGCTTTCTGACGAAATGGATTTTATCAGGAGACATCAAGATACAAAGCAGACGTCCATTTTGTCTGCTCTCTGATAAGATTCCCCTCAATTTGCAGCTTGTCACCTCGCACACAACCTTTAGACAATAACCTAGGACAGGCCAATCAAGAGCAGACGGTACTTACCATGGCCTGTTCGGCTCTCGTCCTGCAACAGGTGCATAGTCGTTAGATGACGCCTTCAAAATACGCGCGTCGGGCTGAATGAATTAACTTGGCGCCTTTACAAGTGCCGTGTTGATTTCAGCAATACACACTAGCTGTCATGGGCGCTCCATCACCCGTAGCTATTGCTGGATATATATATATATATATATATATATATATATATATATATATATATATATATATATATATATATATTATATATATATATATATATATATATATATATATATATATATATATATATATAAAATACCAGTAGCCAAATCTCTACCCCAATTATTGTCCCCATTGAATTATTCATTCTCCGGACGTATCGTTGTTGTTTCTCTACCAGTGTTAACATCGGAGGATTTGACTTTGGTGATTTTAGCTGGAGACATACATGTTCTTGAGCCCATAGCACCTGCAGGGGTTCTTGAACATTTATGTATCTTGCAAATGGTACTGGCTGGCAAAGGGGATGGGCAGACATTCTTTGCTCTTAATGGCTGGGGACGACTGATGTTCAGGCAAATGTCTTTGTCTCACCCCTAAGGCAAGAAGTGTCTGCTGCTTTCCAACAAGAAACGCTTTAAACCTTCTTCGTTTTAGAATCACGGACTTCCACTGGCTCATTCCGCCAGCGAGGAACTTGGGTCCATAAGGAACCAATCAGATCACCGAGATTTATGTCTGCGTCTATATCTGTACCTGTTGTGTTGGAAGTGTTTTAGTCAGGACAAGCCGACCGTCTGACTGAGTGCCAAAGATCTGTCTGTGTTTGTGTGGGCGTTTTGCGCCCGATTTCATCCGCCGATATCGGATGTAGAAACCCATTATAATCCGGCACAAGCACTTTTCTTTCCCCGCCGTGAGATGGCCTTAGTCGCCTGCTCGGCGTTAAACCCAAATAACTAACTAACTTTTCTTTCCCCTCACAGAACCTAGAAACTGTGTGTCCTTTTTCCTGACCATAGACAATAGGAAGTATAACAGATCAACATTGCCACAAAAAAGTCCAATACTGAACAGACATTTTTACAATGCAGATGTATGTATATAAAGTATTCCTGACCCTGTGTGAAAACGGGGCTCGGGCTGACGTCGGCCGCTGTTTGCCCCCGCGAGCGGGCAAACAGCGGCCGACGTCGGCCCGAGCCCCTTTTGTTATCTGGGTTCTTACTTTCTTTTCTTATTTCAGCCTTTTCAACTTCTTTGATTTGCAGTAAATAAACTTTTGGGATAAAGGGTATGTAACTCGTTCAGAACCAAGTTTCGTCACGCGCATCACGTCTGTTAGATGGCTTCGTGAGCCCATAACCCCCCAAAAAGACGTAAGTCTACTATGCTAAATAAACCTAAGATATGCTAGGGACGCTGCTCCCTCATGCTGATTTATCGTACCCTAGTTTGCAAAACAGAGTCGAAAATCATCCCAATTACAAGATATTGTCAGGAAAACGATATACATAAAAATGCATTAACAGCAAACACATGACTTATCATCATTTAGGTGCGGGCAGACCATTTAGCAACACGCGTCCATTATCAAGGACTGCAGGCAGCGCATTTGGTAGAAAGAGTTTAAAAGTGAAAAATGCAGGTGAATGGAACAAGGGTAGACAGAAATATATGGCACAGATAAAAAATAAAAAATAATAATAAAAAAAAAGAAAAAGAAGCTCACCTCACCATGTGGGGCTGACCAGAGTGACCCTGGGAACTAAAAAGTAGTTAGCCCCACCCAAGTCCTCCAGAGCAGACTGCCTGGGTAGACACACTGGCGTATGCTACATGCATGTCTGCACGCACTAACCTTCACCCATTCAGCCCCGACGTCCTACATCAAGAGTTAGGTCGACCATGATAATTCAACGGTAGTGCCAGATTAGCTTGGCGCCGACAGGCGCCAAGCTAATCTGGCACTGCCCTTGAATTATCATGGTCGATCCATCTCCTGCAGCTGATACATAGTCGTTAGATGACGCCTCCAAAATTTGGGAAATACGGACTTGGGGCTGAATGAGTTGACCCATTACATTCTGATGTTGTTTTTTGGTGTTGCTTTTTCCTTTACTTCTCAGATTACTGAGTGGTCCGCATACATTATAAAGTTCAGGAGACAGACTGACCATGATAATTCAAGGGTGTGCTAGAATAGCTTGACGCCCATGGCCAATACCATGAGATACATTTGACCATGATAGCTTAAGGGTTGTGCTAGAACAACTTGGCGCCCATAGCCCATGGCATGAGAAAACAATTGACAAGGATAGTTCAATGGCGGTGACAGACGAGCTTGGCGCCTTTGTCCGCCAAGACGTTCTGGCAACACCCTTGAAATATTATGGTCAAGAGTGTGTCAGAACTTATACGGTTAAAGAACTGACGAACCGTGACGATTTGTTCGTGCAAGCTGTGATGTAGAAAAACTGAACTCGTTTTTGAATGAAGGAACAAAAAAGAATTACTCTTCCCCCCCCCTACCCCTCCCCCCTCCTAACCCCCCCCCCCCCCCCCATCCCCCTTCACCCGCCCCATCAAAGCCAGTGCTGCATGTCTCATGATTGAGTGAGGCGTGGTTGTGTGAGAGATACAGCTGGAAAAAAACTCCAGCACTTTGTCAACATTTCATATCCTGGCTGTTTCCACATGTCTCGCAAATAGTCTTTCTTGCAAATGCAAGCATCATTGCTGGTAACGGGACATTTCAAATTGACAGTTTGAAACAATATTTTCTACGAAGCCTTCGAGGTGTGTGTGTGTGTGTGTGTGTGTGTGTGTGTGTGTGTGTGTGTGTGTGTGTGTGTGTGTGTGTGTGTGTGTGTGTGTGTGTGCGTGCGTGCGTGCGTGAGTGCGTTCTTGAGTGAGTGAGTGCGTGTGTGTGTCTGTGTTTGTGCGTGCATACGTGCGTGCGTGTTGCGTGCGTGCGTGTGTTTTAGAGAGAGAGAGAGCGAGAGAGAGAGAGAGAGAGAGAGAGAGAGAGAGAGAGAGAGAGAGAGAGAGAGAGAGAGAGAGAGATAATAAAGGCCCTGTCCTTCCTTGTTCGGGGTTGTTCTCGTCTCTGACACATAATTATTTAGGTCTAACATTACAGACCAGTACAAAGGACGAATGAGAGAGAGAGAGAGAGAGAGAGAGAGAGAGAGAGAGAGAGAGAGAGAGAGAGAGAGAGAGAGAGAGAGAGAGAGAGAGAGAGAGAGAGAGAGAGAGAGAGAAATGAAAGGAAACTTTATTTTTCAAGGATAAATGATTAGGTGCCTTCAATGACTTTTTTTCAATCATGTCCTTAAAAGAGAGAGAGAGGGAGAGGGAGGGAGAGAGAGAGAGAGAGAGAGAGAGAGAGAGAGAGAGAGAGAGAGAGAGAGAGAGAGAGAGAGAGAGAGAGAGAGAGAGAGAGAATGAATGAATGAATGAATGAATGAATGAATGAATGAATGAATGAATGAATGAATGAATGATACTTTATTTCTCAAGGATGGAAACAATAGGCGTACAGGCCTCTTTTCATGTTTGTCTTTGCTATACAGATGATGATGATGATGAAACTTTATTTTTCAACGGTAAAAAGTTTTGACAGAAAACAAATCGTCATTTTACAAACTTGCCGTTGCTAACTACAGGATAAAAAGGAAGGGAAACTATAAAATATATATGTACATACAAAACCCAATAGCATCATTATATACAGAAAAAATAATAATACTCATCACACACACATGCACACACGCACGCACGCGCGCGCGCCGCTCACACATACACCCACACGCACAAACAAACACGAGCACACACACACATGCGCACACACATATAAAAACCATCTGTATGAAATACATGAGGTACAGGAAATATTACAGTACCTGAGAAACGTACTAAGTCTGACTCATCAGGTAATCAAAAAGTTTTGTTTTAAAACTTCCTGGTGAGGTAATAGTTTTCAAATGTGCAGGGATGGAATTCCAAGCAAACGGACCAGAGAATGACATACTAGTTTTAAAAAGGTCAATTCTTGGCAGTGGTAGGGGTAAGGTATTGTTTCTTGAGGTCCGTTCACGTTCTTGGTGAGATATAAGTTTATTGGTTAGATACTGGGGTGTCATATTATTCAGTATCTTATGCATATAGACGAAGTTGCTGACGCAGACCGAGAATGTTTAAATATCTAAATTTGTCTGTGGTAGGGATGGGGCGTCTATCTATCATTTTTACAGCTCTTTTGTATATGGAGTTTAATCTCTTCATGTGGACATCACTGCAGCCGTCCCACACTGTGGAGACATAATCAACATGGGACTTTATATGAGCATGAAAAAACAATTTACAGAGAGAGAGAGAGAGAGAGAGACTCAAGACTCAAGAAGTTTATTGTGGCAGACCTTCTGGTCCATTCACAAGGGGAGGTGGGGGAAGGGATTATACAAAGCTTCACAAACATGGACAATGCTTGTAAACATATTTTCCAAACATGGTAGTCCATGTTTAGTCTATACTTGAAAAATACAAACTGTTTACTTGAAATGTCAGTATCAATGAAATAAACAATTCATAACAGTTTTGGCGATGGCTACAGTCTCTGAAAACTTCAGCACAACCGGCGTCCACCTAACCCATGTAATGTCGAAGAAAGGCCCGAATGATTTTCAATTCCATTTCAGCACGCTCACACACCTCCTTATAGCGAACACGGTTGATTGGCGCCCAGCGTCGGAGATCGCTGATGGCTTTATTCTCTTCTTCATTTAGTTCACCTGACAGTCGTTTGAAAAACCAGTGATCAACATGTTCGTTTCTGTTGTCAAACAACAAAACTACATCGTCACTCTCACACACGAACATTTCCTTCTCGAAACGAGTGTCAAGCACAATTTTCTTAAATTCCACATTTCTCTGTCTGTCCCTCAAACGCCTCTGCAGTCTTCTGTCCACTGCCCCGATGTATTGTTTTATTTGTTCCAAGTCATAACCTGTCTTTTCCAAGTCTATTTCTGTCGATCCAGCATCCAGCTCTTCCGTTTCAATGGCTTGTAGGTCATCTGTCAGCTGTGTTGTCACGCTTTCTGTGTTGTTCTGTCTATTCGCCCTTGTGATGCAGGGATCGTTGTTTTCCGTGTGAGTTTCACGTGGGGGCGACCAATACCACACGGTGTGTTGTCGGTTTGTAGGTCAACGCGTTCAGTAATTGTGTCATTGTTTATTTGCTTCTCTGGTGGTGTTGGAATAAACAACGGGTTGTAAGACGGGAAAAGTTCGTTTTCCTTACTGTCTTTCGCTTGCTTCCGTGTCTCTGCTCTTGTCTGGTCACGCAGTATCTGGGAGGGTGGTTTTCTCCGGTATGTTGACATCTTCTCGGGTGGAGGGGCGCCGATCAGCCGAAGCACAACTATGGTTGTATCGCCCTTACCGTCGATTTTGTAGGATGACAGGGTGTTTTCTTTGAGCAGGGCATTCAGGATGACATCAACTGCTGATGGTAGTCCTTCAACAGGCATTGTCGCTTTGACTGGAGCCCCCAAATCAAAACCGAATTGCGAGAGCTCGAAAAGGCTGCCCTGTTTATTCAAGGGAGATCACCCCGAGACCAGAGAGAGAGAGAGAGAGAGAGAGAGAGAGAGAGAGAGAGAGAGAGAGAGAGAGAGAGAGAGAGAGAGAGAGAGAGAGAGAGAGAGAGAGAGAGAGAGAGAGAGAGAGAATGAATGAATGAATGGATGATACTTTATTTTATTTCTCAAGGATGGAAACAATAGGCGCACATGCCTCTTTTCATGTTTGTCCTTGCTAAACTACAACATTAAAAGCAAACATTAAAACAAGATGTTAACAGCACAAAACAAGCGACTACACCCACAGGTCATTTGTGTTACATTCCGATACAAGTTCCAAAGTCGCTGAAGATTACACACACACACACACACACACACACACACACACACACACACACACACACACACACACACACACACACACACACACACACACACACACACACACACACACACACAGCAAAATGACAGGGTCTTGGGGGGAGGGGGGTGCTATGTAAAGTGTGTTTATAGAAAGCGACTGCACGCTTATGATACAGCTACTCATGTGTAGGAATTTAGTGAGCAAGCAAAACACTACGATAAATTATGTAAAAACTAACAAGTGCAAAACGGAGGACCACAGGAAATCATTGACATGGCTCTTTTGGACATATTATCTACGTTTCTTTCAAGTTTGCTCAGAGCTGTATTTAAAAGCTTTCGTCCTAAACAATGGAAGATGTCTCGTTTGCTGTATATGTGGTGGAAGTGAGTTCCATAAATAGGCACCCGCGTACGAAAGACTAAATTTAAACAAGTCAATTTGGGGCCGTTCAATTACGAGACTGTTCCTCAAAGTGCTGTAAACCCTTTCGCTCTCAGTGAAAAGCTAGCCAGGTAGAGGGGGGCTTTTCCGTTCAGTGCATTGTGCATAAGTACGCACTTATTTAACGTAAGGTGTTGATGTAAAGGAAGGAGCCCTGTTGCCTGAAGCTTTTCCTACAAAGTTAGAGAGGGGATTGGGAGGATCAGTTTAACTGTACGATTGTATAGAGAATTAATCCGTTTAAGGTTAGCCTTACTACAGCCGTCCCAAATAGTAGATGCGTAGTCAATGTGAGGGTTTATGTAGGAGTTGAAAATTAGCTTTCGTGTCTTAGTATCAATGATAGATTTTAATGTTGACAGTAAAAATAGCTTCTTTGATAATGTTTTCCCTAGTTGTGTTAGAGGGGGCAACCAGCACAGTTGGTCATCAACAATTACCCCGAGGAGGCGATATTCCTTGACTTGCTCAATGGGAACTGAATCAAAAGAGAGGCTAAGTGAATGGGGGCGGAGCTGATGCTTTTGGCGTGTTGTGATTAGCATGCTTTTCGTTTTGGATGGATTAACAAGCATATGATTATTTTAGCACCACAGTGAGACCTCCTGAAGACTATGCTGAAGATTGCTTGATATTTCAGGTACAGTTTTCCCGCCAGCGTGAAGAGTTGAATCATCGGCAAACATGTCACATTCGGTATTTGGATTGGATATATGAAGTGGAAGATCATTTATAAACAAACAGAAAAGTAACGGTCCTAGTATGGATCCATGGGGCACGCCATACTCAACACGCTTTTCAGAAGAGAAGGTAGCATTGATGTACAAAGTTTGAATTCTCCCTATGATATATGAACGAAAGAATGAGAGTGTCCCTGGGGTGTTATTGTTAAAGTAGCAGTCTAGTTTCTGTAATAAAATTTCGTGGTTTATAAGGTCGAACGCTTTTTTTAGGTCTAGAAAGACAGCACCAGACATTTTGTTTTTGTTGATGTTGAGCAGCCAAGTGTCAATCATATGAACCAAGGCAGTGTGACACGAATGTTTAGGGCGAAAACCAGATTGATATTTATTCAGGAGAGACTTTTCTTCCAGGAATTCGAGAAGATGTTTGTGTACATGCTTCTCAATAGGCTTCGACAGAATAGATAATATGGATATAGGCCGAACATTATTTGGATCAGATGTGTCTTTTGTTTTGGGTATAGGTACCACTTTAGAATTTTTGAAAGCCGCCGGAAAAAAATATTATTTTTAATACATAGGTTGTAAATATAGATTAAGCTTTCCACAATGTATGGAAGAGAAAGTTAGAGGATAAAACCATTGATACCATCAATGCCAGCTGACTTTTTGTTCTTGAGACTAGAGATAAATCTGCCCACTTCATGTACAGCGATCAAGGAGATATTAAAAGCATCGCCCGCGGACAGTCTTTGCTTACAAAAGTCAGTAAGCTTCTGCGATGCAACATGTTCCACCTGATCCAAACCTTCAGCATGTAGTAAAGATTTCGGGGCTAAAATGAAGTGGTCGTTAAAAGCATCGGCTGTAAGGTTGGCAGTCGTATTTGCAGAACAATTTTTACTATTGTTAGTTAGTAAGTTTAAAACTTTTTCATATTGAAGACGGCGGATTCCCGCCACGTATGGTTTTCTCTACCGGTGCTTTTTGTGCCTCCCGGATAAGGTATTTGACTCTGTTACGTAACCTTTTGAACTCAATAAAATCTTTGTCCCGCCTGGCTCGATTTCTGGCTTCCATGGTTTGTTTAATCTCCTCCGTAATCCAGGTGGGGGGCTCACGGCACCGGACTCGTTTCCTTTTTAAAGGGTCATGCTTATTTAGCACTCCGAGGAACAGCTCAAGCCACTGTGAGAGCGCTACATCAGGGTCAATGTGGTTGTAAACTTCATGGAACGGCAAAAAACTGAGGTCATGAAGGAAACTATATCTATCTAGTTTTCTAAAACATCTGTAAGTAATGTATAAATGTTGGGTTCGGCTCTGTTTAGAAACATAACATGACCATGTACAGGTGATGGGAAAGTGGTCACTGACAGCCAGTGAAGGGACATCAGTTTCCGTGATAGCTTGAGGGTTGTTAGTATAGATGTGGTTAATCAAAGTAGACAAAGAATGTGTTACTCTGGTTGCAGTGGTAATCATCTGTTTTAGTCCAAACAGCATTGTTGTACATTGCCACATCGAATGAGGTTTTGAGATGTCAATGTTAAAATCACCGAGAATGAGTATATCCCTGCCTGTGTCATTCACTTTATCCATCACCTGTACAAAGTCATCATACCACTCGGCGGTGGATGCTGGATTCCTATACACAAAGCCAACTAGCAGTGGCGAAGTGTTAGGAAGCTTGACTTCCAACCACACGCATTCCACCTCCTTGGTCTCAAGATCAAGACGTCTGCGTACCCTGTGCTGAACAGTGCTGTGCACATAAACAGCTAGCCCAGTATGTCCAGGAGAAGTTGCATCACGTCGAATAAGAGACAAATCGGAATACTGACACATGCGTCAGTGATTCGAGAGTCCAGACGAGATTCAGTGAGACCAAAGAGGTGGAAAGTTGACGGCTGGTTCAGAAACGGGGAAACATCATGTACTTTTTGATATAAATGATACACATTTAAATGTCCGACTTTCAGTCCTTGAGTGGCTGAGCCAGTGGATCCACTCGCCATGTTGTTCGTTGTATATAGACACTAGTGTACACACGACGACAAAAGACCTTTTTATAAAGTCAATAGTCAATAGTTATCCTTTCTCTCATAAGTCCGTACGACTGATCTTTGTACAGAAGAAGAAAAACAATTTAGATAACTAAGAGTTCACGAAAACTTTCACTATACAGTCACAATCCGGCCTCAAATGAGTATATATTACTTACTTACTTACGCCTGTCACCCCTACCCGGGTATAGGCCGTCGACGAGAGATCTCCAGCAACTCCTGTCCTGTGCTTCTCATTCGATTCTACTCCAGGTGGTTCCCAGTCTCTTGATGTCTGCTTGGAGGTCTCGACGCCAGGAGTTTCTTGGCCTACCTCTTTTCCTCTTTCCCTGGGGGTTCCATGACAATGCCTGCCTAGTGATGCTGGAAGCTGGCTTTCTTAGACTGTGACCGATCCATCCCCATCTTCTTCGCCCAATTTCATTCTCTGCTGTTATCTGCTCTGTTCTCTCCCAGAGTCTGACGTTGCTGATCTTCTCTGGCCAGTGGATTTTCAAAATTCTTCTAAGGCAGCTGTTCATGAAGGTCTGTACTCTGTTGACTGTGGATTTTGTCAATCTCCAAGTCTCTGCTCCATATAAGATAACTGCTTTTACATTGGAGTTGAAAATCCGGACTTTGGTGTGTTGTGACAGCTCTCTGGAGCTCCACACTTTTTTCAACTGGAGAAAGGCTGCTCTGGCTTTACCGATTCGTGCTCTGACATCTGCATCAGTGCCGCCTTTTTTGTCTATGATGCTCCCGAGATAGGTGAAGGACTCCACCTCCTCCAACGGGGTGCCAGCAAGCAAGACTGGTTCTTCCCTGGTTGCGTTCAGCCTCATTGTCTTTGTTTTCTGTTTGTGAATGGTGAGGCCCACTTGGGACGAGATGTCAACAAGCCTCGTGGTCTTGTCCTGCATTTGTTGATGAGTGTGGGACAGTAATGCCAAGTCGTCTGCAAAATCGAGGTCGTCAAGCTGTGTCCACAGTGTCCACTGTATTCCACTTCGTCTGTGCTCTGTGGTCATCTTCATGACCCAGTCTGTGGCCAGTAGGAAGAGGAACGGAGACAGCAGACACCCCTGCCTGACACCAGTTCTGACCTGGAGCTCCCTGGTGAACTGCCCTTCGTGGATCACGCGACATGTCATGCCATCGTAGCTGCTCTTGATCAGGCGGACGAGCTTTGTGGGTACACCGTAGTGTCGTAGGAGTTTCCACAGAGTCTCTCGGTCCACACTGTCAAATGCTTTCTCATAATCCACAAAGTTGACGTACAGCGGGGAGCTCCACTCCAGAGACTGTTCCACGATGATGCGGAGAGTGGCGATCTGGTCTGTACATGATCGGTTCTTCCTGAATCCTGCTTGCTGGTCTCTCAGCTGGGGGTCAACGGAGCTCTTCATTCTCTCCAGGATGATCCTGTTGAAGACCTTTCCTGGTTCTGACAGCAAGGTGATTCCTCTGTAGTTGGAACACTTGCTGAGGTCGCCTTTCTTGGGAAGTTTGATTAGGTACCCCTCCTTCCAGTCAGCCGGCATCACCTCCTCTTCCCAGATCTTTCCAAACAGTGGGTACAGCATCTCCACTGTTGTCTCTAGGTCTGCTTTCAGAGACTCCGCTGGGATGCCATCTGGGCCTGCTGCTTTGCCGTTCTTCAAGAATGCCACTGCTCTTCGGATCTCTTCCCGGCTGGGTCTGTCACAGCTGATGGGTAGGTCGGTCTCTGCCGGCTGGATGTCTGGAGGGTCGGGTGGGCTAGGTCTGTTCAGTAACTCTTCAAAATACTCGGCCCATCTGTCGAGTTGGTTTGCTCTGTCTGCAATAGGCTTGCCTTCTTTGTCTTTTACTGGTCTTTCTGTATGGCCATACTTGCCTGACAATCTTCTGGTAATGTCGTAGAGCTGTTTCATGTTGCCGCTGCCTGCTGCCTTTTCTGCCTCTGCTGCCAGGCTGTCTGTGTAGGCCCTCATGTCTGCCCTGATACTACTCTTCACCTTACGGTTGGCTTCCGAGTATTCCCCCTGTGCCCTTACTTTGGCTGCTCTTGTGCGACTGTTGTTGACAGCTGCTTTCTTCTGCTTCCTCACTTCTATCTTCTTCAAGGTCTGTGCCGACAGCCAGTCCTTGTGATGGTGTTTCCTGAACCCTACAGTGTCTTTGCAGGTTGAGTTCAGCGCCTCTCTAACTGCCTTCCACTGCTCCTCTTCATTTACTAGCTCCTGTAGTGCTTGAAACCGGTTGGACAGCACCAGTTTGAACTCTTATCTAACTCCAGTTTCTCTCAGGAGGCCTACATTATAGCGCTGTCTTCTTGTTGTCTCTGTGCGGCTTTTCTTTAGCTTGAGCTTCATTCTTAAGGTAAGCAGATGGTGGTCTGAGGCGACATCTGCTCCCCTCCTCACTCGAACATCTTGAAGGGATCTTCTAAATTTCTTGCTAAAGCAGATATGGTCTATTTGGTTCTCTGTTGTATGGTCAGGTGAGACCCAAGTTGCTTTGTGTATTCTTCTGTGTGGGAAGATGCTGCCTCCAATGACAAGTCGGTTTAGAGCACAAAAGTCTACAAACCTCTCCCCGTTCTCACTCATCTCCGAGCCTAGTCCCTGTCTCCCCATCACCTCTTCGTATCCGGTGTTGTCCTCCCCTATTTTGGCATTAAAATCGCCCATGACGATGGTGATGTCTCGCTCCGCACATTTGTCCAAGGCACTCTGGAGTCGGTCGTAGAACTCTTGTTTCTCTTCCTCGTCACTGTCATTAGTGGGCGCATAACACTGGATGACGTTCAGCGGTCCGTGGCGCAGTGGTTAAGGCGCCTGCCACCAATGCCAAGGGTGCGAGGTTCGATACCGGGTTCCGGCGTTGGACTTTTCTCCTCTGGTAAGTGTCACCGTTAATTCGGGCGGACCGTCGGGGGTTCTTTCTCCGGGTACTCCGGTTCTTCCCCCCCCCCCCCACCCCCCACCACCCCCCACACTTTGGTACCGGTCTCAGGCCACTTTACAAATCTCAAATACAAGCGATCAAAAATCTCTGTAACTTCAGTAGCTGACTGGCCCTTCGTTTCTCTTGTACTGTGTTTGTACTGTGTTTGTCTTAAATGGCGTAAATCCGTGTCCGTTTCGTGTGTGTGTGTGTGTGTTTGGGTTTCAGGCGCGGCGCTTTGAGTCGATTTCCCCAAAATTGAGAAAAAGCGCCTATATAATAACGGTATTATTATTATTATTATTAGCTTGAGCTTTTTCTTGGTTCTAAAGGCTGCTGTGATAATTCTTGGCCCAAGAGGTTCCCAGCCCATCAGCGCGCTCTGTGCCACTGGTGACAGCATGAATGCTACACCTTCTGTATGGGGGGGGGGGGGGGGCATTCTCCTCTTCATGACCTGAATACAGAATCATCTCCCCACTTAACAGCCTTTTTTGGCCAGACTGCGTCCATCTGGCTTCACTGATACCTAGCAGGGAAAGGTTGTACTTTTGCATTTCCGCTGCTATCTGGGCGGCCTTGCCGCTCTGGTACATGGTCTTGACGTTCCATGTGCCCATGGTTGTATCCCTGGATAGAGAGAGGCGGCTCGGTCCTGTGGCTTCCGAAGACTTCCGGCTTTCACCACAGGACGTCATAAGTCTTCTGGTAGAAGAACCTTCCTCCTCCAGGAATGGAATTACTGTTAGTCTTTTGGTCGGCGTTTTTGTAGCTATTTCATTTTTTGCAGGATGGGGAAGCTACCCCCAAAATGAGTATATATAACAGGCGCTATTCATTCCACACATGACTAAAAACAAAACTTTACTAGTTTCACATTCCAAGGTGCAGATTCACGTCAGGCACAGTGGATATAACAATGAAACAAATCAGTGTGCCCCTTTTCACACAGCTTCTCGAAATAGCCGCTTAATGTCACACTTTGTCTAGAAATATTTCTGGCTCAGCCAGAAAGCTTCCCCTTTGCAAATACATAGTCATATCACAGACGACGTCTGCATCAGAAGCAAAATGAGATTAACGTAGCCAAAATGATCGGCACGGTAATTTCAGTCCAGATATCTGTCTATCGCAACAAAATCAGCACCAATCAAGTAAATATGGCAGTAGAATCCAAATAGATAACAACAAGCCTCACACTTTGTGTCCTGTTAAACTAGTTCACATGTCATTATGAATGCATATTTAAAAAAAAAATAATACACACCACTCAGTACCCAGCTGTCCCTGGCATAATCCAATCACTAGATGACTTGGGGCTGCAAGCCACCTGAGTGGTACGGGAGCAGCCACTGCGGATAAGATACTGGGTACGGTGAAAAAGTCGGGTGGAATGCAGGTAACGGTGGCACAGGTAGTGCGTGTGGCATGACATGCGGCCAGAAGCCGGCAGAGGGGCGTACGTTGTTGCCGCGAAAACACGAAGCAAAGGGGTCCGGTCCAGCTTCCACACGGTGGTAAAGGAGCGGCTGGGAAAAAAGAGAAGTTGGAGGCAAAAGCAGCACCCGACCCGCCCTGTTTGGCACCTGTGAGTTCATTGGCAGGCGGCGCACTCTGTTCATCGTAAGACTGGATGCCAACAGCTTCAGTAGCTTGACGTCCACCAGAGGCTGAGGGATCAATGTCATGTGTATTGTTACTGTTTTGGGGAGGTGAGAACAGAGTGTTGTGGGCTGTCTCCCAACGGCGGACAGGAAAAGTCACTGAGGGTTTGCGCATGGTACCGTCTGCATTCTGAGTGGGATTGTCAGGTCCTGGTCTCCGGCCCTCAGCAGAATTTACTAGCTGAGTACGATCACTGTCCGAGCATAACGTGTCAAAACACATGTGCTCAGTACTTTTCGGGTGGCGCGCTGGTCGCGAGGCTGTCGTGTGTCAGATTCAATGTGATCTCTGGCCTGAAGGACTAAAAACTGCTTGACCAGACGGAGCAGAACACCAGCACCACGCTCATTGACATGAAGTTTGTCGTTCATCATCATCATCATCAGTCCCTTGCCCGAACTGGGCGTTGGGGGGACTGAAAGGCAGCAGCAACAGACAGTGCTCTCCACTGAGTTCTATTTTGGGCGGTGGCAAGCAAGTCTGACATCTCGAGTTCGGTCCATTCTTTTATGTTTGCGACCCAACTCTTTCTCTGACGACCTCGCCGACGACTTCCTTCGAGAGTGCCTTGGAGGATAGTCTTGGACAAGGTGTTGTGTCGGGTCACGTGGCCAAACCAAGCAAGCTTGCGCCGTTTCACGGTTGCCAGAAGGGGTTCATGTGGGCCCACCAGGGAAGTGACGATGCTCCGTACATATTCGTTGGTCTTGTGCTCGCGGTACGAGATGCGGAGCAACTTCCTCAGGCACTTGTTCTCAAAGGCCTGGATTTTCTTTTCTGAGTCTGCAAGCAGCGTCCAAGTCTCACAGCCGTAGAGTAGAATAGACACTACGAGGGACTTGTAAAGCCTGTACTTGATGGTGAAGCTGATGGAGTTACTTCGCCATATCCTGTCCAGCCTGGCCATTGCGGATGTTGCTGTACCTATCCTGATACGGATCTCTGCTATGCAACTACCGTCTTTGGACAGGGTGGCTCCCAAGTACTTGAAGCTATTGACCTCTTCTAGCTTTTGGCCATTCATGTGAATGTTGCTGCTGCTGTCGCTTGTGGTGTTGATCATCACTTTGCTTTTATCCGTACTGATCTCCATGCCATAAGACCCTGCGCTACTTGAAAGTTTGTCTGTCAGGTTTTGGAGCTCACTATTGCTGCCTGCCATGAGGTCAATGTCGTCTGCGAATCGAAGATTGCACAGGGATCTGCCACCAATAGAGATTGAAGTATGGTGGTCGTGGAGGGTTTCCTGCATGATCTTCTCCAGGAATATGTTGAAAAGGACAGGAGAGAGCAGGCATCCTTGACGGACACCGATCGTCGTCCTGAAGAACTCGCCTGACTGATTGTTAAGTAGAACCGCGCTGCAGGCGTTCTTGTGAAGCGCTTCTATCATTTGGATCAGTCCCTCCTCTATGTTGAACGATCTCATGACTTGCCAGAGTCCGTCGTGCCAGACGCGATCAAATGCTTTCCTGAAATCAATGAAGTTGTGGTAGAGTTCGCGCTGATGCTGCAGATGTTTCTCGATCAGGACGCGGCAGTTGAAAATCTGCTCTACAGTGCTTCTTCCAACTCTGAAGCCAGCCTGTTCTTCTGCCAGCAGTTCCTCGGCGAAAGTTTTGAGGCGGTTGAGAATGATTCTAAGCATTACTTTGCTAGGGTGACTTATCAGACTGATAGTTCTGTAGTTCTGGCACTGTTTCAGGTTTCCTTTCTTGGGGAGCGGGATCACTAGAGACTGTGTCCATTCTACTGGCCATTTCTTTTGCTCCCAGATCTTTTGACAGAGTGTAGTGAGGACCTTCGTTGTTACTTCTCCTCCATGTTTCAACAGTTCAGCAGGTACGTTGTCTACACCTGGAGACTTTCCTCCCTTCAGGCCACGTACGGCTGCTTCCACCTCTTCAGCTAACACTGGCAGGTCTTCAGCCTTCCTGGCCCCAGCCTGGTTGTTTTGGAGGATGCTGGTGTCTGGCTCAGCCTTGTAGTTATACAAGTCTCGGCAGTACTCAGTCCATCTGTTTAGTACAGCAGTGTTTTCCGTAAGGAGTTGGCCGCTGCTGTCTTCGATGACTGTGGCTGTTCGCTGTTGAGTCTTGGTGAGGGTCCTTAGCGTTTCATAAGCCTTCTTGCTGTTGCCATTTGCCATGCCCTCTTCCACGCTACAACACTGGTCTTCAATCCAATCTTCTTTGGCTTCTTTCATCCTCTTCCTGATCTTCTTGTTGACAAGTCTGTACTTGTTTGCTGATGTGAGGTTTGTCGTTATTGAACAGTAATGTAACCACTGCGCCTGCTGGCGTGTAAAAGCCAGTCTCTTGGAGAAAGTGCACCTTCTCTTGGCGGCAGAGCTTTGCCAAACGTTCATTAATGGTGCACACTTTTTGCACAGGGCACCGGCCTTGCGGAAGGACGGAGGTGAAGGCAACAAATGCAGACGGGAAGGCACGGCGGACTGCTACTGTCAGACTCTGGTAGTACCTCAGGATGACGTCAATGTCATGGCCTGAGGCGCAGTCATTTGTACCAACGTGGACCACTACATGTCCAATGTCGGCACGTGATTCGCAATGACTCAGGGCCACTGCCAGCTGTCCAATTGTCACCCCTCGCAGGGTTCGAACGCACGTGGCCCCGCTGAGATCCAGTCTCCGGCGATCTACCCGCTGTAAGTTAGAGTCGCCAATCAGTAGTCCCGCTATCCTGGCTTTAGTCGGTAGTCGCACAGTGAACTGGACAGTATCCTGCGGTGGCTGACGACTTATAGGAATAGCCGACACCCCTTCGGTCCCGATCCCGCTATAGCTATTTCCCCCAGGGCTGATTGGTGGCGTGGACTGACCAGCTTCCAATACTTGAGGTAGGGCCGGAGGGGTGATGGATGACTGAGCGCTTAAGGTGAGGGCTTTGTCAGTGTACAGGCTGGTGTCAGTTTGAGTGGGCGCGGTGGGAGACAGTGACCGACACAAAGTATCAAACTGAACTTTAAGTTCCGTGATCTCAGCACTCTGAGTGTCCTTGGTTTTAGCTAGCTTGTTCATTTGTCTATTCAGTGTTTCATTTTATTTGATAAGTTTCTCATGGTCCTTATCAGTTGTTCAAGAGCTACGTGGTGCGACTGTTCAGTTGTTGTTAAACACATTTCTTCGGCTAACTTGCCATTTTATACCATGACCTCAGTGTCCCTGATGGCACTATCAAGAACGGTTTGCTTTTCTTGAAGTGTTGCATATTGCCCTTTGATAGTGTTTGGCATCCTGTCTCGGAAGACAATGGAGTATATGCGCTTGCTGGGTCAGTCACTGGAGTGACCTCTCCAGGGCGCAAGCCTGGGCGAAGTGAATGGAGATCCTGGGGTGCCCAGTCGTCAAGATCCCCCTCTCGGCCTCGCTGATGTATCCAAAGGAATGCAAAGCAGTACGTTTGGCACCAGTTTGGCTGCAGGAGCTGCCAGAACAGTGCGTGAATACAGGCAACTGTCTGCCTTCGGGGCTCTACTCCTGATTTGAAGGGTTTACTCCCCCACATTTGGCCGTTGGATCTAACCTGATCTCCTCCGTCCTCTAGCCGTTGGCTGTCAGAAACAGCTCATCCGCCTAGTGGTGCAATGTGAACACCACCCCCTCACATGGTTTAGCCCACCAGCTGAGGTGGTTTGCCAGGGTGTGGCGCTTGGAGCCAGCACGTGAGAGATTAAGGAGATGGATGAGGACCAGTGATGCCCGTCCGTCCTATGTAGGACACAGCTGCCGAGCAGCAAAGATGCTACCTCTATCCAGAGCCCCCTACACCTTTGATAGTAGCCAGCTCACTTTTAACAGGCAATAGCTCTGTTTGTAGATCTCTTATTGACTCTGTGGCGGCTGCTAGTTGGCTCAGCATGTCTTCCAATTAATTACCCAACGGAGAAAGAAACACGCTTAGAAAAAACGGTACAACACAATTTATTAATATTTCGGGTAAATACCCTTTGTCAAAATAGACAAACAAACAGATAAGTAGCGGCTAATGTCTCTGTTTGTTTGTCTATTTTGACAAAGGGTATTTACCCGAAATATTAATAAATTGTGTTGTACCGTTTTTTCTAAGCGTGTTTCTTTCTCCGTTGGGTACTTCTTTGCATTTCACACGCTTGGCAGTCACCTTTTTGGTCTGGATGTCTTCCAGTTGGTTAGATGAGGAGATAGTTGAAGTGGTATTCTCATGGCTGTCGTTTTTGCTGGTGGGAAGGTCCGCTTGATCGTTGACGCGCTGGATACTATTAATATCTGAGTGCACACATGCCTTTGGCGTACTGGTTAAGGTGACGTCATAATGGGATTTCGGCAGTGTAGCAAGGGGCGGGTCATGGTACAGGGCTACAGTGTCCGTTACATCATCAAGGGTGCCTGAGGCAGGCGAGGCTTTGCCGTCAGTCTCGACATCAGTTGAGGTCGCCGCTGGCGACATGGGTCTGGATGAATGGGATGGAGACTCTATAGGTACAGTAGAGGCTGACTCGCAGAGGAGTGGTTGTATCGGTTCATCGGCAGGGTTCAGGATGGGCGGGGACTTGCTGTCAGTCATAATGGAGGGGGCGGAAGGCAGCGCGAGTAGGGAAGAGGGGGAGGAGAGAGGTAGCGACTTGGAATCAAGATTGGAGCGAAACTGCTCTACGACATCCTTCATGATTTCAAATTCCTTAAAGATCCACCTCTCGCATCTCTTGCCTTGGGCTCTGATAAGGCATGTAGTGTAAAATACAGTTATTGTGAGTCGACAGCCTGTTTTAGACGATTCCTGTCTAAGCCACAGTAGAGTACTCTGTAGCGACTCGGGGTAGGGAGGGTAGATAGGCGACTTCACTGGGTCATGATTGACATCTTCATCTTTCCACTCTGCTGTAGCCCCAAAGGGAAGCGGCTGCTCAAGATATCTCTCGTGAAGGGCTATCCTCCACAGGAAGATTCTGGAGGGGTCAGTTTCCCAATTCTTCTGAATTGGGTCGAGAGTGTCATTTATTCGTTCAAGTGTAGCTTTAGCGGCCCTCTTAGTTGAACGAATGGTGCGGCCGCCGGGCATGGTGAGAGGCTGATGTCATCTCGTTGCTGGACTCACTCGTAGGACGCATGTTGTTTGCTGATCACGGCTACTCCTACTTAATAAATAATAATAATTACGGTATTTATAATGCGCTTATCTTATAATAATTATAACTCTAAGCGCGCACTCACAACTCGCGCACGCATGCGCACGCTTTAGACGACTCACGTACAACAAATGGTGAAATATATTGCGACAGTCATCTTTTGTGGGGAGTGTGGTGATATAGTGCTAGAACTGTTGAAAGAGGTGAGTTTTGAGGGCGGACTGAAAGGAGGAGAGAGAGTCTTTCTGACGGAGAGAGAGTGGGAGAGTGTTCCAGGTGGATGGACCATAAACTGAGAAGGTGCGGGGGCCGAAAGTGCTGAGTTTGGTGCGGGGGATGTGGAGACGGAGAGGGTCGGAGGCGGAGCGGAGGGAGCGGGAAGGAGTGTAGGGGTGAAGTAAGTTGGAAAGATAGGCAGGAGCGCAGTTGTTCAGGGATTTGTAGCAGAGAGACAGAATCTTGTATTGGATACGCTGTGGGATGGGAAGCCAGTGAAGAAGTTTGAGCAGGGGTGTGATGTGGTCGGATTTTTTCTTTCTGAGGACGAGGCGGGCAGCATTGTTCTGGACGCGCTGGAGAGTGGAAGTGGTAGAGTGAGAGAGGCCGGAAAGGAGAGAGTTGCAGTAGTCAATGCGAGATAGAATGAGAGAGACAGCAAGTTTGGTGGCAGCTTCGGTGGTGAGGTATTTTCTGATCTGACTGATGCGGCGGAGGTGAAAGTAGCATGCCTGGGCAGTGGCGGAGACGAAGCTGGTCATGGTAAGAGAGGAATCAAGAATAACGCCAAGGTTTTTGGCCGAGTCACTGAGGGAGATGGGGGTGCTGTCGAGTTGAAGGTGGAGAGAGGGAGGGAGCTGGGAAAGTTTCTGGCGAGTGCTTACCAACATGGCTTCCGTTTTGTCGTCGTTCAGTTTAAGCTTGTTTGCTGTCATCCAGTTTTTCACGTCTTCATAGCAGTCAGCCGTGCGAGTCAGTAGTGACTGAGTGTTGTCGAGTTTGTCTTTGTCTAGTAGTTGTGAGTCGTCAGCGTAGAGGTGGTGGCGTATGTGGTGAGACTGTATGATGTTGGACAGGGGGGAGGTGTAGAGTGTGAAAAGGACCGGGCCCAGGACGGACCCCTGTGGTACTCCGCAGGAGAGCGTGACTGGGTTGGAGGAGACGCCGTCAATGGTGACGGACTGCTGTCTGTCGGAGAGGTATGAGAGGAACCAGGAGTGAGCAGAGTCAGTGATGCCAAAGGAGTGACGAAGGCGGTGGAGGAGGATAGAGTGGTCTATGGTGTCGAAGGCGGCAGAAAGGTCGAGTAGCGTAAGAAGGGAGATGTTGCCTGAGTCGGTGGAGAGAAGCAGGTCGTTTAAGATGTGTAGAAGGGCTGTTTCAGTGCTGTGGTGTTTGCGATAGGCAGACTGGAATGGACTGAGGAGGGTGTTGTCGGCAAGGTGGAGGTTGAGCTGGTTGAGAACAACCTTCTCAAGAAGCTTGGACAGGAAAGAGAGATTGGAGACTGGGCGATAGTTTTTTAGTTCGTTTGGGTCGAGGTTGTGTTTTTTGAGGAGAGGACAGACGATGGCGGACTTGAAGATATCAGGGACTGAACCGTTCTCAAGAGATGTGTTGATGATGTCGGTAATGAAGGGCAGAAGTTTTGGAAGGCCGTCCCGGTAGAGAGAAGCTGGGAGGGGGTCTAGTTCGCAGGTTTTGAGAGGCATGGACTTTATGGTTTTGAGGACTTCTTCTTGAGAGACGGGGCGGAAGGACGAGAGGGTGCCGGAAAAGGGGGTGTCGGGAGGGCAAGGAGGGGAAGGCAGAGAGTCGAGTGTGTTGCGCAGAGTTTGAATGTTGTCGGAAAAGTAGTTGGAAAAAGCGGACGGGAGTTCTTCTCTGCTGTGTGTGTTGGGGAGAGGAGTGTCTTTAGGAGTGCCTAGGAGTGTGTTCATGGTAGCGTAGAGGGTTTTGGAAGAAGTAGATTCCAGGATTTTGTTTTGAAGGTGTTTACGTTTGGAGTCGGAGAGTTAGAGAGCCCAAATATAGAAAACAATGAACAATGAAAGGGACTAAAGGGTTCACTGCCAGTGCTTGTAATTTAAAAGAAACTACCACATAATGTTTTTTTTTTTCTAATTACTTGGTAGTTTCTTCTAAATGAACAATGAACTTTTATTTCCAAACGGATAGAGTGAATTGTATAACTGTCACTTGTCACACTCACCCTCACTTAAAGGCCCACTACCGCCGTAACTGTTCAAATATACACTTCTGTAACAAACGGTTACGAAACGATACACACAGGTCTAGTTAAATAGATGATATATAGATAGATAGATAGATAGATAGATAGATAGATAGATAGATAGATAGATAGATAGATAGATAGATAGATCGATAGATAGATAGATAGATAGATAGATAGATAGATAGATAGATAGATAGATAGATAGATAGATAGATAGATAGATAGATAGATAGATAGATAGATAGATAGATAGATAGATAGATAGATAGATAGACAGATAGACAGATAGGTAGATTGATAGGTACATAGGTAGATAGATAGGTAGATACTGTTTATTGCCATTTGCCTTAAGAAACATAAAGCATAGGAATGTGTGTTGGTGTCGTTACAATTATACACATCACAGTCAACAATAAGAAATAATTAATACTTTATTATACAAACTCAATGTCCTACACATACTGTAAAAAACTTTAAAACTATACGGCTAATCTCACAAACCGATACGTACCCACTCACACACACACACTCATCTACCACACACACATAACACACACGTGCACGCATATGAATCTAGACAGTCTATTTCGTTTAAAGTGAAAACAGAATATCTTAGAGTAAATATGTCACTAATTTAGTGATCACAGCCATGGTTCATTTGGACACAGGAGAATCCAGTTCAGCACACGTCGTCTTAATATCAAGTAACCTGACAATGACTCCACTCCATTCTAAAATACAGTGCTATTAGTACGAGAAACAGCTAAAAATAGTTTGAAACCGCTAACGGCTGCACAGAATAAATAAGTGCGATTACGCATGTGCTGTTGCTGCCTGTACAACTGCTTATAAAGTTCATTAGGTGTGTCGACAAGACTTTACAAACACAAATGGTGCAGAAACGTCCCTTCGGATTTATGCGTAATGGTACTCTAATTAACTAATCAATAAAATCAAAAACAACAGAAAAAAATAGAGTGGGGAGGAGAGAGAGAGAGAGAGAGAGAGAGAGAGAGAGAGAGAGAGAGAGAGAGAGAGAGAGAGAGAGAGAGAGAGAGAGAGAGAGAGAGAGAGAGAGAGAGAGAGAATTATTTCCAAGATAAAGTACTAACGGCTAGGTACGAAACGCGGACTGTCAGAAAAAAAAGACATTATTTTGGTTTCATCGCCAATTACATATCTTGCAAATTAATGCATAGCATTTATATGGCGCATTTCTCATATTTATAATATAACTCAATGCGCAGAATGTAGCCGCGAACTGAACCCAACAAGCACGCTCACGTGAATCACACGCATTCACTCACACACTGTACGTAAACACAGAACATTCACGTGGTGCTAAGGGCAAGCTCAAGCGAGCTACTGACGGTATTTGGAAATCGTTTTGTATTTGAAATTTTATTAAGTTGGCTGAAACTGATACCAAAGTGGAGGGGGAGGAAGAGCCGGAGTACCCGGAGAAAGAACCCCCGACGTTCCGCCCGAATTAACGGTGACACTTACTAGAGGAGAAAAATCCGACGCCGGAACCCGGAATCGAACCTCGCACCTTTAGCATTGGTGGCAGGCGCCTTAACCACTGCGCCACGGACCGCCCCAAATTACCTATGATTTACACGATGGATACTGACGAGCAAACGCAACGCGACAATTTTCAAATCATTGGAAACACTTTAGTGTTTCAGATGATTTAAAAAATGTCGCATTTCGTTTGCGCGTCAATATGTAATATATTTCCCATAAGGAACATTGTCGTGTTGTGTACTGGACAAAACAATTACGTGCCTATGAACAATGTTAGAAAATCGGGCTACAGTGCATTCTGTTTTGCATACGAGTTTCATGTTTCGTGAGAAAATGTCAAGGCATAGATTATTCGACCTTTGGAAAATGTGCCATTTCCCAAGAGAAACAAAAGTGCATGGGGAAGACTTGCTCCACGTTTTGTGATCAGTGCCTTTGGAATAAATTAGAATAAATTAGCAACAAAAATTTAAAACTTCAGTGACGCAGCTTGCCAATGGAACAGGCGTGTTTCCGTGAACTCGTGCTTGCATCTCTCTCTCGCATATAATTAACCCCTTAACTGCCGAGAAAAAAGTGAACAAGACCCAACTGCAAGAGACATAGATCGTCATGAGCCCCCGCTACTGCGGGGGCTCATGAGGATCTATGCCTCTTCCTGAGACGAATGTGTATCTATGTTTCTTGGACCGTGTTGTCTTTTGGTGGTTGAATGAAGATTCCAGAAACAAAAAAAAGGACGTACAGTGGCAGGGAAGGGCTTAAGTTCTCCCGTTTCAGTCCCGCTTTCCACCAAGATATGAATGCACTTTTGAGGTGTGTGTGTGCGTGTGTGTGTGTTTGTGTGTGTGTGTGTGTGTGTGTGTGAGTGTGTGTGTGTGTGTGTGTGTGTGTGTGTGTGTGTGTGTGTGTGTGTGTGTGTGTGTGTGTGTGTGTGTGTGTGTGGCTATAGCCCTCTCCCTCTCCCTCCCTCCCACATTTATTAGTACGATAGGCTGAGGGAAGGGGAACCTGCCTTTCTGTGAGCGAATTCTGGAGGTGACAATATTTGAACAGGCTTCTCCGAAATTTCTCTTCAGAAAAACCTATCCCTCTGCAAGAGGCATAGATTCACATGAGCCCCTGCAAATGCATCTTGCTGGTAAGATCACCCTGACCTGTTTACTCAAGTTCTGGGTTCTTTTAGGGGTTGTGGCCATTTGCGAATGAGCTTCGCAAAATTTACTTCCCAACTTTTCTCCAACGAACTCTATAGCTGAAGTGCGCTATCGTGGATTGACCGCCCAATGAGACAATCTTCGCCTGGCAAATCGCCGGTGTAAACAATGTCCGGCAAGTACAAACAATCCTTTGGGGACTACCGGAGGCTCATGAGGATCTGTGCCGCTTGCAGGTGTGCGACGTTTGCTTTTGAAAACACAAAATAAGCATAAAGTACATAAAAGTAAAAATTTATATGCAGTTTTCGGCGAGGTTTTTTGTTGTTGTTTGTTTTTGTAGTTGGTCCTTTTCGTCTTTTTCTTTTAAAAATATTGTACAGGGTTTATTGCTTTAAGGCGGACATGTCTGTTTTTTGTCATTTTGAAAACTGCATGCCTCGCTCCACATCCGCTGATGCACGTTTCCCCAGTTCAAAACCTTGTGCTAGTATACGATACATGGTCGTGGACGGACCCCTTCAGCAAAAGTTCTCGGGCCGACGACGGTCGCAGTGGGCCTGCGCACGTCTGTGGCCGCCGTCGGCCCTAATACGTTTTTTTTCGGGGTGGGGGGGGGGGGGAGAGAGGGGACGTTCGCTCTGATTTAACCAGCGTAAATAGCCTACGGCCGCCTTTTTCTCAAAATTTGGAGTGCCGTCACCTAATGGCTATGTGCCAGTTTCCGGAGATGGATCGAGCATGATAATTCAAGGGTAATGCCATATTAGCTTGCCAAGCTAATCTGGCATTACCTTTGAATTGTCACGGTCGATCCATCTCCTGCTGTAATCCGTAGGGGCTGAATAGATTTCGCCAGAATTCTTAGCCTGCTCTTATATTAGTCGGCTAAGACGTCTGGCTTTAACTCATTCTACCCCAGACACACCAAAGGAAGATAAGGATCGACCATGATAGTTCAAGGCTGATGCCAGAATAGCTTGGCGCCTATGGGCGCCAAGCTATTCTGGTATCACCCTTGAACTATCATGGTCGATCTGTGTCCTGCACTGCAATGCAGTCTTCAGAGGACAACGGCCAAATTTAAGGATTTCGGTGTTGGGGTAGAATGAGTTAAACTAAGCTGACTGTTTTCATAATAGCACAATGTAAAAGTACATACAGAAGTACATGAAAGTGCACACAGAATGCAGAGAAAAGCAAATATAAAACTAACACACCTATTTACATCTGTGTTCTTCACGCGAATGCCGGTCAGTGTGCAGTTGTATCGGACGCTCAATTCTACATTACCGGCAGCGAAAGGGATTTGAATATGTTTCCCCGATCTGCAGGAGATAACCAGGCCTAAGTATGACAACTTTCATTGCCGCTGAAACGTGAATGACATCAAAAACAGCAAGACTGCCTCGGGTTTGACGGCAAAAGACAGCAAGTCAGTTTTTTGTGAAAAGCGAGACATTTGTTGTAAAGAATGAATATCTCGCGTTTCACAAAAATGGATTTACTGTCTTTTTCCCTTCACATCGCAGACCATGCCACATCAATAGCCTCTGTAAAGACACGCACTTTTAACAAGATGGGATGAACCATAACCCACAAAGTCCCTTTTATATGAGAGCTGTCTTCGCTGTCAAGGGTTTCTACCTTTTGCCTTTGACTTGATTCTGATGTTAAAATATCTCCTTTTGAAAAAGCCTCGCAGATGTGCCAATGCCTCATAGTGAACTCTATAAGGGGTGCGCGCAGTTCATACACGTCATTCGTTTGTCAAACGTCATTTGTCATGACTTATTTTTGTTTTTGTTTTTACGTAATTTTATGTTTATCGTGATAAGACTTTTGATTTCGCTTCAAGACTTGGGAAAAATGGTGACAAAACTAGAATTTCACGGTACAATTTCAGTCTTGCTATAATTTATGTGAAATCAGGTTGACTTTACCTAGCTACATGCTATACTAAGTACACCTGCATGCTCTTCTGAAAGAGCGTCTATGTGTGCGTGTGCGTGTATGTGCGTGCATGCGCGTGCTCCAAACATCCCCAAGAGTCACAGATGTTCATGCTCCCTCCGGGCACATGAGGATCTATGCCTCTTGGAGATGCACGCATATGTAAGAGAGAGTGCGAGCGAGCAAGAGAGAGAGAGAATTACGTCATATTTAGAGTATGTCTGCGTGGTGACGGAGTTGCTTTTTTACGTCACCGCCACTGTCTGACTTTTTCCAGATATCAAGGGTTCTTTTACTTTAATTTTTTGTTTCTGAAAAGAATTAATTTTTTACTGAAGAAGTTGAAAGGGTACAAAGGTGGCTAACAAACTCATCCAATGTCTTTTTTAAAATTAGCTATGTCAGGTCACCCGAATGCTCTTCTGAAAGCGCGACGGTGTGTGTGTGTGTGTGTGTGTGTGTGTGTGTGTGTGTGTGTGTGTGTGTGTGTGTGTGTGTGTGTGTGTGTGTGTGTGTGTGTGTGTGTTAGCGCGTGCTTGCGCGCGCGCTCCAAACATCTCCAAGAGACATAGTTTCTCATGCGCTCTCCGGGCGCATGCGGATCTATGCCTCTTGGAGATGCGCGCATGTCTGAGAGATGAATCTTTTTATTTATTCAGGATAAAGCTATTAGGCAACTCAATGCCTGTCTTTCAAGCTGTCCTGTAAACAAACAACATAACAGGAAAATAAACATAGCATGCAAATAATAATAGTGAGAAAAAGAGAGAGAGAGAGAGAGAGAGAGAGAGAGAGAGAGAGAGAGAGAGAGAGAGAGAGAGAGAGAGAGAGAGAGAGAGAGAGAGAGAGAGAGAGAGAGAGAGAACAATGAACAATGAACCTTTATTTTCCAACGGTAGAAGTTATTGGTAACAGGACCAGTTTTCAAACTTGCCGAGAGAGAGAGAGAGAGAGAGAGAGAGAGAGAGAGAGAGGGAGAGAGAGATAGAGAATCAATGAATCAATGAATCAATGAATCAACGAATCAATGAATCAATAAAACTTTATTTTACAACGGTTTAGGCATTGACATCGTCATCGACACAGCCATTTTACAAACCTGCCGTTGCTAACAACTACAAGACTAACTACAAATATACATACATATAAGTAAACATGATACTTGCGAACAATTCACAACACTGTTCACATAGACAGACATACTCATAGACACACAGACCCACCCCACCCGCCCCCCTTCACACATAGACAGAGCTAAGTAGTCCAAATGATAAATGAAAAGGATAACAGACTTAATTGAAAATAAATTGGACCCAGCATATAAAGAGACATATAATACAAGTGGTTAAGGCAAGAGATAGTAATACTGAGCGGACTAAAGCTTCATTATCATAATGACTGAGTTAAACCCTTATTTATAACTTTTTGACTCTCCATTTTCCATGTCCCCGGCACAGAGTAAATACCATTGGAAGTTACCCCTAAATCATTATTATTTAAACAACCACAATTTTATGAAAATCAAAAATAATACTTAAGGGGTTAACTCAGTCATTGTGTTCCCCCCACCCCTCCCCCCCATGCTGGTAACCCTGGAGCTATCACATACACAAACACCTCATGTCTACGCTTGTCTGAAAGACATCCACCTCTATTCAGATATACCATAAATGCGCTGCAATTATTCACATTTTCATGTCGGGACTAGATTGCTCTATAAAACCGAAATCTCATATGCCACCCGTCACGATATGTACCACACTTCAATCCGTATTCATGAAAACCTTCTTGCCTTTCCATTTAATGTAAAATCACAGACAACCCCACCCCTTTTTCACAAAGAGAGGCCCGTGCTTATGTCAACATTACAAGCACTGATGAACCTGACTCGGGGTGTTTAATGTTGACTGTTATTATTTAATACACTGGAGAAACTACATGGCTGTGTTTACAAAGCACTTGAGAAGCTGCATGACTGTGTATACTGCACTCGAGGTGCTGGCCAAGACTGTTATTATATACTGCACTCGAGAAACTGCTGACTGTGTTTGCACCTGAGAAAACTGCTTGATCACGACCACATTCATATTCTGCACTCGAAATCAGGCATAAACAAACCAGTTTGAACAGGAACAGGACTGGTGGCGTGCCTTGGAACTAATGTGTGTTAAGATATTTTCTAGTATAAAACCAAACCCCAGAGCTAGGTACAGTCAATCATGACAAAATTTTCTGGAAGAGGCAGCGGCTCAGCACACAGACACACACAAACCACATCCGAGAGCAATACACCTTTGGCTTTGACATGTAGTCTTTGGTACAAAATAGGTGACCACTAAAAATTTTTCATCTCTTTGAGCTGTCAAAGGTTTCTGACCTTTCTGATGAGACTAATTAAGTCGAAACAGCTCCTCGTTTCAAAGGTAAGTGCTTTTTTATTTCACTTATTATTAAAAATATATTTTATTATAAAATGAACACAGATGAACTGCTATTATTAAATGATATTGGCGCTGTAGAAAACATAGACTTAGATTCGAAGCGGGAACGACTTTTATCTGTAGTGATTTCTGGTCATTCCAAAACTTATCTCGGAAAGCAATATTCAACCGAAGATATACAATCCCTCACGGCTGCTGATTTATTTAAACTTCATTTTAAATATGAACAACACATGGCTTCACTAATGACCCGTGATTTGAGCAAATCAATTGTCTGCTTATATTCAAAAGCTGTGAGTTATGCCCTTCCTGTAGACATTGAAAATCTCACAAATGACCTCGAGAGTAACCCCATTGTAACGAGTGCAATTGGTAAATTAGCTTGCCTTTTATTCTACAGGTTCGGTAATTTGCTTGCTCCACTGGTAACATTAATTGTAACTAGCAGCCATATCGATTTCACGAAATTAAATTTTTTTGTTGATAAAAATGGACGACCAACAGACGACCCCTCAAACGACCGCACAGATGAACCCTGTTTCGGATCCTGCCCAGACCCCGATTCACACAGTGACAAAAATTAAAAACCCAGGCAGAATTCAGTCTTGTAAACGTTTAGCCGAATGGAACAAGCAGAAAAAGTTACAGCTACAGGCGCTAACAGAAAAGGCTCATGTAAGTGACCCGCCGTCAACACTGTTGGGACCGTTAGGACTGTCAGGACTTTCAACACCCCTGTCACACACACATCAAAGTGAAAGACCTTCAACCCAGTCTAATTCTGAAACAGCAAAATATGTAGTTGCCGCATTTGTTGTCGGATCTGGTTTTGTAGCTTACCAATTATACAAAAAATACAAGCCGCACACTCGTACAGTGACCAAAAAATTAAACACTCCATCATCAAAAACAGAAGTCTCCACATTACCAACAATACCCAAAGTTGTCGACCCATTTATCATGCAGTAATAAATTTATTATTTTAATTTTTTCTTGCCTAAGAAATGAATGACTTAAAGAATTTAATGAATCTTGTGTATCACTCTGCAGTAATCAGTGCATTAGCAGTAGCTTATTCTATGCTGGGAAAAAATCTACTCAAAATGAAATCAGCAGACCTCAGTAGACTCGATTTTGAAGACAGCGCTAAGCTAATTGTAGTTGTAACAGCATCAATCGCCACAAAAGACCTTCTTGTTAAACAAGGAATTATTCCCGAAAATGTTTCTATGTAAATAAAATAAATATGGTGACGATAGCTATTATGGTGGGAGGAGAGATGGTCAACGCCCTCGCGTTTAGCGGCTCTAATTATCTCTTTTCTAAAATGGGTAGAGAAGAATCTGCACAAGAAATAAAACGACACAATGAAGCGTCAGAAAAATTAGCACAGGCAGAACAGGCGTATGAAAAACAAAGAATTGAAAAACTTGATTTTATCAATGACAGACTTAGATTAGAGAATCACGCACAACATACGTTTTCAAATACAGACGAAGCAATTCGTGAATACTATCTTGTCACGGGTGAAGACATGTCTATCCCAAAACCAAAACTAAGTGACTACTATCAACCAAGCCCAGAACAAAGAAACGGGGAGATAATCTTTGTTCTAGTGGGAATGACATTTGTTTATTTTACAGGAGTTTTCATTGCTAGAAAAAATGGCAGCCGAAAATAAAGTTAACTATCGAAAATATATTACTCTCCATCAGGGTATTGGAAAGGAGCAACAGCTATTGAAAAATTGCATGCCGCTGTGGGCGGAGATATAACACTCAATCAAGTCAAGCAATGGTTACAGAGACAGGCAATTTGGCAGATATATCTCCCTGCTCCAAGAAAGATAACAAGACCTCATTTTGAGAACACAACACCAAATGACACACATCAAATGGACCTCCTGTTCCTACCGCATGACACAATAAGAAAGAAACGATACAAGTATGCACTGACTGTTGTAGACATTGCTTCAAGGTACAAAGACGCTGAACCCATATCTGACAAAACTGCTAACACTGTTGCGACTGCTTTATCTAGTATCTATAAAAGAGGCCCTTTAAGATACCCCAGACTTGTACAAGTTGATGATGGATCTGAATTTAAGGGCGCAGTTAATCAGTTATTTGCGAAGCATGGCGTACTGGTCAGACGTGGCATTCCAGGTGTGCACAGATCACAGGCAATTGTAGAAAACTTTAACAAACAGTTATCAGAAAGACTTTTCAGTTATCAGTATTCTAAGGAACTCATGCATGACACCCGTAACACGGAGTGGGTAAAGAGATTACCACATGTAATAAAAGCAATGAACAATGAAGGACACCCAAAGCCTGCTGATGCTATTAAATTGAAAACAATTACAGAGCCAAAAACAATGTCAGCACAGGCACCCGACACAAGTTTATTTACCGAACAGGTGAGATATTTGTATCAACCAGGTGAAGCTGAAAATGACATAAAGCGCAGGGCGACAGACCCTATCTGGTCAACATCCGTTCATAATATAAAAAAAATAATTCCCAGCGCAGACGCAACAATATATTACCTGTTCGACCCTGCGCCCCAGAGGGCATTTGTCAGAGAAGAATTACAGATTATTCCCCCAGACACCGTTACTCATTTCAGTAACTAACTCATCGATTAATTCATCAACCAGTTCATCAGCTATGTCTTCAGATAACTTGAGCCTGTAATGTCCAGGTGCATAAGCTTTTTCCTTGGTGTGAAAAACACGTTTCGTGTCTCCAACTGCAAGTGATTTCTTATGTGTTTGAATTATTTCAAGATTATGTTTGTTTGATCTCAGTGACTTGTTTGGATAGTCAGGCATTAATGCACCATCTAACACTTGCTTGTAATGTTCATGACGGATGTCTTTATTTTTTATTGCTGTTTTTTTAATTCCTTTGGCTTTTGACTGACTTCCCTTCTGATGCAGTATAGAATACATTTTGGATCTCAGTCCAACGTACTCAACTATTGGCACACCATTCAGTTCATCCTTAAACTTTCCAGGCACTTTCTTGTTTTGTGTGCTAAACAGTGGGTGATCCTTAGGATAGTTAGATGTGTCATACATGTGTAACTCTGTTTTCATGTCTTCATAAAAGTCTTCAGTACACACATCAATGATCATAGAGTCAGTGTCAGTGTATAACAATCGACACTCAGGATACTTCAGTTTAAAGTAATCATAATAAAATTCAAGCATCACCAGTTTTGACAACTCAAGAATTGCCATACCAATGAATACTGGCTTGTCCAGTTTAACAATCTTTTTTTTTGAGTGACACAGCATACAATGATGAATGAAATTCTTTATACCCTGTGTACTGCAGCTTACCTGTAAGTTTAATTGCGCCCAATTCAGTTGTGACCAGTCTCACATCTTTTCTGTGATGAGGATTTTCCATCGTCTTGCCAAAACAGGCATTGTTCATAAGCTTAAAGAAGTCTTTGTCAAATGCAGTGTTGCCGTCTCTGGCACGAAGGGTTGTGTTCTTCATTATGTAATCTTTCATGAAAGCACTCTGATCAAATTGAATACCTCTGTGAACTTTCTTTAGTACTAACCCATGTCTGATGTAAAACTGCAACAAGCGGTAGTGACAAACGTAATTGAATTTGTCATTCAAATTTGGTACAAGTTTGGTGTCTTCTTTTTTCCCTGTCATACTCATTTTCTCAACAGCTAATGGATAATCATTGTGGTAATCATGTAGATGATGTGGGTACTCTAGGTCTACTTCAAAGATCCAACCCTTCGCATCGTTTCGGTCAAGATTCATAATATTGTTTGTTAACCCTGTTACATCATACTGTGACAAATCATACAGACAAAAGTTTTTCAAGGGCAATAATTCACACATTGCGAACCCATACAAGTTACATGCATCCAAGTACATAATGAATGAGCTTGACCCAGGGTTTGAGGGGTCAAAGTCCGGGGTGTCCAGATATTTATTATTTGCCTTTGCATAATTGTTCGCTGCAATACTAATCCCTCCCCTCAATCCACGTTCCACCATTTCACCCATCGTACGATCAGACAACAGGTCTATAGATATCTTACTGGATTTCAAAAATGCATCCCATGTCATGCCAGGACTAGTAATGTAACAAGCAGGGTCAAGTTTGTAGTGTAACAACCCCTTTTCATGGTAACTTTCAAATACGTCTGCTAGCAAACAAACGTCTGCTTTCAAGTACTGGTCATGGTAGTCACCAATCGTCTGACACCCTAACTTCCCCCACGCATCAAGAGCATGCTGGTATTCAGAGTCAGAAATACCTTTTCCAGTTAGTGTAGAATAAAATTTCTCTTTTGGTGGCAGTCTTGTTTCTTCAAACACAACCCAATGATCAATGTACTCATACGGATAGACACCTTTCTTAATCAAGTCTGGCTCAAAATATTTACTCGTTATTGGATACTCAGTCAGTCCTTCTGCCAGACTAGCCAATCCTAAAGACAAATGTTGCATGGAGTCATAAAATGCTAATTTATCTAACATAAAAGTCAAGTATTTTTCAGTTGTCTGGGCAATACAACTTATGTTTTTGTACGACTCGTCTACAGCCTGCATGATAATGTGTGAATCATACCCTTTGAGATTGTGAAAAAAGATTGGTAACTTGTATGTCTTGGGATCTATTTTTAATTTCAAGTTACAATCACCATGTGCAGCACCCCTGTAACGCCCAGTTATGTGATCGTGGTCACGAACTTTATCACCCCCTAAAGGCTGTTCACAAATCCAACACGTCTCAGCTGTATCAAATTTCAGTTTGTCTTCTTCTGTCATCACCAAAGGCATCTGACATGTTGTGAGATACTGTACTACCTGACTATACAGATGTCTCATTTCTGTTAAAAACAGACAAGCTGCATTTTCACCTCTGTAGATAACAGGCTCTGAATGAAGACCGTCTGACCTAACAATAATGTATCCAAAAGAACACACCACTTGGTCACTCAACTTTATAGTCTTTGGTAATGATTCTGGAACAGGACCTTCATATTGAACAACTAATGATTCAAAATCTGCATACACTACAAACGGCAGCTTTTGTTGATTCCCATAGTTCTTAAAATACACTTGACTACCAGGATCTGGATACTTAAGTACAGTTTGTATGTCATCAGCTGATCTGCAGTGTAAAACATGTTTGTGCACTAGTAAAATAGAGGAGAATCTTTGTAAACATCTCTTGCACACTTCCTGTTTGCCATTGTGTTTTGTCATATGTCCGTGAATTAGACGTGACATATTCCTGATAATTGTGTAGTGAAAGTTATTGTCATCGCCGATTAGCAACATGTCAACATGTTTATCTTCTGACTGACCATATGTTGGTGCAATTGGGGACACTCTAATTGGCTGTAACTTGTTCTCAGATTCATTATCCCACACATACACATTCACAGATATACCAGGATTTAATTTTTCAAACAAGTCTATGTCCTCTATTTTAACAGGGAACTCAATGCCACTAAAGTTGAGTTCATTTACAAATTTGATGTAGTTAGATACGCGATCAGGTCTTGACCTCACAAAGTGTAGTTTAGCAAGCACACACCACATGAAACAGAAATTGTCTTTGTTCTGTATGTTAACAACTGCCTTTTTGTTTGCAACCTCAGTTGGCAGTGGTATCCATGCTTTACCTAGTATAGGATGATACCTTGACTGCTTTAGTTGCAGTTCATGTACATGTCCTTCGTGCCAACCAGACCCCTTCATTTTTGCACTGTCAATCGCCTGGAGAAAGTCTGGTAATAGTCTGTCTCTAAACACGTTCTCTACCTCCGGTTCTCTTCTTGTGTTAACTGTGTGTTGTCTTGTTGATATGTACGATACAATCACTTCACCGTCTACTCTAGTAAATTATATTTTAGCAACAATCTGAATCTTCACACTGCCTGTGATAAGATTTTGTTGTATGACAGAAAAAGAGTTTTCTATTGATTCATAGTCGTTATTAGTATTGGATATGGGTAAGTTTGTTGTGTGAAACACGTTTCTTAAACCATATGAGCCAGGGTTTGATGGGCCAGGGCTTTGTGAATTGTCCGTCATTTTTATTTGACCGACAAAATAATAAAATAAAAAATATTAACGTTAACTCTGCTGGCTCACCTTGTGTAATACCACTTTATTAACTGTAACACTGTCAATATAAACATTTAGTTTGCGCAGTTGTTTAAATATGCTATAACAAACGTCTCCTAACCAATCATAGTTGGTATCATTAACTTTAAAGGTAGGTGTCTTTAAATCAACTGTCATGCACTCCACATCTGGATGCTCATCAACATAATCCAAAGTCACACTATATGTAGCATATATTTCTGATGGTGCTGAAAGGCTTATGTAAGTCTGTTTGGGTGATATTAAGTCAGTAAAGTGCATAACATCTTTGAAAAGGTGTGTGAGATCAAGCACCTGTATGATTTGTCCGTCTGTCATTTTTATTGGACAATCAAATGTATAAATTAATTTACATCAATTTACTAACCCATACCCTGTTGGCTGATCTGTCTTTAAAATGAGCTTTAGATGCTTAGTTGATTTCAGTTTATTTTTTACATCATCCCGTTCATGCTTATTTGGGATGACGTCATTCTCTCTGAGACAGTCTTCAAAGCTGTCACGATCCTTACAGTAAAACAAACAGATAAACTTTAACCCATTATTGCCCACCGTCCCATTTTTGGGACGCAACTTATTTTAATTACTGTATCTAAGTGCTTGTGTCACTGTGACTCAGCAGCCTATTGTGTTAATCAGGGGACATCACTGCATCCAGGCATTGGTTTTTTTTTGAGTACTTTCCCTTCACACTAGCAGTGAGAGCTGCCATTTGCAGAAAAAAAGCTGGTGCCTGCAGCATCAACATGGCAACCAAGAAAAGGTAAGGATTACTTTTTTTTACATTACACTTTTATATATAACACTAAGAACAAAACCTAGAGACTATACTGTTATCTGCATATGTTTTTGTCAGTTTGATGATAGCTTGAATATGTACTGATCTGTATATGTTAGAGTTACCGTCCCAAAAATGGGACGGTGGGCACGAGAGGGGAGGGGTTTTTGCTTATACTACATACACTGTTTTTTTCTGCTTTTGTCCAGGATTTTTACTGTTCATGAAGTGGTATCAATGCTGGAAGATGATGCTAACTTAAGAAGCTGACATCTTTATTGAACCCCCTCCTACAAATGAAGACACCGATGAAGACAGCGGAGACGAAGATGAAGATGGTACTGTCTCCAACCTAAACAGAAATCAGCTGCAGGCTCCTGCTACTGTCACTATCCGGAGAGAGGGTGAAAAAGTGTCCTATGATGAGATGGAGGAATCTGCTGATGTATCAGAGAATATCAGTGCTCCTATTCAGAGTGCTCCTGCTGCCACAGGGACAGTGCAAGATGCATCTGGGGATTCAGAATCCTTGGAGTCAGACGATGCAGCACCTATTCCTTCTACATCCATGGGGAGAAAAAGGAAAGTAACACGGCCTGCAGCAACTAAAGCTCCATCTTCAAAGAAAGCAGCAATAAATCAGCGAAAGTGGAGAAATACAGATCTGTCAAATAGGCAAAAGCAACGCTTTTCCTGGAACAAGACAGATGTTGACCTGTCGAAAATGCCTTCTTCTCCAGTTGATCTGTTTGAGTGCTTCTTTGACAAAGAAATCCTTGAAACCTTTGCTGATTTTAGCAACATATATGCACGGTCCAAGGGCAACTTGACATTTTCAGCCACACCTGAAGTGATCCAGACCTTTCTTGCCATTCTACTCCTGTCTGGATACAGTTCTGTGCCCAGGAGACGAATGTATTGGTCTTCAGATGAGGATGTGGGGAAGGATGCTGTTCAGTCTGCTATGTCAAGAAACCGCTTTGAAGAAATGCTGTGGTATTTCCATGTCAGTGATAACGCACATCTGGATGCTGCTGACAAGATGAGCAAAGTTCGGCCGTTGCTGACACACATGAATGAAAAGTTTCTGACCTTCTTCAAAGCTGTCCAGACACAAAATCTCAGTATCGATGAGTCGATGGTGCCTTATTATGGACGGCACAGTTGCAAACAATTCATACGAGGCAAACCAATCAGGTTTGGTTATAAGATGTGGATGCTGAGCACGCCTCTGGGCTATGTCGTCCAGTTTGAGCCCTATCAAGGTGCAAGAGGACGCCAAACTGAATACCCAGGACTTGGAATGGGGGGTTCGGTTGTTGTTGATCTCATTGCAGAGCTGCAAGAAGAAGAGGGCAGCTCATACCATCTCACGTTTGACAATTTGTTCACAAGCCTGCAGCTGGTGGATGTTTTGACAGAGAAAAACATTGCATGCACAGGAACGATACGTGCAAATCGCCTTCAGGATTGCCCTTTGAGGGATGTAAACGAGATGAAGAAGACACCAAGGGGAACCTATGACCATGCAACCGACACAAAGACTGGCCTCACTGTTGTTCGGTGGAATGACAACAACATCGTCAATATTGTTTCAAACAATGTAGGAGTGCATCCACTTCAGACAGCCAAGAGATGGTCAAGGGCTGAATCAAAGCAAGTCACCATTCCTCAACCCTTCATGATCCGCCATTACAGCAACACTATGGGTGGTGTGGACCGCACAGACCAGAATGTGGCAAAATACAGAACAGTCATTCGCTGCAAGAAGTGGTGGTGGCCCATCTTTGCCTATTGTCTGGACCTCAGTATCCAACAAGCCTGGCACCTCTACAGGAACATAGATGTAGCGAAAGACAACCCTTTGGACCTTCTCCTTATCCGCAGGAGCGTTGTCAGAGTCTATCTTGCACGAGCTGGTCATGCAGGGCCTGGTCGTCCAAGAGGATTTGTATCTCTTGACAAGCGTGTCCCAAAAGAGGTCAGGTTTGACCGTGTTGACCATCTTGTTCAAAGTTGGCCTACACAACTGACATGTGCATCATGCGGGAAGAAGACTAAGCGCCGCTGTGCTAAGCGCAAGGTTGGCCTCCACGACAAATGCTTCCAGCAGTACCATACTCACTGAAACTCTTAACAGCTTATGTGATGCTAAAATCACCTAAGACAGTGACAGCTGGACATTAAAAAAAAATTGACAAAATTGAAACTGTCCTTTACTTGCAATTGTTTCTTCTTTTTTTTCCTTCTTTTAATAGTTATGATTTTCTTGTTTTGTAAAGATACCTAAAAGCAATTTAAATCAAAATATTGTTTTGTTGTGTTTACTTTGTTTTCACCTCAATTATTACATTTTCTTTAAATAAAAGTTTACTAGTTTCAGTATTTTGGTTCTTGTGTTCACTCTTTGAAAAATGAAAAACCCCTACCCATTCCTGCCCACCATCCCATTTTTGGGACATCTACATTTTATTGTCTAAATGATAAATTTCAAAGTTTTAATCAAAATTTGATCAACACATGTCCATTGTAGACAATTATCCATAATATAAACTAATTTGCACTTTGAAAAAAAAATTGGGCATTAGTGGGTTAACTGTTCTCGAAAATCTTTCAGTACAGCATTATATTTCTGAGTGAGAATCCATACACTGACATTTGCGTGTCTGCCACTGAAGGCAAGTTCTGCTAGAGTGTTTCTCTTCTTGACAATGTCTTTCTCTGCAGAACAGTCATCAACAATAAACAATGTTGGCTGTCCTTCAAATTGCATGTAAAAATATTGTAGGTAGTCATTCAGTTTTTTCTCAGGGTCGACTAAGTATATGTTGCTGTCAGTCCAAATGAATAAACGGTTGTGATAAGCTTTGTTGTGTTTGATTGTAGGACAAAATATTACAATGTTTTCAAAGTGGTGTATGTATCTTGTTTGTAATAAGTCAAGTACGAATTGAGTTTTCCCACACCCTGTGGCACCAACAAATAAGCCACAGTGTGGATCGAGTGTCATTAAGCTACGGTTCATTTTAATACACAATATAATTTTAATATATGTGTCCACTCAGTCTGCTTTCTGCAATATTGAGTTGTGCATCATATATCAGGTACAAATATATGTTTATGGCTGCAGCAGTTTCAACCTTCTTTTGTATCTGAATTGTTATTCCGTCACTACCGTTCTCGACAGTTCGTCCTGACCCATGAAGATAATCATCATCTGTACTACGAAGGTCTAGCCACAGTGCATACTTGTTTGTAAGATATTGTCCGATCCTAACATCATACAGATGTAGATCTTTACACGCAATGTTTGCGGGTTTATCTCTAATCCTTCCTCCCGCAAAATACTTTGTGGTTTCGTCATAGTGCTGGTATGGTAACATTCCTGAAGCGTACACTTGATTAGGATGGCCTTCAATTGTGCAGGACAAATGTGTAATCTTAGGATTGTAGAATTTTTCTGAATCCCGTTTATATGGATCTGCTGGTTCAACAAACAACATAAGAATACCTTTCAGTGACCTAGCAGGTGTGTTTAAGTTTATGTTCCACATTGGGTCGCTTTTGTCTTTGGGTATTAAACTATGTCTAATCACCCTGTCATAATAAATTGGAAGTCTTGACTGGTACTGATTTTGAATGAGTCTGGCTAGATCAGTGTGTGTGACAATTTCATATTCCAAGGAAATGTTAGAGATCTTGTATGTTGCATCTGTGGCAGATGATTTTATAACTTTGGAGTAGTCATTGAAGGTTAGTTCAAAACTCAGACGGTCATTCAGTGCCCCTTGATAATAAGGCAAATGAGCTGTTAGGATTTCAAACTCAAGTGGAATGTAGAATCTGGTTCCATATGTTTCTGCTATAATAACTTCCTTTGGTACCCCAGTAGTTGTTTTGTCTCCGGCATTGATTCGAAGTTTACCAACGTTATCAGACTGTATGCCTTGGTAAACACGGTCTTCTCGTTCTTCTCTTGTGAGCCAAAGATCCTTGTAACAGTAGAACACATCTGAGTCATCAAGACTAAACACTTCCTGTCCTTCAAGTTTTACTTTAATAGTTCTAACAATTGCTCTGCCAAGATTGTCAACCAGTGTTCTGTTCACATCTGCATCTGATGATAGTTCAATATTAAATGCTAGGCGTGCAGTGCCAGGAACAATAACGTCACTGGGACCTAGGTTTGGAAACTTGACTGTAAGTGTTTGGTTCTGGTCTATGGTACTTGGATTGTTTGTGATGACGATTGATTGTCTTATGCCCTTAACACCCAGAGGCTCACATAGTTTTCTGTATGGGTCTAACTTTGATCCGTAAGACTGTGTCATTTTTATTATGCACAATAAAAAATAATAAATTAATAAAACAATGGCAGCGGGAGGATTTAATCATGAAGATTTTGAAATGGATGACACGTATGATTTTGGTAATACAACAGATATGACAGATATGACAGATATGACTGGTACAAGAAATATTTACAGTTTACGTCACAAACTTTTAGAAACCAAAGTGAACTCATTTTATGATCATGTTGGTGGCCGCCCAGACAACGTAGGCCCTAATCAGTTTGAACTTGATGGCAAGGGTCATTTATATTTAAACACTGTTGACAAAGGAAAAGTACTATTGACTAACAAAAAAGACCCTAGTAGGTTTAGGGCTTTAAGTACAATAAAAAATGAAGGTGGTGTTGATGCCTTGCGTCAACTTGGTATTGGTGGGTCTCCTGTCATGCCGCTTGCGCCTAGACTGGTTAGTGTTCTTCATGACACGCAAACAAAGTTGCCAACAGGGCAACAAATTGAAATGGCACCAGTAACAAGCCTACCAGAAATAGCAAACACTGTGATACAAGAAACCTCATTTACTGAAGGGCAAATAAATGACGCTTTGAAAACAATAGATGATCCACCTTTGTCAATGAGGGAGATTATGGGATTGGATAAATCACTGCAGACAATAAGAGGTGAGATGGTTAATAATCTTGCCAAACTGGGAGAGCTTGATAAACACATAGAACGTGAGAAAGAGAAACTGGCTACTGCAGACACAGAAATGAAAGAAAGAATCCAACACAGATTAAATGATTTGCAGATAGAAAGATCAGGACGGTTAGAAGTGATTAGTATTGGGAGGGAAAAACTTAAAACCCAAGTTAACAGAATTAGAGAAACTATTCAGAAAATACTTCACGAAGACACAACTCTGGCTGAAAGACTTAAAACACTTTTCAGAGAGCAGGGTATCACAATTGCTAGTTTAATTACTGCTCTTGGGTTTATTATCAGTACTGTAGTGCTGGCTGTCTCCGGTGCTGGGGTTAGTGGGGGTGCACCACCAACCCCGGGCCCACCAACCCCGGCCCCCACAGATCCAAAAGATTTACAGTCATGGGTAAAGAAACAACTGTCTCACATTTCAGACCTGCTTAAGAAATTGGCTCTGAAAGCAGTAGACGTGTTACCCAATTTAATTGGCACGGTTGTCAGCTGGTTGATTAATACTACAGCAAAGGTAGTTGGGTTTATGGCAGAACATGTGTGGGTATTTTTGGTGACAGTAGGAGGGTTGATGGTGGGTTATTTAATGAAACAGATAAAGAAGTAATATACCTAGTCCTGTGAGGCCTATTACCAATGCAGTTCTCTCTGACTCATGTGTGTTTACCAGGGCTGGGGTTGGTGCTGGTGATGGTGATGGTGCCAGTACAGGTGTGGGTGCCGGGGCTGGGGCTGTTATTGACATTACTGGTGTTACCAGGGCTGCCTGTACGGGTGGTGATGTTACTGGTGCTGGCATTATTATTGACTGTAAATGTGTGTTTACTGATTTATTGAGTCCTAATTTTTTATCACGACCAGCGACAATGATTTCATTATTATAATTTGTTATTGTCCCCATTTGTAATTGAAGGTCAGACGGTAACATGTATAACCCGATTCCAACTACAAAGTCAACTTTTGATCTGGCATATCTGAGTACGTCTTGGTAGCGTTGTATGCTTGATGGTAGATCGACTGTTGAGTTGATTGAATCTTCTAGATTAGCAAGAAACTGTTTTTGTGCTTCAAATTTACCACTCCCATTTAAAATATTCGATTTTGTTAGTGATTGTGCTCCTAGTATACACCAGACATATGTTCTGATAGACTCATTGACGCGCTCGACTCCTGCTTGAGTAAACCCGTCAGATTTATCTAAAATAAATGTGGTCCACGCATTAGACTGTTTCTGTTCTATTGATCCTAACCAGACTTGTGATTTTGATGAGAATGAAGTGTAACCAGGGTAATAATCTTGAGGGTATTGTCTGTGACTCATAGCGTAATACAATGTACCCATGCCATTGTGATCATCAAGTTTTTGTGTGAAGTCATACTTAGTGCTGATGTTAAATTCATTACAGATGCGTTCAAATGCTTTCATATCCATGGGGTTGTTATATCTGTTGAAACTGGATTCAGTGGGCAGTGGGGTATGCAGTTCTGACAGTATACGTCTAAGCTGGTAATAAACATGGAAACGGTAGACAGACCTAATCAGTTTGTTTGAGTGATTCAAATGATCTGTAAATGAAACACCACAGCCTGTAGTTGAGCATAATATTGCAAAGTTGAGTTGGTTTTGAAACATCTGTAGTGGACTTGAAGACCACTTTCTTGCAGTTGAGTCATCTGTTATTGGAGGGTTTAGGTAATGATCAAACGGATTTGGTACTTTGACTTGAAATAGATCTTGTTCAGACACAGCAATATCAAGCTGATTTAGTTTAATTATTTTCTGTTCATAAGTAGGTGCAACATTATATTTGGCATTCACATTGAATTGAAATGCGTTTGTAGTGGTGATGGTTGGTGATTTAAATTCCATCCTTTTTTATATGAGATAATAAAAATGTTTATTACCTTAACAAATCTTGACACAAGCAAACCAGTGTGGTTAACTAATGGGATTGATAATCGTGATGGTAGCAAGGCTGCAGCTATCCATGAAATGTTCTATACAGTAAAATGGTTTAATGTAACAGATGATATATATAATAAAGTAATTTTTGATGGTAAGACTGAAGCTATACCACCTGGGTATTATGACTTTTGTACTATAGCTGAATGGTTTCAAAGTAAATTTAAAATTAAAGCAACTTTAAATCCAGCTAACCTACTTGTTACATTAGAATTTCTGAAACAAGATTGGTTAAAAATTTCAGATAGATTTGCATATTTACTTGGATTTTATATTGACGAAGATTGGTGGAGATCAGATGATTTAGATGAAGCTATGTCTGGTATTATAACAATGAAGACCAAAAAACTTAAAATAACTGGAAAACGCCCTGTCAATTTGTCAGTACACACAGTACTAAATGTTTATTTGAAAGAACTGAACACAACTGAGAATGTACACAATGGAAAGCCTTCAACTTTGTTGAGATGCTTACCAACTGGAACTGCACCCTATTGTGAAAGTGTGGTTGTTAGATTTCCTAATTTGCAGTTTAAGAAATTAGGTTCTAGTTTCTTTGAGTCACTGAGTATATCTGTAACTAATCAGGATGACAAACCAGTTCTTATGCATGATTTTAGTGTTGTGTTGGAAATTAAATAATTTTATTTTTGTTTATAAAAATGAGTGGTCTTCTTCCGAAGCGAACAATCATACCAGTTGCATGTCCAGTAACAGAGTTGAAAGATTTGGCTGATGTACAGGATTTTGAGAAAGAGGGGGATGTTGGAGAAATATATGGTTTTGAACTTGATTTAAATGGCATGTACAAGAGGAAAGTAATTGTTGACATGAAAGACGGTGAAAAACAGATTCCTAAACTTGGTCAGCTACGTGATGTTACTGTACCTACTCCACCTGTAAATAATGTGCCCTACAACTTAATACATGTAGGTAGTAAGTGGGTTGTTTCACCTGTGCCTGCACCACCTCCAACAATTGACTGGGACATAAAGATTGAATTTATTAGTCCTTATGTATACACTGATGATGAAGGCGCCTTAGTGTTTAGGAAGGTTGTTAACTCGGGGCCGCTTATTGTAAGTCTTGTTCCAAGCTTTGCCCCAGACGACAATAGCAGAGAAAAACTGAAAGTTGAAAATTATGAGAGACGGAGATATCTTCTTACACATAGGAAGGGTAGGTCTGATGCGAAGGTCGTGTTTGCACCAATAAACTTTTCCATCGCAAGAGAAGCGACAATAGTATTTGAAATTATCATGAGATCAGTAACTACTGCTAAAGAGGCTCAAATTGCACAAGGAATTAAACTTACATGGAATGAAACAGTGGCAGAGTCATCAAAGGTCTTTATTGCTATTACAAAAAATAATGATGTTATTAATGTTTCGAGCAGTGTTCCAGCTGTCAAGGTGGTGGTCGACAAAGCAACTTTTGTTCGTCTAACTTACATAAACCTTGAACACATTGATCTTGTTGCATTTTATTATGCTAACAAATTGTATACTTTTGAAGAGTTGCAAAATGTAATTGCTGATTAAATTTTAAAAAAATATTTGTTAATAAAAAAATGGTAAAATTCTATCCAGTACTACCGACGCTTGAGCCGACTGAAACAAATGTGATGACTAAAACAACACTTGCACCTGATCCACATATGCCAATTGCTTCAGATAAAACATTACCATCAGATGCATTCAGATTAAATAATATTACAGAGGCAATTAAATATTTGGAAAGTGAAGAGACGAGGTACTCCAGATGTAAAAGGAGGTATAAGTCAGTATTTAATTCTGTTCAAAACACTTCTATGGCTATTGGTGCAGTTTCGGCCGGATTATCTGTAGGAGGTATAGCTCTGTTCGCCACAGGAATTGGAAGTTTCGCTGGAATAGCAATTGAGGCAGTTAGCGTTGCTACATGCCTAGCATGCTTTGGTTTGGAGGCCTTAAACAAGAGGTTTCACACGAAATTACAGAAACATGAAGCATTGAGTACGCTTGCTGGTGCAAAGCTGAGCAGTATGAAACTTATTATCAGTAAGGCATTGAACGATAATTTTATTGATGACGAAGAATTTAAGCGGGTCCAGGATGATTTAAATAATTACAAAAAACAAAAGTCTGAAATCCAAAATAAAATGCGTAGTCAATCTCCCGTGAATATTGAAGAACTGAAGGCTAGTTTTTTAGCGGAAGGAAAAAAGATCGGTGTTCAGGAAACCACAGAAAAACTACACATTCTTTTAAACAAATAAAAATCAGATTTGGTAATCGTTTATTAATGTCATACACTTCACAGAGAGATGTCATGCCACTTACACAGTTTAGGCATAATTATTTAATCCCATCAGCACCACCAGAATATTATGTTTGAGAAAAAAAAGTTTTTAGTTGCCCTTGTGTTTTGGTAAAAAAGACTCAGTATACGTGACTAGAGTCAAGTTGTTATTAAGTTCTTGTAAGTAATTAGGGTAAGTAATTAATAAGTTCTTAATGGTAAGTAGTTAATAAGTTCCTATTGTAACTCACTTTAAGGTAACCTAAAGTTAGTTGTAACTTAAAATTAAAACAAAACTTATCTTTAGGTGATGTTTCTTAACACATAAATCCATTTCTAGCAAAACACATCTTGCTTTCAAAATGACAACACAACCTGTAAAGACGGCTGCATCGAGCAAACTAGTCAGCCTAAGCTGAGACCACTCATGACGCTAAGCAAACACCCTTTGTTAGTTCCAAGGCACGCCACAAGTCCTGTTCCTGTTCAAACTGGTTTGTTCATGTCTGATTTCGAGTGCAGAATAAAATCAGCAGACAAAACCAGGCAGTCTAACAAGCAGAGATATAAAACACCACTCTTACCACTTTTGACTATCACTTTATGTGTATGCATGGAGTGCTGTGCCAACATCAAGTTAAAGCTTTTGTGTATGACCCAGCAGTTTTCTCAGGTACAAACTCGGTCAGCACTTTCTGAAGTGTGGTATCTAATAACAGTCAGGCCCAGCACCTCGAGTGCTGTATAAACAGTCATGCAGCTTCTCAAGTGCTTTGTAAACACAGCCATGTAGTTTCTCCAGTGTATTAAATAATAACAGTCAACATTAAACATCCCGAGTCAGGTTCATCAGTGCTTGTAATGTTGACATAAGCACGGGCCTCTCTTTGTGAAAAAGGGGTGGGGTTGTCTGTGATTTTACATTAAATGGAAAGGCAAGAAGGTTTTCATGAATACGGATTGAAGTGTGGTACATATCGTGACGGGTGGCATATGAGATTTCGGTTTTATAGAGCAATCTAGTCCCGACATGAAAATGTGAATAATTGCAGCGCATTTATGGTATATCTGAATAGAGGTGGATGTCTTTCAGACAAGCGTAGACATGAGGTGTTTGTGTATGTGATAGCTCCAGGGTTACCAGCATGGGGGGGGGGGGGGGAACACAATGACTGAGTTAACCCCTTAAGTATTATTTTTGATTTTCATAAAATTGTGGTTGTTTAAATAATAATGATTTAGGGGTAACTTCCAATGGTATTTACTCTGTGCCGGGGACATGGAAAATGGAGAGTCAAAAAGTTATAAATAAGGGTTTAACTCAGTCATTATGATAATGAAGCTTTAGTCCGCTCAGTATTACTATCTCTAAGGCATCCCTACGAGTGATCCACAAAATATTTGCAGAGACCCTTTTTAAAACAGGCTAGCGAGGAAGTGGATTTTACATGGTCGGGAAGCGCATTCCAGATAAGTGCCCCTGAGAAGGATAAGCTAGTTTTATATAGATCGATCCTTGGTTTTGGGACTATGAAAAGCTTTCTGATGTTTCCAAGCTTGGGCTCAGACTTACGGAACAAAGTGGAGATGTACTCAGGTGTTTTGCGTTTCAACACTTTGAACATAAAGATTGCTTTGTTATATTTAAAATGACCTTGAAGAGGCAGAAGACCTGCTTTTGAGAGCTTTTCTTCAGTGCTTAGGTGTGGATCAGGGCAGATTATTTTGGCCGCTCGTCTGTGTAGGGAATTGAGTCTCTTTAAATGGACCTCACTACATCCATCCATACCGTTGACGCGAGAGAGGGAGAGAGAGAGAGAGAGAGAGAGAGAGAGAGAGAGAGAGAGAGAGAGAGAGAGAGAGAGAGAGAGAGAGAGAGAGAGAGAGAGAGAGAGAGAGAGAGAGAGATGATGATGATGATGATGAATCTATTTTTTATTCAGGATAAAGCTATTAGACAACTCAATGCTTGTCTTACAAGCTGTCCTGGCTGTCCTGTAAACAAAACAGAACATAACAGGAAAAGAAACACAGCATGCAAATAACAATAATAATATTTAAAAAAAAATTACTGAAAAACACAATAGGTGAATTATCGAAAGGAGAAAAAAAAATGCAATGGAGAATTTGTAACTGCCAAGAATGCAAAATGCAAGAGAAATAAATGAGTGCATAGCATTAATATTATACTTATCGAAGACAGCATCAATAGCGTATAAAGAAACCGACAAGACAATAGATGTTCAGTTAGCAAGTGAATGGAAACAGAGAAAAATGTTTGACGTTTACGTGTTATCAGCAGTATTATGTTTATATGGCGAACTGTGAAGTCACGCTGATTGGAGGTGAGTGTGCAAAGCACGTTTAAAATGGTTTTTACCTGAAAATGACTTAATGTTTAAAGGCAATGAGTTCCAGACAGAACTACCTGAAAATAGAAGGCTCGACTTGTAGATATCTATCCTGGGGGAGGTAAATGAAGTAAGCCATTCCTTGTATGTAGCTGATGTCTAGGGCTGAAGTTAAATAGCATGCAAAGATATTCGGGGGCTGGAAAATGAAAGATTTTGTGCAGGAGGACGCATTTGTAAATTTGAGCTGTTCTTTGAGTGGAGCAGGCCAAGGGATTTCATTCTTTCATCTGTCGAAGTAAGGTTTGGAATAATTATTTTAACTGAACGACGATACAGTGAGTTGATTGTTTTAATATGAAGTTCACTGCATTCGTCCCACAAAGAGGACGCATAGTCACAGTGGCTTTTAATGTGTGCGTGAAAGAACAATGTACAGCACTTTGTACTAAGAATTTGTCTATGTTTAGAGAGCAGAAATACATTCCTGGACAAGGTTTTGCACAAACTGTCTATAAGCGCGACCAGTAGAGCTGGTCGTCAATTACAACTCCCAGTAGGCGGTGTTTGGATATTTGTTGGATAGGTTTATTGCCAAGTGACAGTTTCAGAGGGGAAGGATTATGCTGATGCTTTTGGCGGGTTGTTATCAACATGCTTTTGGTTTTAGAAGTACTCATTAGCATACGACTTTGCGTACACCAATCTGACACGTCATCGAGACGTTGCTGGAGGATACTATTTAGCGTTGTTTCACGTTTTTCTGAGGTATGCAGCGTTGAATCGTCAGCAAAGAGTTCGCATTTTACCTCAGGATTTGAGATAATAATAATAATAATAATAATAATAATAATAATAATAACGGTATTTATAATGCGCTTATCTTATAATAATTATAACTCTAAGCGCGCACTCACAACTCGCGCACGCATGCGCACGCTTTAGACAAGGACTCACGTACCACAAATACATTACGACAGTCAGCTTGGGGTGGGAGGTGTGGTGATGTTATAGTGCTAGAACTGTTGGAAGAGGTGAGTTTAGAGGGCGGATTGGAAGAAGGAGAGAAAGTGTTTCTGAGAGAGAGAGAGAGAGAGAGAGAGAGAGAGAGAGAGAGAGAGAGAGAGAGAGAGAGAGAGAGAGAGAGAGAGAGAGAGAGAGAGAGAGAGAGAGAGAGTGTTCCAGGTGGATGGACCGTAGACGGAGAAGGAGCGGAGACCGAAAGTGCTGAGTTTGGTGCGGGAGATGTGGAGGCGGAGAGGGTCGAAGGCGGAACGGAGGGAGCGGGAAGGAGTGTAGGGGTGAAGTAAGTTGAAAAGATGAAAAGAGGCAGGTCATTGATGACTAAAGAAAATAAAAGAGGCCCTAGGATAGAACCTTGGGGAAATCCGTGCCTTACTATACCTTCTTTCCAATACCTTCCGTTCAAGTAAACCTTCTGTCGGCGGTTACTTAGGTAGGATGATAAAAAAGATATACAGTTCGAATCAAGCTTATATACTGAAAGTTTCTTCAAAAGAATGTTGTGATCGACTAAATCAAATGCTTTGGTTAGGTCCAGAAAAACTGCACCATTTAATTTGGAACTGTTTATTGATGAGAGCCAAGAGTCGACGATGTGAACGAGTGCAGTATGACATGAGTGTTTAGGTCTAAAACCGGACTGAAGAGATATAAGTAGGCGTTGATTCTCCAAGAATTGGAGTAGATGCTTGTGAACGTGTCTTTCTATTGGCTTCGATAACATTGATAACACTGAAATAGGACGGAAATCGTTTGGACTTTTGGGATCTTTACATTTGGGAATGGGGACAACTTTAGCATCTTTCATGGCATCAGAAAAAAAATAGCTTGCTCGATAGTAAGGTTGAATATAAATCAAGTTTTCAGCTATATATGGAAGAGACAAATTCAGTACCATGTTGTTTATTCCATCCAGGCCACACGATTTACTTGTTAGAGTAGAAATATATTTACCTACTTTAAACACTGTCATAAGAGGTATGGAGAATGACGCACCTGTTGCGGACTCACAGTGTGTGCGCAGTTTATCAGAACAACTGTAAATATCAGTGCTAGAGGAAAAAGACTGTACAAGGGATTCAGCAATATTTAAAAAGTGGAAACTGAAGTCGTCTGGATTCATGCCTGGAGAGGTAGCAGCGGTGATGGAACCTTTCTTCTTCGTAAACAAATTGATTGCATTCCAGACACTTCGGGTATTTTTACCCTCTGCGATTACTTTTTCCGCAAATGTTTTCTGGGCTTTTCTAACTAAGGATTTTACAAGATTAAGTTGTTTCTTAAAATCTGCAATTCTTTTCTGCCGTTTTAAGTCATCTCTTATTTTCAGTGCGTGCATGATTTCCTTTGACAACCAATCCCGAAGGGTAGGGTGTTTAACTATTTTAGTCTTTAGTTGGGCATGTTTATCTAGGACGCAAAGAAAGAGCTTGTACCAAAGCGCTAGGGCTTCATTGGGATCATTAGTGTTATAAATAAGGTGAAAGAGCGTGTTTGATAGGTCATGGAGAAAGTCATCTTTGTTGAATTTTCTGTAAGACCTGTATGTGATAGTAGTGTGTTGTTTGTGCTGGGGTTTATCACGTTTAACTGAAAGATTAAAACAAGTAGGAAAGTGAACACTAATGGCTACACTCGGCACATCACATGGACGTTATTGACAGCAAGTGTATTTGTAGTGTAGATGTGGTCAATCAATGTGGCAGATGACAAAGAAACTCTAGTGGGATACCGAACCATCTGCCGCAGGCCAAATAATGAGGTGGTGTAATTCCACGCCGCATTATCAGTCCTTAGCCGGTCAATTTTAAAATCGCCTAGAAGGTGTATGTCTTTGTTGTTACGCTGTTGCACCGTATCCATCATGGTGACAAAATCATCATACCATGAGAATGTGGTTTGAAGGGGTGCGATAATAAATCCTATTAGTGTGGGGGAAGAATTGTCACATTTCACATTTAAATTCAAGGAATAAACTTTCTACGTGACTAGACTCTAAATCCATGCGGCGGGTAACGTACTGGCGGATAGAGAAAGAGAGAGAGAGAGAGAGAGAGAGAGAGAGAGAGAGAGAGAGAGAGAGAGAGAGAGAGAGAGAGAGAGAGAGAGAGAGAGAGAGAGAGAGAGAGAGAGAGAGAATCAATGAATCAATGAATCAATGAATCTTTATTTTACAACGGTAAAGATATTAACAATGCCAGAGGCAAAGCCATTTTTCAAATCTGCCGCCATAGAGAGTGAGAGAGCGAGAGAGAGAGAGAGAGAGAGAGAGAGAGAGAGAGAGAGAGAGAGAGAGAGAGAGAGAGAGCTGCGCGCGCTAGAGAGAAATACGTCATATTGTCTGCATGGTGGTTGCCTCTTTTACGTCACCGCCACTATCTGACTTTCTCTAGAACTCGTCAGACTCTTTTACTGATTTAATTCTTTTCTGAAAAGAATTAATTTTTACTAAAGAAATTGAAAGGATACAAAGCTGGCTAACGAACTCACCCAATGTCTTTATCCAAACTAGCTCTATCCAAAATTTCAATTAAATATAACAGAAATTACGGACTGTAATCTGGGTCAACCGACTCATATAAACGGTTGGTTATATCTTAAATGAGACATTGAATTACAATACGGAGGCATTCTTAGCCACCCTTTTAAGAAAGTATTTCGCCAAGTTTCAAGCTTATGTGTACAGAAATATTGGAGATTCTCTTGTTTACATACATACGCACACACACACTTCGCGCCAAATGTACGTTCAGCAGCGAGGTTAGCGTAACTAGACATGACGTAATCTTTATCTTGTTACTTCAATTGTGAGAGGTTTAGGCCTGCCGCCTTTGACATCATGGGCATGCTATTAAATTCGCCCCACCGCGACCCGTCCTAAAATGTCCCTTCTATAAACAAAGGCAGTCTTACATTCAAGACGTTAGAACCAAAGCTGCCCACGGATACAAATCAATGCAAGCAAGAGGCATAGAACCTCATGAGCCCCCGCGACAGCAGGGGCTCATGAGGTTCTATGCCTCTTGCATTTGGATGGTTCCGTGCTCTGGGTATACGGCGGCAGACATAAATCATCGAAGCTGTCGCGTTGTTAAAGTGCGTGAATGTAGACGTGTGGGTTCATAATGGTCGTTGCTTCTCGCTGGTCCGTTTCATAGGTATGGACTTTGTAAGTATACCTATGAACGGGTCCGGCGATCACTATGCGATGGCGTACATTAGTCCTCTGCGTGACGTCATTATCGCGACTTGCAGCGAAGTGGTTAGTCTACGAAATATGCCGACGAGCAAAAGAAACGCGACATCATGCGAGTCATCGGAAACACTTCAATCACTATCTGCGCCCACTGGCTGTACAGGATTTAATATACTAATCTTCAGTGTTTCCGATGACTCGAATGATGTTGCATTCCTTTTGCTCGTCATTCTATTAAACCCTGTACTGCCGCTGACGCAGAATTTGATTTTGAAATCATTGTAACAACCCCCACCCCCATCCCCCTCACTCCCACCCCACCCCACACAATCCATACACTCTTTTGTATATTTGTGATTTGTGTGTGTGTGTGTGTGTGTGTGTGTGTGCGTGCGTGCGTGCGTGCGTGCGTGCGTGCGTGCGTGTGTGTGTGTGTATGTGTGTGTGTGTGTGTGCGTGTGTGTGTGTGTGTGTGTGTGTGTGTGTGCGTGCGTGCGTGTATGTGTGTGTGTGTGTGTGTGTGTGTGTGTGTGTGTGTGTGTGTGTGTGTGTGTGTGTGTGTGTGTGTGTGTTTAGACCAACTAGAATTATACGGACGAGCAAAAGAAATGCGACATTTCTGGCATCATCGGAAACACTTTGGTGTTTCCGACGATTCCATCACTGGTCAATAAAACACAGTTCTCTGCCGTATCAGTGCTTTCCCTCCTTACGTCTTTCGTTTGCATCGTCAGTTTAACATCAGAGATCGCAGGACGTCATCTAAACATGGATACATGGTTATTGACCAAGAGGCATAGATCCACGTGAAGATGCATGTCTCTTGTAGGTAGCTGGCGTTCAATTTTTTTTTCGTCAGTGAAATGGCTACGTCAGAACAACATACGTTCACTACTCTAGCTCTACAATAATTTGACAGAAGACAGCATAGATCCATTCTTTTTTTTTTTTCAAGAAATCTGAGATTTCATTTGACATGTAAATCTCGTTTGTCACAAAAATAGACCTATCGTGTTTTGTTGAGTTAGCGCAGACGAGTTCACTTAGTGCAATCTTTAACAATAGAAATATGGTTTTTCGCAAAATGGTTGACTTATTGTCGTGTGTGCTGCAATGGTTCAGGAGATGTTACACCGCCTTGTTTATTACCCACTCGCTTGATATATGTATTCTTCAGCATGTCAGGCTTTTTGCTAAAGAAAATCCGACCAAAAAGGTAACCGTCAAGCCTGTAAAATGCAGAGAATGAAAGAAACGCGCTTAGAAAAATCAGTTACAACACATTTTATGTTGTAACATCTTTTCTAAGCGTGTTTCTTCTTCCATGGGTCAAGAAAATCAGACCCAAAAGATGGCTGCCAATCGTGTAAAATGCAAAGAATGGCCCAACGAAGAAAGAAACACGCTTAGAAAAGTCAGTTACAACACATTTGTGTTGTAACTGTCTTTTCTAAGCGTGTTTCTTTATTCGTTGGGCATTCTCTTCGTTTAAAGAAGACAAGGCAAAACATCATCCCCAGCTGAATTGCTGAAGTGTACTTTTGTCTTTCTGTCCGTAGTCGTGTGGTCATCATTATCCGAATGCAATGTCAGACGGGAGAGTCTGAGGACACAATATACCTTACGGCGTGTGGCACATTCTCTGACGACCTCCTCTGATGTAGGGATAGAGATTAAGTCAATCAGCTAGAACTGTCCATAGTTGCATGTGACGTCAGAGATCATGAAATTCTACGCCGTTACAAAAACAGAAGCATTCTGAGTACACGAAAAACTTCGTCATAAACTTTGATATTCCAGACGACGTCCTCTCCAGAGATGAAACCAGAACCAAACTGGGCCAGGTTTCTACTGGCAAGAGGCAGTTCACTTAGACGAGTTCAGACGAGTTCACTTAGTGGAATCTTTAACAACAGAAATATGGCTTTTCGCAAAAGGGGTGACTTATTGTCGTGTGTGCTGCAATGGTGCTTAGATGTTACACGCCTTGTTTCTTACCCACTCGTTTGGTATATGTGTTCTTCAGCATGTCAGGCTTTTTGCTAAAGAAAATCAGACCTAAAAGGTGACCGTCAAGCGTGTAAAATGCAAAGAATGGCCCAACGAAGAAAGAAACACGCTTAGAAAAGTCAGGGCCCATGCGGATATATGCCTCTTGGAGATGTTTGGAGTGTACGAGAGCTCATGTGGATCTATACCTCTTGGAGATGTTTGGAGTGCTGTCTACGCTTATGGTACTACAAGCTGGTTATCCGACATCATTTGGCTCTCATTAGTTTTTGGCAGTCGTTCGTCGCAAACGAAACCTCAATGACGCAATGCGTCTTGCGGACTGCAAAGGTTGAGGAAAATCCACGTGCTATGGGCTTCGGGCGTTCATGATCATATATGCCTGTTGCACATGGCATAGGTTCAGTGCTTTGTGAGTGGGCTTTAGGTGCCCGCGGGAATCTAATCTCCTCTTACATGCAAAGAGCTGTCAGGGACAGTGGTCTAAAAACAGAAAAAAAGCGTCGTCATGACGACACCGTCTGCACTCTACTGTTTCTTTTCTGTAGACTTACACAAATACTCAAGGACATGCGTTGTCTGCGACCCCACCTACATTAACCCCATCACTGTCACCGATCGTACATTAATAATAATAATAATAATAATAATAATAATAATAATAAGCCCAACACGCACGCTCACGTCACACACACACACACACACACACACTCTCTCTCTCTCTCTCTCTCTCTCTCTCTCTCTCTCTCTCTCTCTCTCTCTCTCTCTCTCTCTCTCTCTCTCTCTCTCTCTCTCTCTCTGAAGACAACACAGTACAAGACAAACACAGGACACTCACGTGGTGCGAATGGTCAGCTCAGCTACTGAAGTCAGTTCGGAAATTTTGATCGCTTGCATTTGAAATTTTATAAAGTGGCCTGAAACCGGTACCACAGTGGAGGGGGAGGAAGAGCCGGAGTACCCCGAGAAAGAACCCCCGACGGTCCGCCCGAATTAACAGTGACATTTACTAGAGGAGAAAAGTCCGACGCCGGAACCCGGCATCGAACCTCGCACCTTTAGCATTGGTGGCAGACGACTTAACCACTGCGCCACGAACCGCCCCATTGCGCATCTAAACTCCGTGTCAATTCAACGCGAAAAGCTCCAGCCGACCCATGAACAAAATGATTACATTTGAAGTGGTTTCAACAAGAGGCATAGATCACCTTGAGCCCTCGCAATTGCCTCTTGTTGAAACCACTTCAAATACCTCTTGCAGTAGTGTGGTCTCCATTTTTTTCTCGGCAGTGAAGGGGTTAAACACCAGGGGCCTGCTGCAGCTTGGTCCTGCGAAAGCTACTAAGGAAAAAAACAACAACCTGTGTGTTTACCGCAACATAGGAGAAAAAAGTAGGTTCGGTAGATACGATGTGTGTCTCTGTGTGTGTGTGTGTGTGTGTGTGTGTGTGTGTGTGTGTGTGTGTGTGTGTGTGTGTGTGTGTGTGTGCGTGCGTGCGTGTGTGTGTGTGTGTGTGTGTGTGTGTGTGTGTGTGTGTGTGTGTGTGTGTGTGTGTGTGTGTGTGTGTGTGTGTGTGCGTGTGTGCCAAGGAATGGATGACGTTTGTGTATTTGAACACGTGCGCACAAATGAAACGTCACGGAGAACAGGATACTTGCCAATCATCCTCGGTTTTTTTTTTCCATAATCATGGTCACATCTGTAGAATAATTAGTCTAGCGGATTACGCAATTTGTGCAGAGGTAAGTAGTTCGTGAAACGAGTAACAATGATTTGCAGGTACGAAACAAAAGTACTAATGCCATATGGTTTATGCATAACAACAATATTTGACCTTAGGATGGAGGCATTTTTGTAGAAGTGTTTTCCGAAAGCTATTTGTTCGCTGTGAGGGAACCAGTCCTCGTACATGGCCCGGATAAGGTTCAAGCCATTTTTTGTGCATAACATTGAAAATTTCAATCATGCAAGTTACAAGTTTATTCCAATGAGTAAATTAAAGTCATGAACAAGTAAACATGTATGCATATTTACGATAAAATAATTTATAAAGTAATATTTGTAATACCATAAGCATACTCGCGTCGCTAGTTTCAAAATGGCGGACAGCGAGATGCCTTCGAAATAAGTCAATCAGACGCGCACGGTTGATGCAAGTTTACTTTGCACCTGAAGCTGGACAGAGATTATTTTGGTTTTGAACTTTGAAGTACATCTTATCAACGTCATATACGTTATTTTGCCTGGTCTTGAAAAGAACCTTTTACATAGAACTCGGGTCTTTTGTGGGGGTGGGGGAGGGGATGGGGGGGGGGATGGGGGGTGGGGGTGGGGGGGGGGGGAGAATATCGAAAGTAAACTCGCTTCGTGCATGTTTTGCATTGTCTGCCGACCATCTTCAACATTCTAACGACTTTTTGTCCAGATACAACATGCATGTTGTCCGTCTGTTTTCCAGCCTAATGGCTCTATGTGTATGTCTGCTATTTTTGATTTGTTGAGATGGGATTTTTAACAGGTCAAGCACGGTCTTATCCGTCTGGTCTTAGGCACACGCCTGGCAGACTGAAATCCATCTCCGAACCGTTTCCATCTATAAATCACCATGTTCAGCTGAACACCTAAATACACATTTTTTTGTTTTTTTGCAACCCATTCAACCAATCCGCACTCAAGTACTCACAAGAACTCTTATGATCAAGCTTTATCAGGACTGCATGAGACACAATACAGATAGTAGCCCTCTCCGTTATATTACATGTTTTACTGATTTATTTTTTATCCTTTTAATTATGGATGAAAAGAATTCCTTGTTGCAAATGATCACTATAGTGGTATGGTGGTGGTCACCAAGGAGAGAAAAGGACCCAAAAAATGTTCAATATGCATATACATCTGTGTATGTTCATAATCTACCGTTTACTTAGCATGCATATTCATATGTCCCAGGTATCTCTGACTTATTTTATTTTATTTTTAAAATTTATTATTTATTTATTTGTTTGTTTGTGATGTATGTTTGCACATACACATCAGCATACAAGATGAGAACATGCAAGTACACATATATGATAATAGGTGCCATACCACGTGCTCCCCACCCCACATACACACACAAAACCACAGAACACCCATAAAAAACATACACGTCTGTGGGTGTTCATAATCTATCCTTTACGTGGCATTCATATGTCCCAGGTATCTTTGACTTACTTTATTTTATTTATTTAAATTTATTATTTATTTTTGTTTGTTTGTAATGTAAGTTTTGTACATACACATCAGTATACAACAAGAAAATATACATATATATTTATGGTAATAGGTGCCATACCGCCCGCTCCCACCCCCACCCCACATACAAAAAACCCGCTGAACACCCACCAAAAGAATAGCACATCTGTGCATGTGCATAATAATAATGAATAATGATGATGATTTCTATGGCGTCTAACCTCTAGGCGCCTTACAAATTTGAAACATACAATTACAAAAACTGTACACAGTATCACACACACACACACACACACACACACACACACACACACACACACACCATCACATACACACACACACACACACACACACACACACACACACACACATTCCAGGCACCACAGCAATACTACAACAGAATCCTCAGCAGCCAATGATTAATCAGTGGGGTAATGGAGTTGGAAATCTATCCTTTACTTAGCATGTATATGTCCCTGTGATAAAGCTCTATGCTTGTGCATAGTGCTCACACAGTAGGATTAGTACGGTACGGTTTTTGTTAACGGTTTGTTTGTGCCGATAGTCCGTGTGGCACTAGACGCACGTGGAATTTCTAAGGAACGGTTAGCACGGAGTTTTGGTGAGTTCTGTTTAGTGAGTTCTAGGCGGAAGCTGTGTCTGTCAGAGATCTAGATCGGTAGTGCGGGCTGTCTTGTCGTATGGAACGGTTGTGTTTGAGATACCTAGCCCGCATTCCAAGACTCTGAAGCCTAGATTTCAGGTATGTTTCTATATATGTAGTATTGATAGTTGTTTAGTTAAAGACAGTATGCGTTGATAAGAGTAATGTGCTTGTATAGTGTTGGCCGGTTTGGTTCAGTTATGTTGGTTTAGAATTCAGTGAAGTAACCGGTGTTTTTGGAACACAGTTATTTACCGAGATGGATGACTAAAGGAATGTAAGGTGTGTATGTCTAAGCCGCTGTGACGATAGTATGTGGATGGTTAAGCAGAGTCTTTTCCAGTGTATAGCAAGAGTGTTAGGCTATAGTCTGTTTCAAGATAGTGACAGAGATATAGGGGTGTTACGGAAATAGACAGTTTATGAAGCGTGTGTGTGTGTGTGTGTAAATGAACGTATGAGTTATTTGTATCAGCCAGGTTACGTGACGTTTCTCATTGATCCAATATGTTGTGTGTTTAGCAAGTGTTACGTTGGGACTTTTGTTATCTATTCAGAGTTCTTGTAAAGAGTGGAACGACGGACGTTGAGACGTCGAGTCACAGGTGGGACCTAACGTGAGGTCATCCCTCCAGCTCTTCACTGAGAGTGAGTCTGACCGGGACCAAGACGCCCGAGTCAAAGCGAGAACTGCGCTACCGTACGAGAACGAGGACGTCCGTGCCAAAGAGACAGGACGGCAAGAAGAAGCGTACGACGAAGGATTTTCACGCCTAGACGTGAGGACCAACGTAACCAGGCAATAACATCAAACAGGTTGGAGACAGTGTGAAACTAAAACCTAGCCTGGCAAAGATATTGTGATGTGTATGTGATGTATATAGCTTGATAGTGTGAGCGTTTTGGGTATATTTATATTGTATAAAGTCACTTTAGAAAGGGAACCCGTGTGTTTGTTTTACCGCATGAATGCGCCCGTCTGAGTCAGTGGCGGTGTATGCGTCTGTTGCGTGAGAGTCTGTACGTGCTACTGTGGGCAAGTCTGCGTGCGTTACAGTGGTGACCCTGTTTTAGCGGTATATATTTTCTGCATAGGTTGTTGATATTGTTGTGAGTTTTCGTTTTAAGTTTTTGCCGTTGATTTGGTTGTGATTTGTATTTTTACGTTTTCAAGTTTTGGGAAGTAGTTGTTGTAGGTATGGAGTCAGACCCGGTGGAGGCGTACATTAAACAGGGTGAAAGGTTAGGACTTAGGGATGAGAAGCTTTTTGATTATGTGGAGAAATGTAAGGATAGGGAGGATAGGGCGAGAGAAAGAGAAGTTCAGAGAGAGAGAGAGAGAAGAGAGGGAAAGGGTACTTAAGAAGGAGGAATTAGAGTTAAAACAGAAAGAGTTAGAAGTTCAGAGGGTGAGGGACGAGAAAGAATTAGAAATTCGTAAACTTAAAGAGGAGAAAGAGTGAGAAATGCAGATACTGAGAGAAGAGAAAGAGTTAGAAGCTCAGAGAGAGCGAGAAGAGAAAGAAAGAGTCTTTAAGGAGAAGGAGTTAGAAGTACAGAGAGAGAGAGAGAGAGAGAAGAGAAAGAAAGAGTCTTAAAGGAGAAGGAATTAGAAGTACAGAGAGAAGAGCGAGCGTTTCAGAGAGAGAAAGACGAGAAGTCTCTAGCGTTTCAGAGAAAGACGAGAAGTCTCTAGCGTTTCAGAGAAAGACGAGAAGTCTCTAGCGTTTCAGAGAAAGACGAGAAGTCTCTAGCGTTTCAGAGAGAGAAAGACGAGAAGTCTCTAGCGTTTCAGAGAAAGACGAGAAGTCTCTAGCGTTTCAGAGAAAGACGAGAAGTCTCTAGCGTTTCAGAGAGAGAAAGACGAGAAGTCTCTAGCGTTTCAAAGAGAGAAGGACGAGAGGGAACATGCGTTAAGAGAGAGAATTAGAGTACCAGAGAGAGAAAGAAGAGAAAGATAGGGAGGTACAGCTACAGTTAGCTCGGGATGCGGGGTCTAGAGCAGATAGTGATTCAGTAGGCCAGGGCATACGGAATTTTCCTAGACTGCCGATGTTTAAAGAGTCCGTGGACTCTATTGACGCTTTTTTGTGTCGTTTCGAGTCTCATGCGCAGGCGTTGAGTTGGCCTCCTGCCAACTGGCCCGTTTTGCTGTCGTCTGTGCTAGAGGGTCAGGCCTTGAGTCTTTACCATAGCTTGAACGTTTCGGGGAACATAGATTACGAGACTTTGAAGGAGTGACTCTTACAGCAGTTCCAGTGTAATGCGGAAGGTTTTAGAGAACGCTTGAGAGCTTGTCGGCCAGAGACAGGGGAATCGTTTATGTCGTTTGGCAAACGATTGTCCCATTTGCTCGTACGTTGGGTCGAACTGTCAAAGATCGACCACACGTACGAAGCATTGTTCGATCTCATGTTGGCTGAACAGTTCTTTGGTAGCGTTTCCAAGGATCTGGCGGTATTCTTGAGGGAACGTAACCTCAAGACTACAGACGAGTTAGTGCAGAACGCGGAGGCTTTTCGGATGGCGCATCCTACGAAAAACCTCGCGGGTAGGACCGAGTTACCGCCAGTCGGGTTGGTCGCTGCTAACACGACTGAGGGTTACCGGGGCGTCAATACTTTACGTGGAGCCCAGCTGGTTAACGGTAGAGGTACTTTGCGTTTTCGACGCGGTGATCGAGGTAACAGCAATGGCGGTCGCGATCCGTACGCACGAGGAGAAACATCTGGTCGTGGGTATGGTCGTGGTCGTATTGCGAGTTCGGACACTCAATGTTTTTCTTGTCGTGGGTACGGGCACTTCAGTCGGAGCTGTCCGTACTACAGTGCAGGCGCGCAGTATGCTAGTTATCAGGAGCACGGCCATCTGGCTCATCAAGGTCCTAATAGTCCTGGTATGGTGGAGGGGGTGGTGCAGCCCACTCACGTAGTTTTGCGGTCCCAGTCGGGGAGGAACCACAGCTGGGCGCGGTGTGTTCAGCTGACGGAGGCGGTTGCCTACCGCTGGTGGACGGGGTTGTTAATGGATGTCTTGCTTCTGTTCTCCGTGACTCAGGTACAACGACCGCGGGGGTCAGACGTAGCCTTGTTAGGAAAGATCAGTACACGGGTGAGACGCAGAAAGTAGTTTCGTTTGGAGGAAAGATAGAAGTTTTTCAGTTAGCTAAGATAGAAGTTGACACGGAGTTTTTCACGGGTAATCTGGTATCGTGTGTCATCGACGAGCCAGTAGTTGATTTAGTTCTGAGTAACATGAAGGGTGTGCAGCCAGTCATCGCTAAAGTTGGAGCGATTAAGCGAGCTCATGTTCCTAGCGGTGCAGTCGCGACGAGAGCTCGGAGCAAGCGTGCTCGTGAGCAGGCTGACGGTGTTATTTCCGTCCAGAATCAGGGAATCGGTCAGCGGGCTGGGCCCACCAGTCGGGTTGGCTGGAGACGGCATACTTCTGTTGCGGACAGAAATGCCGCTCAGCACCCAATATTTAGGTAGATCGGAGACTAGGGTCTCGCGATTGTAGGTAGGTCGGAGACTGGGGTCTCGCGATCGTGTGGGCAGTCGTTGGATCGATTTCATTTCTGGAGGTTTTGGCACGTTAGTTCTGTTTTCGTTTTCGCGGTCGCAGTGCGAGCCGAGGGTGTGCGTTGAGGCTGCAGGCAATTCTATTTTTGCTTTCTTGTATTCTAGATAATCCAAGTTAGTCCTTTCCTGTTTTCGGATAATATTACGTCGAGTAGTCTTAAAAAACTCGGTCGTTTCTTTTTTTTCCCGAGGAAGGGGGAATTGTGATGAAGCTCTATGCTTGTGCATAGTGCTCACACAGTAGGATTAGTACGGTACGGTTTTTGTTAACGGTTTGTTTGTGCCGATAGTCCGTGTCGCACTAGACGCACGTGGAATTTCTAAGGAACGGTTAGCACGGAGTTTTGGTGAATTCTGATTAGTGAGTTCTAGGCGGAAGCTGTGTCTGTCAGAGGTCTAGATCGGTAGTGCGGGCTGTCTTGTCGTATGGAACGGTTGTTTGAGATACCTAGCCCGCATTCCAAGACTCTGAAGCCTAGATTTCAGGTATGTTTCTATATATGTAGTATTGATAGTTGTTTAGTTAAAGACAGTATGCGTTGCTAAGAGTAATGTGCTTGTATAGTGTTGGCCGGTTTGGTTCAGTTATGTTGGTTTAAAATTCAGTGAAGTAACCGGTGTTTTTGGAACACAGTTATTTACCGAGATGGATGACTAAAGGAATGTAAGGTGTGTATGTCTAAGCCGCTATGAAGATAGTATGTGGATGGTTAAGCAGAGTCTTTTCCAGTGTATAGCAAGAGTGTTAGGCTATAGTCTGTTTCAAGATAGTGACAGAGATATAGGGGTGTTACGGAAATAGACAGTTTATGAAGCACGTGTGTGTGTGTGTGTGTGTGTGTGTGTGTGTGTGTGTGTGTGTGTGTGTGTGTGTGTGTGTGAATGAACGTATGAGTTATTTGTATCAGCCAGGTTACGTAACGTTTCTCATTGATCCAATATGTTGTGTGTTTAGCAAGTGTTACGTTGGGACTTTTGTTATCTATTCAGAGTTCTTGTAATGAGTGGAACGACGGACGCTGAGACGTCGAGTCACAGGTGGGACCTAACGTGAGGTCATCCCTCCAGCTCTTCACTGAGAGTGAGTCTGACCGGGACCAAGACGCCCGAGTCAAAGCGAGAACTGCGCTACCGTACGAGAACGAGGACGTCCGTGCCAGAGACAGGACGGCAAGAAGAAGCGTACGACGAAGGACTTTCACGCCTAGACGTGAGAAAGACCAACGTAACCAGGCAATAACATCAAACAGGTTGGAGACAGTGTGAAACTAAAACCTAGCCTGGCAAAGATATTGTGATGTGTATGTGATGTATATAGCTTGATAGTGTGAGCGTTTTGGGTATATTTATATTGTATAAAGTCACTTTAGAAAGGGAACCCGTGTGTTTGTTTGACCGCATGAATGCGCCCGTCTGAGTCAGTGGCGGTGTATGCGTCTGTTGCGTGAGAGTCTGTACGTGCGACTGTGGGCAAGTCTGCGTGCGTTACAGTCCCATATATCTTTGACTTACCTTATCTTATTTATTTAACCGCCATGAGATGGAGATGGCGTTAGTCACCTGTTCGGCGTTAAACCCAAATAACTATTTTATTTATTTATTTTTTTGTAATACAGATTTTATACATACACATCAGCATACAACAAGAAAATATACACATAATAATAGATGGTAATACGTGCCATGCCGCCCGCTCCCAACCCCACCCCACACACAAAACCGCAGAACACCCACCAAAAGACGTACATCTGTGCATTTTCATAATCTATCTTTTGACTTACTTTATCTTATTTATATTATTTATTTATTTATTTTGTTTGTTTGTAATTAGGTTTTGTACATACACATCGGCATACAACATAAGAACATGCACATATATGGTAATAGGTGCCATACCGCCTGCTCCCAACCCCAATCCAGTTACACACACAAAACTGCAGAACACTCACCAAAATGTACATCTGTGCACGTTCATAATCTATCATTTAACTAGCATTCATATGTAACAGGTATCTTTGACTTACTTTATCTTATTTATTTAACCGCCGTGAGATGGCCTTAGATGCCTGCTCAGCGTTATACCCACAATAACAAAATATTTATTTAAATTATTTATTTTTGTTTGTTTGTAATGTGAGTTTTGTACATACACATCAGCATTTAACATAAGAACATACACATACATGGGAATAGGTGCAATACCGCCCGCTCCCAACCCACATACACACAAAACCGCAGAACACCCACCAAATACATGCACAATTGTATACTAATGGGCATTAGTGGACTGTAAAACCTATAATAGAAACTTTAGGTTAAGAAAGTGGCTTGTATTGACTGGCTGTATTTTAGCTGCCCACCTACAAATCTCATGTATACAGTTAATCACACTGCACATGCAGCCATCAGTTCTGTGAAAAGTAACTCATGCACAGGAGCGCAAAAACTTAGAGATGAGGCCACACATGATAACAACAGCTGAACTAATATGCATACGCAGCCACTAGTTCTGTAAACAGCACCTTTGTAAACGGTACCAGTGGCCAAATGCACACAGACATCATGAATGATGCCACCACTGATCACTTCAAACAATAGGCTGCCCAATACACATTGATCAGTGATACCCTGAACTAGCCTGCACACGCAGCCATCAGTTCCGTAAATAGTACTGGTGGCCACATGCACAGGGGCACCAAAGTTAAGATGAGGTCATAACTGCCACCTCAAACGAAACGCTACCTACACACACGTATCAGTGATATAGTCAACCTCCGTGTGCATTAGGCGGGACAGGCTTAATGTATGGGACTGTAAATCTTCCAGCGAAATGTCAAAGCCAGTAAGACAATAAGATAACAGCAGCAAGTACAGTCATGTACTTTGTAAATCTCTCAAATAAAACATGAGAACTCATCGAGCCCTATGGTGTTATGAGTGGTGATGGAAACACTGAAATAAATAGTACGTGTACATTATAAAGTACGTGCCCCCCCCCCCCCTCCTCCCCCTGCCGTAAAACTTGATCACTTGAATGATTTATTAGATCATCTCTGTGTCAGCTTTCTCCGTTTTCTTTCTCGTTTTAATCAAATGGTAGTACTGCGATGAGTGACGTATAACATCGAGTCGTCAATATGAACACGGCGTCGTGGGACTAATGATGCCATGACGTGAAGCTTGAAGTGACGTCATTTCGCTGCTCGTGCTATCATTCTTCTTCAAAATAGCTGTCGCTATATACGCCAGACCACAGAGCTTACAAATGGCCCGCATTTCGCCGTGTGTTCCGTCTTTATTTCTGTGTGCCAGTGTGGTGGATCAGAGGTTGGGTTAGAGTAGAAGGAGATGGATTCCTGTCTCTGCACGAGCCCACAGAGCTTACTAATGGCTGGAAACGCCGTGTGTCCGTCTTTATTTGTTTGCGCCGACGTGTGTGTTGATCAGAGGTTGGCTTAGAGAGGAGGGAAATGGTCAGCATAATAAGCCTAAAAATATGTACAACTCTGAATGTTCCTATAAGATAAACGCATGTGAGCTCCAAACAATACGGTAGACTTTGGGATGAAATCCTCATCTTGTTTCATCACTAAAGAAAATGTGTAGTGTTAGTTGCGGTAAACATACTTTTTTGTGTGGCAGCTCTCGCGGGAATAAGCTCACTTATGCAACTGACGTCTGCGATTGATATGATTGACGGACAGGTTCTGTCTAGGGTATTGCACCATAGGCTAACGTCAGTATATGGGTGGACCTACACTGGCTGTCTCCCTCGATTCGTTAATAGTAGCGAATCGAGTAAGACAACCGGTGTGGGTAGACTATGATGGTCCGAGCAGCTCGTCACCTCCTCGGGGCGTCGATGTAATATGTACAGCTCTTAGGGCCTCTTGAATATGCAGCCATCAGTCAACTGTAAACAGTGCCGGCGGGTGCCTGCGCAACATGGGGTTAACCCCTTCACTACCAGTGGACACAGATGGTATTTCTGAACGAACTCTTCGTTAAATCAAACGTCAAACAAACTGTCAAAAGAACATGGATACAAAGTGGTATCAACAAGAGGCATAGGTCCTCGTGAGCCCCCGCAACTGCAGAGGGTTCATTAGGATCTGTCTCTTCCTGTTAGATGGCGTTCACCTTTTCTCTGTCGACTATTCGCTGAGAGTTTTGCGCTGCGAGTGAAATAACCGTACACGTATCTGCGACTGTCTGCTAGCTGCCTCACCACCCAAAGACGGGCTATGTGAACCAGAAAAGCCTGTAGTCCAAAAGCTAGCCCGGTCTACCGTGCACCCCCTACCCCCAGGTACTCAATAAAATGGATTTCAAAGTGTTCCTTAGTATGTCCTGAGATGTTTAAGCCACATTCCCCGAAAATCCTTTGGAACACAACAGAGATATAGCCGATGGTGCAAGGGTACCCCCATTCACACTCTTCGCGGATGCTAAATTGAGGTTGAGAAACATTTTCCTGTAAATAAATCAGAATTCATTCCAGAAGCCCAGATAAGGCAATATTATGTTAAGGCACACCTTCTGCATCCTCTGCAACAAAAAAAAAAACAGAATGAAAGAATATTGAATCTCTGGCTCACAGTGAAGGTATTTGTGCACCCAGTAAACAGTCATTTCCTCAAAATCGCAAAAAAAGACAAAAATAATGTGTCAGATGCCTTCAGACATTTTCTATAGCACTGGCAGTCCATTTATAGACTTACATCATTAACACAGTATGTCATAGTTATTATAAACATGACTAGGTGATTATGTGATCACTGTGAGTGCCACACTGGTTGATTTTGTATCCCTACCCCCAGGTTGTAAAAATACACAAAATTAATTAGAATAGAAGTACTAAAGCTATTCCATTTCATTTTGACCTCTCTTTACATATTAAGTTTCCAAAATGTGAGCATAAAGTGCAAGAAACTAAGTAAAGTCGGCATCTTTTACGGTACCTTCGTGGTGAATGATACCTTTTTTACTTTTAAAATTGCAGAGTTGGGAAACGTACGTTGTCTCCGATGCCCTCAAACATTTTGTATATAACTGATAGGTGTTCTTTTTTTAGGTTTTATTGGTTAGGATAGAGTAGCCCAGTTACTCCCAGCCTGATTTTATGATGATGTGATGCATTTATGGGCCACAGTAGCTAAATCTGCTGTCCTACCCCCATTTTACCATTACATTCTGATCTAGGCAACATAAACTATGTTCCAGGACTCTTTGCCAAAGGTCGCGGCACTGCACAAAGCCATATCGCTGGAGATTATGCACAAGCGCTACCCTCACAGCAGCTGTGCTCACATCTACACAGGTGGGTCCGCACAAGACGCCATACAGAATGAAGGAAGTGGCGTGAAGGAAGCAAGGAAGTGGCGTGTACATCTGTTGTGCAGACCGCACTACTATCTCCCTCTACTTAAGAGCTGGCGGCAGCAGCTCCAACTATCGTACAGATCTGCAGGTGCTCAACACTAGCTAGGGTAAGGCAGCAGCTTGAGCCACTGATCTCCTCGACAGGAAGCTTCAAGATAGACTGGATGCCCTGTCCACAAAATAGTGCTGCAGTGGAGTCCAGTGCATTCTGGAGTAGCTGGGAATGGAGAGGCTGACAGCCTTGCCAAAACAAGCGCCAGACTACCTCAAGATCACAGCCTCCGGTAAAGAAACCAAGATACTACAGAAACAAGGTGATTGCAACAGCATAATGGTGGCTGCAGCCCGTGGGCAGACGACATCAACAGTTGAACAGGGAGAGCCAGGCCACCATCTTTCATTTACGCACTGATCACTCTGGAATCACCTCGTGAGACTGGGTCATGCGAAAACAGCCCTATGTGAATGTGGCATAATCAGTCTCCTTAGCACATTCTCCAGATCTGTCCATACAGAGAAGCGGTCCGCTGGCAGTTCTGACCAGAAGACACGCCCCTGTACACCACACACTGAAAACATGCTGCCGAGCTCTTGACAGCCCACTTATTGGCAGCCAAAACAATATAAGATTTAAAGACGGCCATCAAGGAATTGAACGTTGTAGGAAAAAGGAGGCAAAAAAATGGGGGTGGAAATGGTGATCTCGTGGTGGACATGTGGAAACTAAGTATTTGATAACGTTGTTTTGGCTGTAAGGAACAATGAAACTTTATTACTCATATTCATATTTACACATTTCGAGGTGAAAATAAGTGGAAAAAATGGAGACCTTACTAGACCCGCCTTAAGCTAGGTAAAATATCACCTAAAAGACCAGCCAGTTAAAAATGGTCACAATTAAATTGATGGGTCACATTGAAATTAATGAAATGCTCTCAAATTTGTATGCATAATATGCATACTTTCTTAAGAAAACTGGCAACAAAAATATTTAAACAGAGGAGTATGACATAAGCAATTGTTATGATCATTTTGCGTTCCTTAGCATAATGGTAAAATGGGTGTAGGGCAGCAGATTTAGCTAATGTGGCCCCTAAATGCATCACAGCATCATAAAATCAGATTGGGAGTAACTGTAGTACTCTATGCTAACCAGTAAAATCTACAAAAAAAAGACCTATCAGTTGTTTACAAAATTTCTGAGGGCATCGGAAACAACATACGTTTCCCAATTTGACAATTTTAAATGGGAAAACGCTATCATTCACCACAAATGTACCGTAAAAGATGCCGACTTTCCTTAGTTTCTTGTACTGTATACTCACATTATTGAAACTTAATAGGTAAAAAGAGGTCCAAATGAAATGGAATAGCTTTAGTAATTTTATTCTAATTAATTTTGTGTATTTTTACAACCTGGGGGTAGGGATACAAAATCAACCACTGTAGCACTCACAGTGATCACAGAATCACCTAGTCAAGTTTATAATAATTGTGACATCCTGTTTTAATGATGTAAGGCTGAAAATGGATTGCCAGTGCTATAGAAAATGCCTGAATGCATCTGACACATTATTTTTTTCTTTTTCTGTGATTTCGCGGAAATGACCGTTTACTGGGTGCACAAATACCTTCACTGTGAGCCAGATATTCATTTTTTTCCATTCTGTTTGTTGCAGAGGTTGCAATTGCCTTATTTGGGCTTCTGGAATAAATTCTGGTTTATTTAGAGGAAAATGTTTTTCAACCTCATGTTAGCATCGAGAAGAGTGTGAATGGGGGTACCCTTGCGCCATCGGCTATATCTCTGTTGTGTTCCTAAGGATTTTTGGGGAACATGGCTTAAACATCTCAGGACATACTAAATTACACTTTGAAACCCATCTTATTGAGTACTGGGGAGTGGGGGGTGGGGGGTGGCGGGCGGGCGGGCGGGGGGGGGGGGGTGGCGGGGGGGGGGGGGGGTGCACGGTAGTTCGGACTGGCTTATGAACTACTGGTACATGTATGGCTCCCCAGTTTGGTTTACAAACCCCGCCAGCGCGGCGTCTTCGACCCTATAAATCGAGAGGGCTACGGGCAAAGTCCGCCATTCTCAATACAAGAACACGGAGAGATCATTGCAGATGCTGAACAACCGCTCCTGCTATATTCTTTGTGACTAAAAGCCATCCTAACTCATTATGCCCGCGACACACCACAGCAAGATATGGCTCGACCATGATAGTTCAAAGGTGGTAGCAAAATAGCTTGGCGCCTATATGCGCCAAGCTATTCTGCCACCACCCTTGAACTATCATGGTCGATCTGTGTCCTGAATTGTAATGCAGTCCTCAGAGAATAACTCCAAAATGGGGGTATTTCGTACCTCGGGCACAATGAGCTAGGCGCAACGATAAACCAGACATGGAAAGTGTAGACTGTATATCATTTCCTAGGCCTTAGGGTCTTGAATCATAGACCTGCACACACGGTATACTGATATAACAAAACTGAAGTGGACCTGGCTTCCATTGTAATAATTTATCAGAAGTTTTTCATGGGCATAGTAATGTTTTAGCGGAAAAACTGAACTGTTATAAATTGTTAAAAACGTATCCCGTTTCTGTTGCGTATTGTCAGATTATCATACTTGATGCTGATGCTGCACGCGTGTGTCTCTTGTGGGCATATTGGTATGACGATGGTGCTTTGGCTAAATGCAAATCCACTGCGCCACCGCGTGCGCGCCACCGCTTCACTCGCTCAATTCAGAATACAAGGGAGGAAACGAACGACACGCGCGAAATTTTAGC